>CM035208.1:4398847-4423502 GCA_020233015.1 Callinectes sapidus | reverse complement strand
AGAGAGAGAGAGAGAGAGAGAGAGAGAGAGAGAGAGAGAGAGAGAGAGAGAGAGAGAGAGAGAGAGAGAGAGAGAGAGACTTCCATAATTATACAGTACATACGATAAGAAATCTATTCTTCCTCTCATCAGGAGTTTGATTGACAACAGGTCACTGATCAGGAAGATAAGGTGCATGTTTATCAAGTTTATCTCCTTACAGCATACGTGACAAACATCCCCACCATAACCATTACCAGCACAAAGTATATTGCTACCTGTCCTGGAAACAGCTAGAGTATGTTAATCCCTTTAGTACTTTGACGAATCTTTACCACTGGTTTGGGTATGAATAGACGATTTGATTGACATTATAAAGGGTATATGGAGATCATAAGATTAATGGCTAAAGTCTTCACCGTTTTAATCCTAGCATAAGTTTCTGAAGTTGTATAAACCCGCATAATAGTAGGCAGAATGAATATTAAAATAAGTCATTGTACTGAAGAGGTTAAGGAGAGGCAGTTGGGTTGGTGACGTGTATGGATGTAATGATTCTCTTGTGAAATAAAGGAAATGGATATTGGTGGTGTTGGGAATCCCCGAGTTTACGAACGGTTTACTTAAATTGAGTTTCTTGGGAGAGGCGCTGTTCTACTCTCCCTTTGGCGTTGCCGTATGGGTGAGGCAATGCGGGCCCACTATCATACCACCATCACTACTAACAACAGTACCAATAACAATGATAATAGTGGTCATTATCGTCCCAGCATCAATCTATATGTCAGACGGACTGTACTCTTCTTACGTATACAAGAAAATGTGAAAAGAAACTGAGATATTGTTATTGTAATCTATTTATGTTAGGTCTTTATCATCTACCTCCTCTAATTAGTCCTTATTATGGTTGTTAAGTAAAGAAGAAAGGTTAGATTTCCGGGATGTAGTATGACTCAGAGATGTGTTTCCATTTTATATATATCTTCATTTACTTTACTTTACTTGAACATTCAAAGCTGTGAGAAGTGTTCAAAACCTGTTTAACGAAACATATAGAAACACGTTTGAAAAAATACGGGAAGATTTACCTTATCACTCTAGGAAACTTATAGGGGACATGGCAGCGGTTACAACGCAGTACCGTACTCACCACCCTCTGTTTAAACCCAAGTAACCATACATACACCTTCTTAACTTCATGCTCAACCCTGGAGGGATATAAACTATACCACAATAGTACATTAACCCCTTCAGTAGTGGGACACATTTTTACCCAAGTTTTGGTGTGATTAGACGATATTATTGACATCAGGAAGGGTCTGTAAAGGTCAGAAGGTTCATGGCCTGTCTGTTATTTTAATCCCCCACATCAGTTTCTGAAACAGTATAAAATCGACAAACAAGAAGCTGAATAAATATAAATATGTCTCCCAGAACTGAAGGGGTTAGTATGCATTCATAGTAACAAACATAATATCTTTCCTTCAATCCCAGAAACAAGTGGATTACGTGTTTATTATGAGTATCAACAGTAAAGGAAAACCACGAGGAAAATTTGCTCTGCTGAGTGAATGACAGAACGGAGAGTCATTCCCCTCCTCCCACGAAAAAAAAAAAAAAAAAATGTAATAGGAAGGTAACAAGGAAAACGTCAGAGAAAATAAGAGTGAGATGTGTAACTACGTAGATCAAGGTGGTAAGAGGCTTGAAGGAATACGATAAAATTAAAGAAAGGAGATAATAATATTACAGTAGCTACATCCCGAGAGAGAGAGAGAGAGAGAGAGAGAGAGAGAGAGAGAGAGAGAGAGAGAGCACTCGCCACCTGACTGACGTAAACAAACCAGCGGTGGGTGGAGTGAGTGAAGCCGTCAAGGGAACTGGTACCGTGAAACCTTTTTTTGTCCCTTTCTGCCCATGTAGCGCTTGTGCAGGAACCACACACTCGCCTATGCAAGCTGAGTGTTCAGTGAGTAACGCCTTTCTGCCCATGTAGCGCTTGTGCAGGAACCACAACTCGCCCGCAAGCTGATGTTCAGTGAGTAACGCCTTCAGGAATAGGTTTGCCGTGTTGTGCTGAGCCGTTTAGCTATGGGGCACTCTTATCTGGCCAACCTCTGACACGTTTTAGGCTGAGACAGAAGTGATATCAAAGTAACGCTAATTTTGTTGCCTTTTCTCTCTCTCTCTCTCTCTCTCTCTCTCTCTCTCTCTCTCTCTCTCTCTCTCTCTCTCTCTCTCTCTCTCTCTCTCTCTCAGGGCCTTTGCTAACATGTGTTCATTTCGAAGAGCCTGGAATATACAATAGCAATGATGATCTAATACTTGTGGTAAATGTTTCAAGTGTCACTGAAGGAGCTTTTAGCGTGTATGTACAAGGTTTGTTTGGCTACATGAGGTTATATCTTGAGTGCTGCCCTGCCTGTTGATTTACTGCCTCGTATTCTTAAACATTTGTGCTTCAGCTCCACTATTTCAAAAGGTTTTATTTAAATCGACACAAGTTTTTAGTGTTTTTTTTTCTTTTTTACAATTCCAGTGGTAGATTGACTAGATTTTTACATTATGAACTGGAAAAACACTTGAAAATCCAGAAAATCATCTCTGTGTCCTTGGAAAATAGTCATGGTGAGAAACCGTAGCATTTCTGAATACAGATCTGTGACGTGCTGTACACTATTGTGGGACCTTTCGATTCCCCAGATCCTGCGAGGCAAAGATTGAAGTAACGTTTGCATTATCATCCAAGGGTTAGGTGTTCACTGCTGCCCTCAAGGATGAGCTGGTCAAGTTTTGCTGAGACACTTTACTTTGGTACATTAGATCCGAGAACTCGTTGACGCTCAGGATCTTCATAAAGTCGGATTACAATAGTATTGAAATAACATGGGCATTTTTACCCAATGATTAGTTTTAGATTACTTCATTATATTCATATCAGATTTAATCATTTAGTTGACAAAAGAACACTTCAAAAAGGTATCATGCTCTATCAAAAAATTAATAAGGTTTGATTATTTTAATACTCCACCAAGGTTATTATTAATGTCATTAAAATTTTTACTGGCTTTCATGTTCTTATTCACATACAATTATTTTTATATTCCACCAGGGTTATTAATGTCATTAAAATTTGTACAGGCTTTCATGTTTAGTCATATAAAGTTGATCTTTCTTTATGCTTACTCAGTCATAAGTGCTGCTGTGCAAACTGGCAAAAGTGGTATAATATTCTCTCTCTCTCTCTCTCTCTCTCTCTCTCTCTCTCTCTCTCTCTCTCTCTCTCTCTCTCTCTCTCTTGCTCTCTCATCTTAATATGGAAGAAGAAATAAATCTAAATTTGAAGGAAAGATCTAAACTGTACGCGTTTACTGTTTGGAAAGAAATCCATATTAGTAAAATAACATCTGCCGTTGACAGCCGTCTTTCAGCTTGACAGCCGTCTTTTGGAATGCTTACAGTTTTTTGATCAGTTACATTCCACGAGTACCACTTATCTGTAATTAACTCAGAAACATTTTTTTCTCAGCTGTTAAATTAAATGTGGTAGCTAGAGGTAAAGGTAAAGTGGGGGGCTTACGCTGTATCAGCGCGTAGCTGCGGGCGCTCATCTCCCGTCTCCTTGGCCTTTGAGCCTGTGGTGGAATAGTCCCTTACCCCGGGACATGGGGCCAGCATGAAATCCGGGTTTCCACAGTTTACCTTCCCTAGGTTGCCCTAGGTACCCATTTATCGACCAGTGAAGGATGAGGCCTCCATGGCAATTAAGGAACTGTTTATGGTAGTGCAGAGAACCTCTCCTGTTAGCTCAAAAATAACAGTCATTATCTAAGGGTGTGTGTTAATTGCCCCTCACCACAGATGACAAATCTTTTCTGAGTGACTTCATTGGAGATGGTGTCAGCGTCATGTTTACAACGATGGACAGTTGTAAACATGACGCTGACGCCAGCTCCAACTCACCACAATATGTCAGTAAACAGTCGTCCCTGAAGAGAGGAGCTTGCCCTGTCAAGAAGCCAATAAACTGTGTACATTCCTATTTGAATATATATATATATATATATATATATATATATATATATATATATATATATATATATATATATATATATATATATATCGTATGCACATGTGTGTTTTTGTAACCTTTGTTGTTTGGGCAGTGCAAAGGAACTCGCATGAACACATCTGTTCGCCACTCAATGAAATATCACTTATTAGTGAAAAAATGTAAATTAAAAATTTGTTTGGATTTTAGACCTTGCGTAATTTCAAAAATATATAAAACAAACACTTATGAAAAAAGAGGTACCTGTACAGAGAAACAGAGACTGATGCCTAAATATTTCCACAAAGATGTCTTTGGGACTTGCAATAATTAATTTATTGTGTAAAATGGTTTGTTGAGTGAGTTTCATTTATCTGTTGAGACATTGGAGGTTTGTAAATTGATATCAGTTATAAATTGTAAATGTTCTCCCATATTTTAGGAAAATTTTATACATTTTCATTGAAGACTGCAAATTAAGAAAGGTCAAAACTTATAAAATTGAATATCCACAAATCACATGTGTGACTTATTATATGCTAGCCATCCAGCCAGGTGTTGCACAAGAAGTACCCCTTTGTAAGAAAACATTATGATATCAGAAGATCAGGGTAGCTGCAAGAAGCCACCAGATCCACATGTGGCAGTTTCTTTATGTGTGTGTGTTGTGTCCGGCAGGTCTTGTCAACATGACAGGACTGGAGGGAGCCGAGGGGCATTGGCCCAGGAGGCGGGGTGGCCGCCGGCTGGGACAGATCATCATCCATTGTATCAGGAGTGTGGTCCTCATCCTCACTTATTATGCATGTTCCATTGGCCTTACTTTTTATCAGAAGAGATTATTTAGGGTGAGTATCCACTTAACATATGTGTGTCTTTAATTTCTAAATATTTCAAAATTTAATTTAATTTTTTCAGCATTATATACCATATTATTCATATGTCGATGAAATGGTATATTTTCAGTCTTGTTACAGTATACAGTACAGTATATAGACTAATGCAGGAACATATTCTAATTCTTTGTCCACGGCCCTCATTTACAGGACTTCAAGTTTCCACTAACAGTAGTCATAGTGCATCTATTTATGAAATTTGTATTGGCTGGGCTGTGCCGAGCCACCTACACCCTTGTCACTGGCATTCCACGAGTCATGCTCAGCTGGGATGTGTACTGGAGGAAGGTGCTTCCTCCGGGGGCTGCCGCTGGCCTGGATATTGGCCTCTCACAGTGGTCCCTTGAGTTTATCACTGTGGCATTGTGAGTTGTTCCATATCTTAGGGAGTCTCATTATTGGTGGTAAGGATTTATTTGTTATGAGTGCTTTCAAGGATATTGACCTCATATTAGCATTTTATTATTATGCATCAAAATTTATGTGTCTAAATATTTTCCTTATATATTGGAAAACTAGAATATTAAGCAAAATGGTAATGCTATAATATATTCTTCAAACAAATAATGAGCTCTTATAATATTTTCAACTTTTCCTCTGATACTGAAATTGGTCCCGACTTATCCATGCACGTCTATTTATCACTTCATGTTTCTTTTCAGGTACACGATGTCAAAATCTACTGCACTGTTATTTATTCTGGCATTTGCTATTATTTTCAAGCTAGAAGAAATGGTGAGTCACAGCCCTATCATTACACAAAATATTATATCTCAAAATTCTCATTACTTAATAGCTGATAAGCAAATGTACTCTCCATTAAGCTTTTAGAATTATGCCATGTAAATTAAGAAATTAATGTATATGTGATTGATTAACTGATGAATTCCAATATTAGGCAACAGAGGCTATATGGCCCAAGAGTCTCAAAACTTTGATACCATTCATATTAGAATGTTATTGGTTGCATAATTTGTCATATAACCAGTTTCTCACTTTGAGTGGTTGAAAGTTTTCATCACATAGTTTACTTGAGGTACAGCCATTTCTATCTAAAGAAGTGTGCTTGAATCTGTATCAACTCTCATTGCCATTAAACTTTGCAGAGTTGTACTGTGGTGTTGCTGGTGGTGCTTATTGCTGGAGGTCTTTTTCTCTTCACCTACAAGTACACACAATTTAACCTGTTTGGTTTCATCCTGGTCATCACCGCCTCTCTACTCAGGTACACTTATGGTTGCCATCCGAATGATTTGTAACATTCAAGGAGTTTAGTAAGTTTTCTGGTGCAAGATTTTTGTTCCAGTACCTCCCCATTCACTTGTCAATTCTAGTAAATACACCAGTACATTGATGAAAACTAAAAAATAACAATTGAGGTATGTGCTGGGCTTCATTTAGTCACACAACTCATGCAGTCTTCCTTCCTGCAGCGGTTTGCGGTGGACACTTTCGCAGCTAGTGATGCAGAAATCAGAGCTTGCCCTGAGCAATCCCATAGACATGGTGTATCATATTCAGCCTTGGATGACAGTGGCACTGCTCCCTCTGGCTGTGGTAATGGAAGGTAGGTTGGAAGGAGCACATCATTGATATTATTGATAGATTATTGCCAGTAATTTTTTTGTCATTGTAATTGAAATCAAAGGAAAATTTATGATGTTGACAATAATTTGCCTCTGTATAATCAGTCTTATAATAAGTTTTATGCACAAAAATCAAATTACATAAGTTGGAGGCATTACTTAAATTCTGGATGATGTGAAAGCTCATCTTCTTGGCAGGCACGACAATAGCAGCAAGTGAGTATGGCTTCAAGTTCACAGACTCCAGTGATGCCATGTACATGTGGGGCAGAGTCATGTTTGGGGCTGTTTTGGCCTTCTTCATGGAGGTGAGTTCAAAAGCTGTTTTTTTTTATTTTCACACTAGCATGAAGTGTGTGTGTGTGTATGTGTGAGCAATGCATGACATGGAATTCCTAGACCGAGAGTCCAACCCTTCAAATTCATGATTTTCACTGATGTCACATTCTAGGATGCCCTCACCTAGGAATGCTGCAGAACTGCTTTCAAGATGCCTTGTCTCACTCACTTTCATTCATTTCAGATCATACATCCTTCACATCGGAAATTAAATGAGTTATTGTAATCCCTCTTGAACAGTATCAGTATCAGTCACATTTGTAATCTGTATTCATATTGTATAAAAGAAAGGCAGCACACAATGTCACCTCAAGTATTCCACATCACCACTATTATATTCATTTTTTAATTTCCTACAGTATACCTTAACAAACATTTCCCTAATTTCCTGCACTATTGTACTTTACTTAGGAAGATCTTTTCTCACCTAACCCGTAAACTTAGCATTGCTTCTCATGGCTCACAATTCAATAGTACTAGAGTGAAATAAATATTTTCATTTTCATCAGTTCTAGCAGTGCCATTATAACAATGCTCATACTTCATGTGTCTCAGTGATCTGAATGTAGACATGACTACATGATTAAGTTCAATTAATTTAATCAAGGGATATGAAAAACACTCCCTGACTTCAGTTGATTTAAACAATAGACATGAAAACCACTTCTTGATCAAGTTAAATGAACAGAAACATAACCATTTGCTTGAAGAAGTAACAGTTGGCAGCTGATGTACAGTGCAGTTCACACCAAGATAAGATAAATAGTAGATATTGTTGTGTGAGGTGATAAACCTTTATACTTTCCTCTCTCTCATTTACCAAGGACATTAAATACAGATCAGCATGACAAGTAATGCAGAAAACTAAAATGATAATGATAACTGGACTCTGTAATCACATTACTGCCCATATATTTTTTCTGACATATATGAGAACACTTTAAAAGGAAACCTAGAGAAAGAAAGACCAAGAGTAGAAAAGGAAAACCTTTTTCTTGTTGTCTTTTGTTTCTTATAATATAAACTCTAATATCTCCTAACATGAGATGTATTAATGTCAAACTATCAATGATTTAATAGTGAATTGATATTCATGAAGTTTTGAAATATATATGCTGAACACAAATTACTAGTAAGTTTCCCACCACCCGTGTGAAACAAGAAAAATTATATTTGCTTTCTTCATTTAAGCTTTTTACTGTTTTTTTTTTCTTGTCATCTCTCTTAAGCCATTCATTGTCAGAACAAAAATGTAATTTTTCTGGGGTGGTGGAATTTTTATGTATTTTTATTGATTTTTTTTTTTATTTGGGGAATGAAAACAAGATTTAAACCCCATATATGGAGTCATAGGAAGTTAGTTAGATTTAATTTTGAAAAACAGAAAACAACCACAATTTTGTACTGTCAATTGTCTGTGCACCATCGTCACCTTCATCACCATTGTCCTCACTACCTTTACCATCATTATTACCATCACCATCACCAGTAGTGAGTTTGGGGGGAGTTATTACATTGCCACTTGCCCTTTCCCAGAATCAGAAGATTCAATCTCACTTTCACTCTCTTCCTTATCAGGCCTATAAATCTCATTATTGTCTGAATCTGATGAAAATAGTGACATCATTATCCACAAATCATTCACTATCCTCTCCACTAACTAACGTTAACACTGTATCATCCAGTGTGCAATCAATTTCACTCTCATGAAGCCTGAAGCAACACACACATTCAACATATTGATTCATCATGGGTCACTCACTTTCTCTGGATCAGTGTGGTAGAGTTAGGCTATACAAAGACATGTTTGGGATTTAATGCTGTATGGGGAGCAATAAAGTAACAAATAATTTGAAGTATGTGCTGGTAGCAAGATTCACATAACAAATTGCTCCTTACATGTACAATGGTGGAAAGATTTGCATCAACAAATTGCAGTCTATATGTATGCTGTTGGTATTTTAGGGGTTAAATATGATAAACAAATGTCATTTACCATTAAAAAATTGCTTGACACAATATTGACCAAACCTCCCACACACTGCAGGAAGGCACACCCTACCTCCCTGTATGAGCATTTGGGGAAGAGTGAACCCACTGCATTACAAGAAAGGAGAATGGAATGTACTAATTTGATGGCTTTTATATGCTGATTAAACAATTTTTGGTTGTAGAAGGAAACATAGACTTAGAATTATTCCCAAACCTCTTTTTAAAAAGGGGTGTTACAAATCTCATTATTAGCTAATGTATCAGTTCTGCACATCTGCATTTCAATACCCACCATATTGTGTGTCTTTCTCCTTCCAACACTGTGGCTTGAAAGTCCAGTAAAGAAAATGATGAACTTATCATGTCTACCTGTGAAGGAACACAGAAACACTGATAAATTAATCTGAGGGGAGAATAGAATGACTAGACGAGACTGTGTAGGGACTGAACCAGTTATGTTACCAGTCAGACCAAGATAAGGACTTGGGTTGGCCTTGACTGTCCAGACCTTACAATAACAAGTGTCCATTATCTCTTGTATCTGTCTTGCTCATCTACCTGTTTTGTTATCTGCTTATCTCCCCACGGTCTCTAACCACCACCTCCACCACCATACATATGCCTCATTCCTAACTTCCACATTACATCACCCTTAACATTAGTTTGGTTTTAAAAAAGAAACCTGTATAATTCATGAGTATACTATAATTAACTATTCCATCTCAGCATTATTCATTTAACACCACATACTTTTATAGCTATTATATAAATTTCCTTTTGCTTTCTACTTTGTAAACTGTAATGATAAACTAGTCAGATACTCATGCCTTCTATGGCAAGTTTGTTTGCTAAGATATGGAACAGAATTGTTATCCATCTAAAACTCAGAGAAAGACAGAGATTAGGAAAATTTACAAGACAAGAGGAAATTTGTAGCAAAACCTCTTGCTTTGATATGAATAACTTTCTGCTTTAGTCATTTATTTCTTTTTTATTTAGCATTCAGCCATGAATGCATATTATTTTGGGAGCAGGAAGCCTTATCCTGTGTGTGCGTGAGTGTGTGTGTGTGTCACATTTCCTAGTCCTGTTTTGTAATACATGTTATTCATTCATCATTCATCCCTTTCAGTTAAGATGTATTCTGTTTGCCCTTGTTTTTTACAGACACTTGCTAGAGCCAACAAAATATTCAATCTAGACCTAATCATATACCTTGTCCTAGTGGAACCAAGGGCAAAGTGCTTTGTTTTTATTAACAAACTTTAGAATAACCTCCAACTTACTAATAGAGAGGAAATAAGTGTTGAAGTAGTGTTGCATATGATACTTAACTGTGTGATTTGTGTGATTTTTATATTGCAGGTGTCAGAGTACCTGGTAGTTTGCTTCACCTCATCCCTCACTTTCTCAATCGCTGGAGTGGCCAAAGAAATTATGACTCTCTCCTTGGCCGTATACATTTACAATGAACACCTTTCATACATTAATTTGGTAAGTTCCATACATCATTCTAAAACACTGACACACCAGCTGCCATATCGTTTTTTGTTTTTGTGTCCATTTATGCCATTCATTGTCAATCATACACTAGTCTCATCATTATATATCACTGGTATGTATATAAATCATCCACTTAAGAAAAGTCATGAATAGAAACATTTTTGTGCCAGGTTATGATTGCACCACAAGTAAGTGAAATTTTTCAAGACTATCAGCTAAAGAAACGCAGTGACATCTAATATCCACGTTGTATTTATTGATTACTCATTTTACTTATTCTGTATGGATAGTTGTAATTGAATTAATCAAATAATAATCTTGCCTTATAGAGGAAGCCTACATAATATATAATCACTACATAAAATAATCCTAGAAACAGCTACCTTTCCTACATGTTACAGATCATACACAAGTATATACAATTATATAGGCTTAGCAGTCTAACTCACAAAACAACATTGGCTTCACAAAATATACTGGCAATTCTTCAGTTACACAAATAGCTTTCACATGAATTTTATTGAAAATGACCAGTCATTTGGACCATAAAAGAAATGTAGAATTACATTATTGCTCTATCTTTTACAGACTATATTAAGATTGACAGACAAGCAAAATTTGTCGAGATTGATATTATTTGCTTACTATGTATGTACGAGTACTACCACGTAAATAGATTCAAAGTACAGTTTAGCATGTCAAAATCTCTAACCCGAATTTTCCTGTACGTGGTTTGTAGAATTTTTTACGTCATTCCTGTGTGCAAGACGCTTGGAACCTATTTGTAATGTAAACCGAAAGTCACCAGTACATTTCATCTTTGAATGCCTGAACATCTTTCTTTACCCTAACACACTGCCATTCACAGGCCGGCTTGGTGCTGTGTATCATCGGCATCACCCTCCACGTGGTGATGAAGGCACTCCACCCCCCCAAGACCTTACCACACCCACCGCTTACCCCCACCGACTCCCACCAGAAGGTCCCACTGCTTTCTGACACCGATGGAGAGGAACATGAGCTCTTCTCCCGGTAGTGTGAATTTGTATCCTGATGTTTGTGGTGAATCTTCCCAGTGGGTGTTTTTGTACATGAGTTTTCCCTCCACTGTGAACGTGTTACATTGAGACAGACTCTTCAGCATGTATTGTTTGTGATATTAGGTGACTGTATTTTTTTAATATAGTTAAACGTAAGGTGTTCAGGGTTATTGTTTGAGTTAAGTTTTGCTTTTGTTGTCTGTCATGTGATGGGGAACAAATACATAATATATCAT
This sequence comes from Callinectes sapidus, assembly GCA_020233015.1. Lineage (NCBI taxonomy): Eukaryota > Metazoa > Arthropoda > Malacostraca > Decapoda > Portunidae > Callinectes > Callinectes sapidus. Next base: position 4,411,880 of record CM035208.1, on the reverse strand, counting down.
GGTGATGAAGATCTTTGATAGTATTACAACTTTGTATTATCAAACATTGCATAAGTAAACATTTCATTTGTAATTCCTAGTCATTCGTTGTACATTTTGATAAAGAAAACTTATTCTCTTAACTTTTTAATCTTTCTGCACAAAGACAGTGGTATGTGAAGTACATATTACATAATGAATTTTAAAAGTGACATCTATTATAGGCCATCCCAAAATTTTATGGAAATGGTTCAGTAATAAGTTCTGAAACAATGTAAAAAAAATTTTGCTCGCATGTATATAAATTGCCAGAAATCAGGTGTTATTGCACAGCAGGATGGTGCCTCTAATCTTGCTGTTATGGTTGTGTGGTATGGACTCATTTCCTGTTTGCTGAGGCAAATCAGTAGTGAAAGGAAGGCAAATACCCATTAGGTTATAATGAAGGCTCTGCTGACTGAATACCAGCTCTGAGTACAATGACACTGAATGGCGATCGGCATTGCTCATCAAGTCATTTATGTAAGAGATTGTCTAGGGTGGAGGAGACCAGGAGATACAGAAAGCAATGAACTCTTATTTGCAGTAAGGTAATCAGTGCATCCTACTGTGTTCATAATGGGGCAGTTACCCACATGGAAGCTCACTCTGAAAAGCCTAACTGGTAGTGAAAATAGCGTGTCGTGCTCAATGCACTAGTTTGATGAATACTCAGAAAGGTCATCAAATTCTTTAGCCTCTTTACACACACACACACACACATGAAAAAGAAAAATTCTGAAGTTGGGATATGATTGTGTCAACCAAGATCTGGAGAGATTTTGAACCAAAAATACATCTAATAACATTCCAAATAAAGAACTCTCAACGTCTATAACCTGTGTGCAACAGTTTAATCATCCATCTTTACAAAAACTTCCAAGGTTTAATGAGAATGCACTTTTCCTAGTTTCATATATCATAGTGATTCTTATTTACATTTTTTTTGGGGGGAGCATGGAGCTTTACACCTATCAATCACTACTGTGACATTGGAGGCTTTACATTATCTGATGACTGATTGGTATTCATGAAACTGCTAATGTGTTCAAGAACTTATTGCCACCACAGCCACTGTGCAACATAGTGCCATGTGAAGACAGTGTTGACTGGAATAGTATGTTAACTAGCAGTGTTTTCCATGTGATGTTCATTCAAGTGACTTCAATAGGATGAAAAGTACCATTTTCTCTCACTACTGAATGCTGCTGCTTTGTGACATGCAAAAGGATATTTGCTCTCTGATGGTCTCACTGCCTTCAATGAAAGTCTTCCCATATAACCTCAGAGATTTATCTTAGTGAGTAGTCTTCTTTTTTTATACTGTTGTTATGGATGATTATTTTCAATCCTCAGTTTAATGTATGTATCTCGTTTTGTAGAAAGTTTCTTGGCACTGTACTATCTTAGTTTTTTTTACTGTCAGAGAACGTTTGGTTAAAGTTTGAATATCAAAGATTTTTTTTCAATGTAAATACAATCCTTAACATAGAACAGTTGGAACATAGCTGACACTAAAGTTTCAGTATTCTATTGATATCATGTGTATGTATTAATCATGACAGGAATAATTATCAAGTTGCAGCATCCTGAGAATGACTCAGGCCAGCAGCCACCACTGGACCAAGGATGGTCATCAGTTAATTTTTGCTTGTATATTCTGAATCAAGTGAGTGAAGAATGTGCTCCCACTTTTCTACCTGCATTGCTGTTATGTCATGAGCACTCCAAACATTTCCTGACTGATGTTTCATCTCATAAACATTCCTGTACTAGTGTGCATAATATTGTCTTACAAAGAACTATTTATTTACATTACTGTTTTCATTACTTCAAGGATTTCAATAACAACACTTCAGTATTTTTGTATTAATGAAACTGGTTTCTTAAAAGAAAAACAAACGTGTATAAGAAACCTTAATACTAGTCTAACACCACAAATATTCTTTTATTGTCCAACCTTTTCATCACCAATCCTTGATGTTTCCTTCAATGGACAGTGTGTGTGTTTTGAGTTGGCAAATATTTGAGTACATACTAACTATTCTTCATTGTTAAATGATGTAGGGAAATTTGTGGTCATACCAGTAGATTAAACACTACTAAAAGCACAAAAAACGAGAAATATTATGTCCAAAATCAGAAAACAAGTTAGCAGAGAAGAAGTACAACAATGCTAGAATCAACACGTCAGAATGATCAACAAGGAACATAAGGCAAGTTCAGGAGAAAATAGCTTCTAGATCAACCTGTCATAAAGAACGTTTGACAGTACGGCGCATCCACAGCGTAATAGCAACATCAATGTTAGACAATTACATGTAGTGATTATCTCATGGTTATTAGATTCCATTAACATACATTAAAGCATAGATCTACAGGGCTGGACTCCTTTCTAGTCATTAAAATCATGCAAGGTGATAAGAGTACTTACAGAACATGTCTGATATTTTTAATGTGGGATGGCTTTTGTAAGTAATTAAATAATATTGCTGTGCTATTTCATATTAAATAAGGCTAAATTACATTAAATTTAACTAGATCTGGTTAGATTTAGTTTAGTTTGTCTTCAGATTTTTCTTGATTGCGAGTTTTTAGAAAAAATCCAAAAGTGGATTATTGTCCTTGGAGTTTTTTCTCAAATTGTCATACAGTATATTGCCTCTTCTGTCCTTCATCCCCATTTCTACTAAAAACCCCTGATCCCTCACAGTCCCCTAAACTTGCTGGGTATAAAAAGGGGGAAAGTCCAACCCTGTAGTTCTACCTATCAAAGTTTCATGGTAATATATGAGACAAAATCTTAAAAAGCAAATATATGAATAACAACATTCATAGATAGATTGCTGAGGTGATGCTGATAATATACAGTTTGGGGAGGCCTCCTTGAACAAGAGGCTAACCCCCACAGTAGGAGCAACCACCAGGAAGTACTCCAGAAGCAACAACCTCCAAGGAGTTGCTCAGGTTGAAAATGTAGTGGTATATGATTGGGTTGTTACACTTAACCCCTTCAGTACTGAGACGCGTTTTTCATATTAATTCTGCTTGTTGTTAGGTGATTTTATACAGCTTTAGAAACTCATGCATGATTTGAAATTCTACAGACTCTGGTCATTAATCTTCTGATCTCCAAAGTAAGTAACAGCGTCTAATTACACCCAAAACTTCAGGTAAGTAACATCGTCTAATTACACCCAAAACTTCAGGTAAAAATGTGTTCCAGTATTGAAGGGGTGAACTAGCCCAGCCAGTATTTGAAATGGAGAGGTAGCCATTTGCACCACAATAGTGTACAAACAAGTGGGAAGCTAATAGGTAATAATTGCGTATTTATTATTGATTATGATGGTTATTCCAAATCAAATAAAAGCCATGCATCTCTGAACAATGACGTGGCGAGGGAAACACCAAAATGCAACGATAGGGAACCAATAACAGATGGTAATAACAGAGTAGGCTAATACTTACAGTAGAAGCAGAAGTAGACACTATTGCTGCTGCTGCTGGTGATGATGTCGATAACAGTTCTAATTAGCTCATTTCCACGCCTTATAAGCACTTATCGAAACCACCACTTTGAAAACCGCGCCAACCGTACGGAACACAAACACACCTGTCCGCCCTTCGCTACCTCAGCCCCTCTGATTAGTGGTTTGACGCATGCGCAGTCAGAATTCATTATTTCCCTGTCTTTGAGCTGATTATATATGCGTCTTACGGTAGGGCATAGTCATGTAATCTGTATTTCATAAGTGGATTTGGATGAAATTGTACATTAACGAGGCTAAATTGGATTGTTTCTGTTACTATATACATTCAGCACATATTAACTCATGAATACTATGTGAGCATCCATTGTGCATAAATATGTATGCAAGAAATAAAGACATCCCTGAAAACTCACATCACGTTTTCAATCAGGCTTTTCAATGAGTGTAGGTGCAGTGCTGTTTCAAAGTTTCTTAATATGGTTCATTGTCTCAGTCGGCTGTATGAGAGTTGCCAATGGGAATGTTTATTGAGTGACTGGGTGTGTGGATGTGGTTGATTAATGTGTACCTCGTGAGAGTGTGAGTGATAAGTTTGTGTAAGGGATATAACTATGTAAATACAACTATCTAGAGAGAGAGAGAGAGAGAGAGAGAGAGAGAGAGAGAGAGAGAGAGAGAGAGAGAGAGAGATTAGCTATTTGATTTCAACAAGATAATAAGGAAGAGTTGCAGGATACTCAAAATTGGAAGAAAGATAGATGAATCACGGAGGAAGATATGTGAGGGTGGAGGTGTAGTAGTGTGGGTCATCCTGCGTTGTCTGGCCTAGAATATCGCACCGCACCCCGGCATAACGCATGATGAGGCCACAGGGAAAGGACCTTACCATCGTATCAGGCATCGCTGTTGAATGACTCATGCGTCTGGCAGGCTAGACCAGAAACTAGTCTCACTGGACAATGTGGGATGATCTTAACTGCTACACCGCCGCCTGTCCTCTAGGAGTTAATGAGCCAGGCAGGAGGGAGGGAAGTAGGTGACGCGAGGCCAAATGGGCGGGAAGAGACAGGGATGAAGGGAAGAAATAGACGGGAGAGGAGGAGAATGAGATGTTAAGAGAAGATTTTTTTTAACCCTCTTTCCCAGTCTTTCTCTAAGTATTACAGTTATTTATTACGGAATTTAAACATCTGTAACGGGCTTTTCTTGTCGTCTTCCTTTGCCCATCTCTCTTCTCGTTCGCCCTTCTGTTCCATCCATCTTCCCGTCCTTTTCTCCCGTTCTTTCCTCCTCTGTCGCGTGAAATCCTGTTTGTGACTCGATTCAGCCAACTTCCCTGATAACTTAGAGACAATAGGGACGTGAGGGGTGTCTTAGATTTGAGATTGATTTCGATTTGACCTCTCTCTCTCTCTCTCTCTCTCTCTCTCTCTCTCTCTCTCTCTCTCTCTCTCTCTCTCTCTCTCTCTCTCTCTCTCTTATTTTCATCTATTTATTTGTTATTTGTTATATTTTTATTTGCGAGTCCTGGCTTTCAATATTCATTTTTTTTCTGTACATATTTTGGTACTTAACTTTTCCTTCATTTCATCGTTCTTCCGTGTTCCTCTTCTACTTTACTCCTACTTTGTTTCGTATCTCAGTTATTTTCATCCATTTGTATTCCTCATTGATTTTATTTTCCTTTTAACTTTTTCCCTTCCCTTTTCACATTCCTTCTCTGCTATAAATTTCTTCTCATCTTCCAATTCCTTTAAATTAATCCTATTTCCTTTTCTATTGCTATACATCCATATTCTTTCCCTTACATATCCTTCTTTCGACTTCAAATTGTTCTCTGTTTTTTCCTTCGATTTTTTCCCCTTCCCCTTCACTTCAACCTTTCCCCTTTCCTCCCATTCCATTTCCTCTCCTTCCTTATCGTCCACCATCCTCTTCTTCCCTTCCCTTCCGTCCCTTCCCCTCATTTCCCCTCCCACTCTCAATAATTTCCACCCGACGATTGCATCAGGAATCATGACGCCTCCTATGTATTGAATAAATTGTCAATATGCTCTAGATCAACATTTCTATTAGCCCGTAAATTATTCGAGAAGTATCACGTTAAATAAGCTTCATCCCAACACAACATTGGATTTTTTTGGGTGTTATTTGTGTGTGTTGGTGGAAGTAATAAGTCTCTCTCTCTCTCTCTCTCTCTCTCTCTCTCTCTCTCTCTCTCTCTCTCTCCTATGGTAGTTTTCATGGTAGACAACATAAGGGTGGGTGGCTTCCCCATTGCTTCCTTTGCTGGGTCAAGGCGGGGCGAGACCTGGACGGGTGCCAGCTGTCCCCACGCTCAGCTGCGCACGTGGGCGGTGAATGCTTTGGGGTAATTTACACATAGAGTCAGCAGTGTAGCTCAGTGGTATGTAGGCTGATTTGTTTACTGACCTTTTTGTTTGCATGTAATTTGGTGCAACGTAGTTCAGTGCTTTGCCGGTAAACATGCATTGATTTTGCGACTGTTTGGGTTGCATTGATGTTTGTTATCTTTGTTGTTGTTGTTGTTATTATTATTATTATTATTATTATTATTATTATTATTATTATTATTATTATTAGCTGTTAAGGTTCTTCGGTATTACACATGAAAACTTCTTTTGTATGCATTTTAGTTGTATAATGTTGCATCTATTGGCATTTTTTCTTTTTTATATGTACGGCATCTTTATCTACTTTTTCTATTTATTTACGTATGGAACGTATGGATCCTTTCTTCTCACGATCTCTTGACATGCAAATCAGCTGGCAGTCTTACAAGTCCAAATAACTGATCAGTAACACTAAATAAGAAGTAACTGAATGCAACCAAAGAAGTGAATTTTTAGATAGGATCAGCAGAAGGGGTGGAGAGACCAGAACGAGGTCACAGCGACATCACACCAAGGTCATAGTGAAATCAAAACAAAGTCACAGCAAGGTCAGAGCAGGTTACAGTGAGGTGAAGGAAATACTCCCTACAAGGTCACACAGAGGTCACAACTGAGTCACACTAACATCAAAACAGACAGTGAATTCAGAACAAGGTGACAGGAGGGACAAGTCGAGATCATAACGAGATGAAGGGGAGGTTATAATGAAGTGAAAGCAAGGTCACATGGAGGTCACAGGAAGGTCAATGTTGGTTCAGATTAGGATGAGGGTTATTTCTAAGAGGTCCAGGAAGTCAAAACAAGGTGGCAGAAAGGACAAATCAAGATCATAACGAGATGAAAGGGAGACTATAACAAAGTGAAGGCAACGTCACACGGAGGTCACAGGGAGGTCACAGCCGGCTCAGATTAGGGTGAGGGTTGCGTCCATTAATTCTAAGAGTCTCTTGAGGTTAGGTGGACAGGGGCTCCTCATTAACCTGAAGGAGTACGACAGGCGGATGTGTTCAATGGAGGGATTCAAAGGGGCGAGGAGATGGATGGAGGGAAGGAGGGAATGTGTGTGCCAGAAGGATGCTGAAGGGAAAGGGAAGGAAAAGGAAAAGGAAGGACGAAGAGGAAAGAAGGCAGGACATGAAAAGAGAGAAAAACCTAAAGGCAAAAGCAAAGAAAGATGGGGATAAAGAGAGAGAAATTGAAGAATAAAAGGAAGGACAGATGGGAAGGAGGTGTGTGTGTGTGTGTGTGTGTGTGTGTGTGTGTGTGTGTGTGTGTGTGTGTGTGTGTGTGTGTGTGTGTGTTCTATTATTATATTTTCTTCCATACGTTGCATAAATTTTTCTATACTCGTTTTGTGTCAGAGAGAGAGAGAGAGAGAGAGAGAGAGAGAGAGAGAGAGAGAGGTGACGCTACCTGTGTTAGTTACCTGTCACGATGATTGAGACCTTAATTAATGTTTGGTATCAGGTGTTTCTCTCATATATATTACATCACACACACACACACACACACACACACACACACACACACACACACGTTGACCGCACCTTTCCCGCTCTTCATATAGTTTTTTTCTATTTCTTTTATTCTCCGTGCAGTGCAGCTGTCTTTGTCTCGATTTTGTTTCTCCTTGGCTCTGTTCCATTATCGGGTCTTATTGGTTACATCTTTGTTTGGTTTGTTTTCTTTTCTTTCTTTTTTCATGTGTATCTTCAAACTTTTCAACTTATTGGTTTTTCATTATTTTCTGCATCCAAAAAAGTGTTTCTTTTCATATGTTTTTTTCTCCTTTGTATGCAACTCTTTGTCTCATTACAGTTTCCTTCCTTGTTATCTCTCCTTTGTTATTTTTGTCAGTCCTTCCTTTCTCACAGTTGCATTGTTGTGCTGTGATGCTCTCATATCGTAATAAGTCATACTTGTGTAGTGTGTTCAAATTAATTCATTCATTTTCGCGTTGTTTTCCTTAATTCGCTTTGCTTTGACATTTATGGGGTTATACATTGATTTATCTATTGTCTATCTATGTTCTTTGCATATTACCTACTCGATTTCTTAGCTGTATCAAGAGAACCGTGGAAAAATACGACTACTTTTTGCTCCGAGTGCGGGTAAACATGACCGTCAGCTTTGTTCCTTCCACTTATTTCACGAGTGTTTTCTTTCCCCAATCAAGTTAATTTGTGGCGTTTATGGGGTTATGTATATTCCTCTATTGTCTATCTATGTTCTTTGCATATAACCTACTCGATTTCTTAGCTGTGTCAAGAGAAACATGGAAAAATCAATCACTTTTTGGCAGCTGTTAAAATAATATGCTAGTTCCAGGCCAGCCATGAGGGTGGGGTGTGGTGTGTCCGGGACGGAGGCGAGTCAGTGTGTTCTAGGGCAAGGTACGGGGAACTGCACTGCGTTTAACCTATTGAAAAGCCTCAGGTTGAACGGATACGGACGATTTTTACCTGAAAAACAGTCTATTTAATGTAAATAACGGTATTTCACGATGTTTTTGACACTGTAGTGGCGTATTAAGACCATCTTTACCTGAAAGAGAAAGTTCAAGTGACCAGCGGGAGTTTACGAGTGTTTTTGAGTCGTTTTGATGGCAGAATAAGAAGACTGTGCTAGTTTATTCAGTGTCCAAGTCATCTAATTCCTGCACTGAAGCTACAACATGGAGTAATAGATAGTGGATTGTGCTATTACACCCACTACCCTTGCCGTGTCAAGGTATATGTAAGGTGAGTCACCACCCCCAACCCGCGGCGCGATCTTGGATTCTTATTTTATCGGTCATTTTAAGCCATATCTCTCAATCATTACAGGCTCATCTTGCCACAGTATGCAGCCATTGTACTAAGCTTTCATATGAGCCATTCAGACATAGCTTTCGTGGTCAAGTTTAAGTTTAATGACGGTGGGAGTGAGATAGGAGGGGGGGCCGTACCCCACCACGGAGCCTCCGCCAGCCGGCTCATATATCAGGATATTGTTTTCGTTTCTAGACTGTTTATTTGGGATCAATAGTCAAATTTAACGCTTTCTATGAATACTGCAGCGTGTTTCAAGTGATTTGCATGCGTGTAAGGGGTAGAGATCACTGTGATTGGCGTTATCAGGGTGGTAAATAAGGGGGAATTTTTGCACTAAATTTCTTGGAACGCCAAATGCACTTTTTTTATTTGAGCCTGTATCAAGTTGTTATTAATTGCAAGAGGTAGTCCTTATACAATGATGTTTTATGCCTAAAGTTCAGTGAAATAAGTGGAGAGGAAAAGTGTTATTTAGCGGTGTCAAATTTATATTAAAAACTTAATTATCAGCCTGTAAAAAATTTATTTCTGCCTCTAACTCACTCTAAAGTGTTTAAAATAATTAAAATTAATTAATCGATTGTTTTGAAATGGGTTTTGGTTCCTCTGAGGTGGTAGTTAATGGATATTTAACGAGTTTTAAAAAGGGTCATATTTTCATAAAATGGTTTTTTTCCCGTGGAATTTCTTTACAATTACTGTTGTTAGGAGTGTGTTTATACTTTGGGAATTAGTTATCCTATTTATCACGTCGGATCAGATACAATAGGTTGATCTAAAGGCGTTTTATCGAGGGGTCATTTTTAAAATGGTTTACGCTACGTAAATATAAAGCACCTGTGACGTCATCAGCAGTGACGTCATCAGCTGTGACGTCATCAGCTGTGACGTCATAGGGCAGGCGCCTCCCTGCCCCCTTGCCTTCCTGACTTATATGGCATATATAGCATGAGTTACGGTGTGTGTGTGTGTGTGTGTGTGTGTGTGTGTGTGTGTGTGTGTGTGTGTGTGTGTGTGTGTGTGTGTGTGTGTGTGTGTGTCTGTGTGATGCTGTAATACTGTTATATTGGCTCTCTCCATAACTAGCATAGTGAAGTGATTTTTTCGGGTGTTTTGAGGTGTGTGTGTGTGTGTGTGTGTGTGTGTGTGTGTGTGTGTGTGTGTGTGTGTGTGTGTGTGTGTGTGTGAGGCTTTGTGTGTCCACCTCGTCAAACAGACTTCTTGCCAAACAAGCGATCAGCATCCCTCATCAGAGACGTAAAAAGTGGGCAGTGTTACTGCAGATGTGCTGAGAGAGAACGGCAAGAGAAGGAGGAGAGGGTGGCAACACTGAATCCAATTGTGGGGGATGCCATTGAGAGCGAAGCAAATGAACCCCCAACTTGTGTATATCTGCAGTAATACTAAGTTAAGATTTCATTTTCTGTTAATTACATATTTATTGTCTTTTTTGAATCTTGGGAATTTCTGGTCGATCTTGGATTTTTTTCGGAGTCAGTCTTGGGAAATTCGAAATTTGCCACTGGTCACCCTGCTGCTGAGTAGTAGTTGCCCACTAGCCGTCACGAGCACAACAGGGCTCTGGAAGACTGTTCCTTATCACTCCGCCGCCTGCCTTATATCAGTTCACAAAGTTGCGAAGAGCCACGAAATCGGGATTATCGACAAAGAGTCTGCCTTTAGCTACGATAACACGAGCAGGTTTGGAACACCAGTGACAGCTACTCACTACAGCTCCCACAGACTCCGACCACAGCAAGGTTACCAGTTATTCATCATTACATATGGCATTGTTTTCTGTGATTGTGTTAGCTGGCAGACAGTTACTTGAGTGAAGGTTATAAAAAGATCCTATAAACATAAATTAAGGTACAATGAGTCAGTTTCAATGTACTTATGTACGGTAGTTCCCCTTAGTGATAGAGTCTCTTTCAGTCATCCCCTGTTCCATTTGTGAACCAACAATGTTCCCATCCATTATAGATCGAACCAGAAAGCAAGGTAATAGGTAATTCACAGCCAGACAGATGAGAACCAGGAAGACAAACTTGAATCTCAGAGAAGCGTTCCCGCAATCTACATGAAACAGGTGACAGAAGGATGGCAACAACCTCCTCTTCTGGCAAGCTTCGGAGCAGGTTAGAATCCTCGTCTGTACTTGTCAAGCAGGAAATCTCCTTTCCATTAATTATATCTGATTGCCCACGGAATCTGTACACCCCCTTACTCAGTTAATCAGTCACCTAGCTACTCAGTCAGTCATTAAGTTGGTCAATTAGTTGCCAGTTACGATTCTGAACCATAAGCAGTGGCTGATTTATGAAACCTAACGAGTTAATGAAACACCTTGTGCATAGTTACTATTTTTTGTGAGTGTATGAGAGACTCAGGAGACAAGGGACGTGCAATCAATTATTGAGCGTGTTGCAGAGATGTGAACGCCTCTCCTGACCTGACTGACGTACCACTGGCTGTTACGGAGACACACCTGAGAGCCTGATTACCAGCTGCGGTGCATTCTCCCGGGTGATTCACCTGCAGCTCCAAGATATCCCCACTCTCCCAATCTGCCATCAAGGGAACACAACTACGTACTTGGCTGTCATAGTGACCAAGTGGAATGTGTGAGTATTGTTACTGGAATGATCAATGTACTGTTTAATGCCATTGACGAGACGATTTAGTGTTTGTACTACTATTTTACTATAATTTCTACAATGACTAGAGTGAGACGAGCCTTGCAAGCATATAATATATGTTGAGGTTAGGCTGTGTCAATTAGATTAATGTTCAAGGAGGTTATGGTATTTTAGGTAAGGTGAGGTGAAGTGAGGTGAGGTGAATGTTTAAGTTGTTTGAGCACAACAAAAAGTATAAGATGTATCCCTAAATTCATTTTGAAATAGTTGATTAGATTATCATCATTTCCTTCTTTCTTCTTCCTCATCATCTTTTATCACTCCGTCCTCATTGTCCTCCTTGGCCTCATGCCCCACCATCTTCACCACCTCCTCTCGCCTCGTAAGTACTTCCTTTGTTGCATCAGGCTTGTTCAGGCTTTAGTAAGACAGCAAAAGCCCGTCAGAGGCCCTTTGGAAACCTAGTTATCCCAAAGTCAACGTAATTTAACTTTTGGATTAGTCTGCCCTCGCCCTGCTCTGGCCGAGGGTCCGCGAGAGGTGGCGGAGTGTGAAGGGGAGAAGTGCGGGAGTGTCAGCCCGTTTTCTGTGTGTGGTGGGTGTGCTGAGTGGTGGTCTGTTGGTATCTGGCTCGTGTTGGGAAGGGAGAGGAGAAAGAGATGAGGATTGTGAAAGTAGGAGAATGTAGTTATGAGAATAAGGGAAAATAGAGAAAAATTAGTGGTGAGGTTGATATATTTCTCTCTCTCTCTCTCTCTCTCTCTCTCTCTCTCTCTCTCTCTCTCTCTCTCTCTCTCTCTCTCTCTCTCTCTCTCTCTCTCTCTCTGCAGCAGCTTTTGTCTCCATTTATCTCTTTGCTTCTTCATTCGTCTTCACTTTTCTTTCTTTATGTTGTCATGTCTTCGATTGTCTCTCTCTCTCTCTCTCTCTCTCTCTCTCTCTCTCTCTCTCTCTCTCTCTCTCTCTCTCTCCCCCCCTCCCACCCCCCCCCCCCCCCCCCCCCCCCCCCCCCCCCCCCCCCCCCCCCCCCCCCCCCCCCCCCCCCCCCCCCCCCCCCCCCCCCCCCCCCCCCCCCCCCCACTCCCCCCCCCCCCCCCCCCCCCCCCCCCCCCCCCCCCCCCCCCCCCCCCCCCCCCCCCCCCCCCCCCCACCCCCCCCCCCACACCCACACACACACACACACACACACACACACACACACACACACACACACACACACACACACACACACACCACCACCACCACCCCCACCACCCCCCCCCCCCCCCCCCCCCCCCCCCCCCCCCCCCCCCCCCCCCCCCCCCCCCCCCCCCCCCCCCCCCCCCCCCCCCCCCCCCCCCCCCCCCTCCCCCACCCCCCCCCCCCCCCCCCCCCCCCCCCCCCCCCCCCCCCCCCCCCCCCCCCCCCCCCCCCCCCCCCCCCCCCCCCCCCCCCCCCCCCCCCCCCGCCCCCCACCCCCCCCCCCCCCCCCCCCCCCCCCCCCCCCCCCCCCCCCCCCCCCCCCCCCCCCCCCCCCCCCCCCCCCCCCCCCCCCCCCCCCCCCAACTCCCCCCCCCCCCCCCCCCCCCCCCCCCCCCCCCCCCCCCCCCCCCCCCCCCCCCCCCCCCCCCCCCCCCCCCCCCCCCCCCCCCCCCCCCCCCCCCCCCCCGCCCCCC
>CM035208.1:4293296-4294735 GCA_020233015.1 Callinectes sapidus | reverse complement strand
AGAGAGAGAGAGAGAGAGAATGCAGATATGTTTTTCCTTCAAGCTGTGTTGTCTATTTTTGGTGACAACTCGATAAAAATAAACGATAAAAATCAATAACGAACACACACACACACACGTACACACTACATATCCCCCAAATACGTGCAGTACTAAATAAAATGCAAGTAAAACGATGATGATGAAGAAAACTGTTAACAATAGTAAAAAATAATAGAAATAAAAAGAAGAAAAGAAAAGATAAAAAACGAAGAAATCTATTAGACATAAACAAATAAGAAAGATAACACGAGCAAGCGGAGGAGGAGGAGGAGGAGGAGGAGGAGGAGGAGGAGGAGGAGGAGGAGGAGGAGGACCAGCAATCTCGTTCCCTATGCAGCAGTGAATGGCTCTATGGCGACGCTTGGATGTTCAGATCGCCAGAGATACATAGTTAAAGTGTTTTCCTCCTGAACACCGCGGCCCGCCCCTCCACGACACGCGCGCGACCACACCCACTGGACCTCACTACGAAAACAGGCGGGGACGGGGACTGGTCGGGGGTCGCTGGTCGCAGGTGGGGGGGGGGAGTGTGGCTGAGAAGTTGATGGTTAAGGGTAGGAGTGCATAAGGGTTAATACTGGTGTGGTGTGGTGTGCGGTGATGGAAGGATAAGGGTAAGGGATGGATAAACTTGAGGGAAAGGGTGGAATGGATGGAGGCGGTGTAGCACTTCTTGTATATGTATTTTCTTTTTCTTCACCTCTATCTTGTTTTGAAAGTAGATTTTTTTTGGTTTAAGCTCGATTTGTGGATATTTAATGCCCAGAATTTTCACCACAGGATTTCAATCTCGCTAGTTCATGTTTAATGTTCCCAGTGAGAAGCCGAGGTAGATTATGGATGATATGTACGAAAATTGTGTTCATCTCTCACGAACCTAATTTTTTATGGTGTTCAATGCATACTCTTATGTATTAGCTTCTTCTTTCTCATTCTTTGTCTCATCTATCGCTCATGGATGTTTTACAGTGAGTGGCCGCAGTAGATCGTTGGTGAAGTTTGTGAATAAAAGGTAACGATATGTAAGGTAAAAGTAGCGCTGAGATATATGCAGACTAAAGGAGACAATATTATGCATTATGCTGCTTTACATACAAGTGGCCCTCTACCAAAACGTGGGATGATGGCAGAGAGAGAGAGAGAGAGAGAGAGAGAGAGAGAGAGAGAGAGAGAGAGAGAGAGAGAGAGAGAGAGAGAGAGAGAGAGAGAGCAGTGCAAAATAGCTGGGAAATCATGTGGCGATAAAGGAAAAGCGGTATAATGAAGGTAATGACAGGAGGAGGAGGAGGAGGAGGAGGAGGAGAAGGAGGAGGAGGAGGAGGAGGAGGAGAAGGAGGAGGAGGAGGAGGAGGAGGAGGAGGAGGAGAAATAGAAGAAAGGAAGAGAAGGGAAGAGAA
>CM035208.1:4280796-4290796 GCA_020233015.1 Callinectes sapidus | reverse complement strand
GTTCGACTATCTATCTACAAGTTATCTATCTACAAGTATCTATTAATCTTTCTATCTATTAACCCCTTCAGTGCTGGGACACTTTTTTACATAGAGTTTTGGTTGTGATTAGACGCTTTTATTGAGACAAGGTAAGGTCTATGGAGGTTATAAGATTAATGGCCAGAGGCTGTACTATCTTAATCCCCAGATGAATTTTTGAAGCTGTACGAAATCATCAAATAATAAGCAGAATAAATATAAAAACACGTTCCAGTATTGAAGGGGTTAATGCAACGATGTATTCATGTAACTATTTATATATGTTATTGTCCATTTCTCAATCCATCTAACACTTGGTCTGCATCTTCTCTCCTCCAGACTTCAGGACTCTTCGTGCCTCAGGTAACTTCACTTTATTTCTCCCCCTTGGTACATAAACATCTTGATACATAAACATCTAGTTCGTCTTATTTCCAGACACGGATATATTTTTTGATATATTTTTAAAAAGTTTTATTATCATTTTGTTATTTTTTGTTATTACTATCACTATTTTACTTCTGAGGAATCGTAATGGGTTTCAGTGCCACTTTTTTTTTCTTTCTCTCGAGTATAATTCAAGATTTTTGCTATGTACTTTCCTTCACTTCTGGTGGCAAACCTTTATATCCCCCCAAATTTGAAATACTACTATACACCACCATATTCTACTGCTCTACCATACATACACTTATTTACATCCATCCATACATGCATACACATTTCAATACGTTTTTCAAAGGAATTTTATAGATAATCAACCATCCATCTTAATTAAACCTAAACTGCTTGTCTAGTCACTCTTATCTAATTTGGCTTGACGAAAATGAACTTACCTAGCCAGCTTGTTCTGTCAGTGTAGTCTATTATAACCTCCTCTCTGTCGCCCACAGGAGGAATGGGCGGACGAGATCGGGGCAGGTGGGCGGTGTGGATGCAACTTGTCCACTCTTGTCCATCTAGTGAGCAGCCGCATCCCTCGTGGACCGCCGGGAATCCCAGGCAGGGATGGTAACCCGAGTCCTCCTGGCCTGTCTGTGAGTGTGCTTCTGAACAACGTATTTTTAAATCACTTCACTTCACCTCCACTATATTAAAAAGGCTTCAGTTGAGGTTACATAGGTTTTTATACTGAAAAGACTTAAATTGAAGTTATGCAGGTTAGTTGATGTTATGTAGGTTTCTATATTAAGAAGCCTATAGTTGAAGTTACACAGGTTTCTATATTGACAAGGCTATAGTTGAAGTTAAGCAGGTTTTAATGAGTGTTCGCTGTTCTGATGTCTGATAAACAAGATTTCTACATTGCTGACAAAAGAAATACTCATGAGAACCAACGAATGAATTATGTAACCTATGAAAATCATCGTGGTGGGAGATTAACATTGAACTTGTTACTCCTTCTCCTCTAATAACAAAGGAAACTTCACCGGGATGTTTGTTTCACTTCTGTAATCTCATCTCCAATCTCCCCAACTCTCTCCCAGGGTAATCCAGGACCACAGGGGGAGCGAGGAATGCCGGGGCGACGTGGGGAGAAGGGGGAACGAGGCGATGTGGGGTCTCCGGGTCCTGCAGGATACCCAGGGCTGAAAGGAGAGCCAGGGGTGGATGGTATCATAGGTCCAGTAGGTCCCGCAGGCCCCCCAGGCCCCCCAGGACCACCCGGATGGACGTGGGGAGACAGCAGCTCTAAAAAGGTGAGTGTGACGTGACTAAGGCAGCTGCAGCGTGACTGAAATAGTGATATACTATTGGGAAAACTCTATCTTCGTATACCACTGAGTGATGAAAAGGCAAAACTATGTAATCTTTTTCTGAGGATTAATACTTTTCAATGTTTCACTTCTCACCAATTTTTCCATTCGTTTTTTTATTATTTTCTACACCAGATTAAAGTTTTCTCAATAGTACACCTATAGATTTGATGGTGTAGCGCTGTAGCTTTTCACAATTGGCCCCGTGTACCGGTCAACAAGTCTGCCACCGTTTGTCCTTCTTTGTGTTTCTTTGTGGCCGTGCTGTCAGGGTAGGATACACACGCCAACACTAACCCTAAACAGAGACCGTGAAGTTGTTCACTTTCTTAGACGTCCTTCATAGACCCTTCCTAATGTCAATAAAATCGTTTAATCATACCCAAAGCTCATGGTAAAAATGTCTCCCAGTACTGAATGGTTTAAAAGAAAAATAATTTAGCAGTCGAAGGGTGCACACTATATGGCTGAGCTAATCTCTGGTCTTCTAACATTATCTATCTCCATCACTGCCGCTCAGCCCGGTTGGAGACACCCAAGCAACGGATACCAGGTAACCACACCTCACACACATATGCACCTGTCCCTTTTGTTCATCCTTCTCTTACTCCTTTTCCTGCTTCCATCCTATTATTCTTCCTTTACTATTTAAAAACTTCTTCCTTAATTGTTGTTCAGAATTCTGGCGCTAGAATGATTGGGCCCGTTTATACCCATTTATTCCTTATAATGATAAAGCCAAAGTCCTGCTTGGTATTATACATTCGTTGTTACTTGTGTTATTAGAATAGAAATCAACACTCTCTCCTATACGTCGTTATTCTCACCTTTTCATTTGTATCTATTGGTTAAGATAGTTCTGAAGTCCGTCCACAAATATGGGCAAGGAAGTAGAGTTATTCATGGTGCAGCACAGTGAGGAGCTGCCTTGAGCACATAGATGAGCTACCTCCAGTACAGATTTGAGCTGCCTTGAGTACACAAAATTTTGTTTGAACATTTAGACAGGATGGGGGATGAGGTTGCAAGAAACACAGACACACAGCCTCACCTCCTTACTTCTCTACTTCAGTTCTCCATTGGTGTCTGTATCATCCCTCTCTATCGGCAGTATTTTTACCACAGAGCTCCACTTCGCGTTCCTCTCGCTTCCCTGGGCCAAAGTACCGTCTCCTTGGGTCAGGATCTCTTGATACGTCTGGAGATGCGATTCACACAGAGAAAGAGAGAGATAACAACATTACAACCTAACCACAACATTACACATTACAACACTCAAACCACGGAAGCCCAGTCCTTCAGTAACCAATCCACTATTTTGCCCTTTCTTTCAGTCTCACTTGGAAGGCACGCACCCTGAGGTAGTTCCCCTGATGCCCTCAAGCCGCCCGGGTCCTCAAGGGTCTCCTGGCACTCCTGGCGATGTGGGTCCAAGGGGTCCTCGTGGCTACCCAGGGCCAAAGGGCGAGATAGGATACAAGGGACCTAAGGGACAGAAGGGAGAGGAGGTAAGTACGAAGGATGAGGATGGAATGGAGAATTGATTACTTAACTATTTAGATTGAGGAGGAGGAGGAGGAGGAGGAGGAGGAGGAGGAGGAGGAGGAGGAGGAGGAGGAGGAGGAGGAGGAGGAGGAGGAGGAGGAGGAAGAGAAGGAGGAGGAGGAGGAGGAGGAGGAGGGAAAACAGAGGAGAGGATAGGGAAGAACAAAAGAAGAGGAGGACAAGAAAAGACAGCTACAAGGAAGTGGGGAAGGAAAAGAGGAAGAAGAAAAGAGCAAAGAACAAATTTAAAAGGGAAAATTGATAAAAGGAGGGAAAAGGAAATAAAAAGAAAACGAAAGGAGACGAAGGAAGGGAGATGTTATATAAATAAACACTTTTTTCTCCCAACAACTTAGTAATGAGTCACTTCCTGCTTGTACAATGCTTGTATTAAACAGAGAATATCACACCTTGTCTCCCTCCATCTAGGGACTACAAGGACCTAACGGCCGCCTGGGTGACAAGGGAACACGTGGACCCCCTGGTGTGGATGGTCTTCCAGGGACACAAGGACTCAAGGGACAGAAAGGTCAGGGGTCATACTCATGCTGAATATCCCTAATGAGGTTCTCTTTAAATGAGATTGTTCATAAATATTATTAAAGAGGGTTTGACTCTCTCTATTAATATAACTCAGCAAGATATTCTAACTACGAGGCGATTAACATCAATAACAATGCATGAGATACTTATTAGCATCTGAAAGAAACGAATGCATGAAAAAGAGTATATTTTGCAATTTCTACCCAGATTTTAGGCAGCTATGGAACAAGTAAAGATGTCGTAGATTGATAAGTTATTAAGGAGAGATGGAGGAAATAACAGTGAAAGGGTTAAGGTTTAATAATATCTATAGCTATCTTCTACCATCACTCTTGCGCTAACTACCACTCTGATCTTACTAAGTCCTTGCTTCCCTCTCTTCTGCGTCGCAAGACTTTCTACTTCTATTACTTCTATTCTGTCTTCTAAAATCCGCTTTGTTTTATCTGACAATCTATGAAACACAACACACTCAAACATTCACCTAATTTCTCGGCACTGCAGGGGATCGTGGGCCGCGGGGACATGGGCTGCCGGGTCCCAGGGGTCCACCAGGGGAGGGAGGGCGCTTCTCGCAGGAGGAGGTGAGGACAATGGTGCTGTCTACTCTGAAGGTCTACGTGGACACTAATCCAACAGAGAGAACCAACATGAAGAACCGTGAGTAGAGAATTTTTAATTCACTACAGATTGATTGATCAACTGACTGACTGACTGACTGACTGACTGATTACAAGTAAGTTTTAAATGTAAAAAAGCTGCCTTGAGCACATAGATAAACTAATCATTTGTAGTCTTTTTATATTCTTTGATTTATTTCATGGCAAGTAGACTCGTAATGGGTAATAAAGTATTGTTAATCGTTGTTGTCCTTTATGTTCCTAAATTCCAAGATCAAAAGGAGTCTTGTACCTCAGAATGTACTCAACTAAAACTCATTAACCACAGTTGCTCGTAAGATCGAACTAGTGATGTCCAAGGGCGTGGATGGGACCCCAGGGCAGCCCGGCATGAAGGGATCCAAGGGGGAAGAGGGACCACGGGGACCACTAGGACCCCCAGGACACCCTGGCACTTCCGGACCTATGGTGAGGGATGCGTTCAGTGAAGTCATACCTGGACTTCATGATAAGTGTGTGTGTGTGTGTGTGTGTGAAGAAGCGGATAAAGGTTAGATAGTGGATATGTTTTGTAGTTTTTTCATGAGAGTTGGAGAAGCTGGCCAAGGGTAACAAAATAAAAAGAAAGAACATTAATTTGCTCTTAAAGGTCCAAAGAATTAACTGAAGGTCAGGAACACATGTTTAGAAGCCTTCCTCTTAAATAAGGTCAAATCATAGGTAGTTGGAAATACAGAAGCAGGTAGGGAGTTCCAGAGTCTACCAGAAAAAAAGAATGAATGATTGAGAGTACTGGTTGACTCTTGCATTAGAGAGTTGGGCGGGATATGGGGTGAGAGGATGAAGAAAGCCTTGCACAACGAGGCCGCAGGAGGAGGGGAGACCTGCAGTTGGCAAGATCAGTAGAGCAGTTAGCATAAAAAAGCGATAGAAGATAGCAAGAGATGCAACACTCCGGCGGTGAGAGAGGCTGAAGAGAATCAATAAGTGATATGGTCTGCATACATTTGTTTATTGTTTTTTCCTCACGTCCCCAGGGTGAGCCAGGTGAGGCGGGCCCCAGAGGCAGGGATGGACGGAAAGGTGACAAGGGTGAGGCCGGAGCTCCTGGACCTGTCATGACCACTAACGGAACCATCGTGGAGGTCAAGGTTGGGTCTTTCGTGGTCCTTTCTTATATCTTGCTTGCATTTCCTGGCGTAGAGTGAAGTGTTTCCCATCAACTACCCAATCAACCAAACAACTAGTAACTAACTCGTTAACTAACTCATAAACTAACTAACTAATTGACATGCTACGCGTTACGCCTGAACTCTCACGTCAGTTGAACAATAAATAAACCAGAGATGATTTTATCACTTGAGGATTTATCTACTTACTTCCTTTCCTACGTAGCTGACTGAACACACACACACACACACACACACACACACACACACACACACACACACACACACACTATCTTAAACTTACTGCCCAACTGTCTATATAACTACTTGACTAACCAACTAACAACCTTTGTTTCTGTCTACACACACACATACACACACACACACACACACACACACACACACACACTCTACCTAGCTAACCAACAAGCTTTCCTTTCATCTCCTCAGGGACAGAAGGGTGATCATGGACACAAGGGAGACATGGGCGATAAAGGTCCTATTGGTCCTCCAGGCCCCCCAGGACCCCCAGGCATGCAAGTGGGACAAGGTAAGTGAGGGCAAAGTTTGAGGAGTTACGTATCAGAATGTAAGAGTCGCGGGATACACTTTTTTTTTTGGCTAGTTGACAATGTAAAGTCGAGGGATGAATCTGCATTGAGACTAAACATCAACCTGACATAATTCAACGTAGTAAACATAAGGCATTCGAGACTTGACTGTGCGTTATCAACCACGAACTTTCACCTCTACAATCACCCCAAACCATCATACTTCACTTTTCATTCACTCAAATACAACACCATGCACATTTTCAACGCACCAAGCATAAAAAGCATTACTCTCTTTAGTTTCTTCGTGGACAGAAATCATTCTATCCACAAAATTCATCCCTAGGAAGTCTATTTTTTTTATCGCCTTTGAGCGTAGATGACACTGCAGTAACTCCTCTTCTTGCAGACCGCTTCTCCATCGGGCAGGACACCTTCGACGTGGCTGGAATCAAGGGGGAGAAGGGAGACAGAGGCGTCCCTGGTCCACCTGGTCCACCTGGGAACAGTCTAGGTACCATGGACCGCGTCTCCTACACCAGCGGGGGAGTCTACGGTCTCATGGTACGCCTGATATGGTTACACTGTGGCACTATATTTATTCGGAAACACTTCTGGGCCACGTCTCCACTACATGGAAGTCTCCAATTGAAGTTATATTGTATTTTTAATTGTTCTAGTGAGAGATTTAGTTTTTTAAATCTTTTCAACCGTAGCATTTCAAAATATTGCCGATAGATGGAATTTATCGAAACCAATAGCATCCTTTTTAACTATATCCTTTTTTTCCTCCTGTGCCTCCTCCATCTCAGTTAATTTTTCTCCTACTCCTCCTTCTAAACAGTGGAACTACTACTTTATCATCATCATCATCATCATCGTCATTTTAGTGCCTCCAGCCAACGTCTCATATCTTTCCTTCATCCTGCAGTGCCCAGCTGAGCATCCTTCATGTTTCATTCACACTGACCATTCATCCCATGTCCCTTCAGCCCCGCCCCCGCCCCCGTCTGGGTCAGAACGACTACGGCATGGACGACGACAACGACAGGCCACTGATGGGTGAACCAGGACTGCCAGGCTCAGAGGGACCCCCAGGACCACCAGGGCCCCAAGGTGAACCCGGACCCCCAGGACCCCCCGGCCCTCCAGGAGCTCCCGGCCAATCTAGCGGTGACCCCCAGCTGATGCCCATCCCAGGACCCCCCGGCCCCCCAGTGAGTCATACTGTAACCTTGACTTGTTACTGCGACGGTGAATGTTTGTGTTAACTCTGACTTCTGTTTTGTTCTGTGATTGTTTGCGTTAACTCATTATCTCATGAAGCCTCACAGGCTCAAATCAGACTTTTCACTGAGCTCAAGGAAAAACCACAACCGTTAGAGTTACGACGTAGGAGGACCTCAATGTCAGAATCCATTATATACATTGTCACGCACTAACCGTTACTTGAGTCTCAGGAAAGATATTACATTTCTACTCTTGACACAACATTACGACGCTGAGATACTGAGAACTCATACAAAAACAGAGGATGGATGGATGAGAAGTCAGTTATTGTTACTTGAAAATTCCATGACGTTTATCTATTCAGTCACGCCTTTCTCACTTCCGTTCCAGGGCCCCGCCGGACCACCAGGACTCAGCACCTCCCCCCACTTCATCCCTCGCAGATACGACTTCGGTGGGGAAAACAAAAATAATACATATATGGACAGACGGTGGGAAGAGATGAAAAGAAAACACAGTGGAAGGGTGCTCAGTTCATACCAGTTTCCCTGAAGAAGCCATTAGCAAAACCAGTCGGGATGTAAACCACCTCTTCCACTGTGTTTTTCTTTCACCTCCCACAAAAATAATAAGGGTTAAGTTGCACGAAGCCATCAGGCAAACACGTGGTAGTGGCTGTAAGACAATGACAAAAAATTCTATACTAATGTTCCTCTGAATGTAACAACCAGACACGTGATATCTCTGGTTACCTCAGGGTTTGGTCGAGGCTCCTCTGGCTCTCCCCTCCACGGCGAAGGAGTGTTCAGGTCACCACCCGCCACCTCCACTGTTGGCCTCGGGTTGGGTTCCAGTCCTCCCCTCACCTTCACCTCCCGCCAAGCAATGCTGCAGGTAACGAACAGGAATACTTGTAGGCGACGCAGAAGGAAAATGAATAGCAATAACACTAAACAAAATAAAATGATAAAAAAAAAAACATAATAGGTAATATAGAGAAAAATAGTACATGAAATAAAGGAAAAACTGGAAGAAATATTGAGATTGATTATGAATTTAAGCAAAACTGAAATAATCCCCCCCTCTCTCTCTTTCTTCCTCTCCAGGCGTGGTCCCAGTACGACCGAGGAACGCTTGCCTACGTGCTGGATGATGACTCTTTGTTCCTGCGCGCGGCAAGAGGTTGGCGAGAGATCATGGTGAGCTGGAGAGGAGGATACAGTAGACCTTTCCCTGACATTCACAGTGTAGAAGTACAGAATGATCAGCCGTGATCAGGTTCCACACTCAACTTTGACCACTGTTTTTTTGTTTAGGAGCGTACCAAAGAAGAATTGGTATGGCAATAGGGCCAATTCCAGTCTTTTTGTAAGTTATCCAAAGCAAACATTTTAGTAAGCTCCCGAACAAATAGGAGATTATGAAACTGGACTCATGAATGCACCTAACATGTACTTAACTCCTTCAGTACTGGAACACATATTTACCACAATTTTTTGGGTGATTTGACGAATTTATTAACATTAGGGAGTCTATGGAGGACAGAGGATTAATGACCTGAGTCTTCACTGTTTTAATCCCCGACATAAGTTCCAGAAGCTGTAAAATCATTAAATAATGAGCAAAATAAATAGAAAAATGCGTCCCAGTACTGAAGGGGTTAACCTAACCTAACCCAATCTAACCTAATCCACACTGCATTCCGTCACTCACAGATGGGAACAGATCTGGCACCAGAGAAGGCCTTGCCCATCCCTACACGTCCACCCTCCACCACCCCCGAACACAACCCCAACGTGGAGACCCTGCCCGAGGAACTAGCCACCGACCACAGCACCGGCGGGAGGTCCTGGGTGAGTCCTACGGCAGGTCCCTGGGTGAGTCCCGCGCGAGGGATTAAGGTAACTTGTGAACCTAATCTAACTTCGCAGGATATCAGGAAAGGATGAAGGAAGCTACACACACACACACACGCACACACACACACACACACACACACACACACACACACACCCGAAATGGCCTGGAGAGGGTCCTGCAGAATTAGTTTCCCAGTTATTTAAGCCACAAAGCGAGTTATGTGTGCAAACAACATACAGTTTTTTTTTTAAAGGCTTATCATTTAGTCTAAAGGAAAAGAAATATAAGGAACTTGATTCAATCTCGTGAAAATAGGAATTGGAGGTGAACATAATTACAAATAGTTATGCATATCAAACAGTTCTCTTCCCCGCCTCACAAGTATACAGAAAATACATGTTTGTTTTCCCTTACAGTGGAAAGAACCTCTTACAACGGACACTGAGGTAAGAGTCACGCTTCAGCCCTCAATTCCAGCTCCAGGTTCGCTTCTCAATTCAAGTTCTCAGTTTCCACCATTGAAACGTAGACTCAAATGGTGAAACTCAACAGCGCTTGCTTCCTATTTACAGAGATTCAACTTGATGAAGTATCACCAGTACTATATAATTTCTTTGTGTTCAGTTTTGATTTTATATCTTCATACGGGGTTGTTGTTTCTCTCTAACCTTTTCCACTTTTCCTGCCATTATAACAGATGGAGG
>CM035208.1:4247368-4257452 GCA_020233015.1 Callinectes sapidus | reverse complement strand
CGAGAGAGAGAGAGAGAGAGAGAGAGAGAGAGAGAGAGAGAGAGAGAGAGAGAGAGAGAGAGAGAGAGAGAGAGAGAGAGAGAGAGTCTGGATACATTTCACAGACAATCAGACGCTGGAGCTGCAGTCTTCAAAAATTACGATAAAGTTATCCACACTAAAATTACAAATGTATGCACTAAAAGCAACTTGAGAATTAGAACCTAACATGGAAACATTGATAAATTTAGAGAAAAAACATAACTTTATTATGTTGAGCATAACATTATTTCCTTTCATAAAATAAATGTTCTAAGATGCATATTCCATAATCTTGAAAATAGAAAAATATTAATTCTGCATTTTTTTTTATAAAAATATTGCATAGCAATAAATTAATTTCACTTGACATTATACATAACACACACACACACACACACACACACACACACACACACACACACACACCAAATAACAATAAGGTTTTCATTCCTCATTTACCATACTTGCACCTCCCATTACTGCCAAATTATTTTACTGTATAATTATCATCTTATTTATATGAAAATGAATTTACAGGAATTTACCTTGCACAATTCCATACTGGGGAACAAAACTGTAGTAAAATCCCACAACTACACTTTTGTGTTATCAATATGCTTTAGACTATTTCACCTACAAATTCATTATATATATATATATATTATATATATATATATATATATATATATATATATATATATATATATATATATATATATATATATATATTAAAGATGCATGTTACATATGCAGGCACTAGTTTTCCATTATACTGATGGTATTACTTTTTTCATATAATGTACAGAATCAATGCTCTTATACACATTCATGATAATTTCCACACAAATCATTATGCTCCCGCTTCACGTACTCTATATATTTTCCATCACCTTAATCTCATGCACTCTATATTTCTACCTGGAATCATGCCAAGTCTTCTACAACTTGCTAAACACTTTTTCTTTGATAGAAAATGCCAAAAACTTTCAAACTCCAACTCGCCTTGAGATTTCTGGCATCTGTCCAAAAACATCTCCAATAACTTTACTTCCTCCTCTTTCCCTTCTCTATTTCATCCTGATATTGTTATTTGGTGTTTGTGTGGCATGTCACATGCTACCCGGAAGCCAATCCTGCTCATTGGGTTGTCTCTGAAAGGGATGACCCAGCATCAAGGAGGCCAAGGGAACACCCACAGAACTCCTGGCTGCAGTAAGTCCATGTCTCTTACTGGGAGTTAATCAGTTAATCCCTGCATGGGGACTCACGAGGCAACACATCCCCTGGCATATGCCTCCCCATGATTGATTGATTGGCTGGACTCAGAAGCTTTGTTGAGCTTGGTAGCTGCTGTGGATTTGCTAGAATGTGCGGTTGTCTTATATCTCCATGTTTTCTCTTTGCACACATTTGGTGTATCTTGTTGCAACTGTGTTCACCAGATAAGCTATCATTCAGTTCTAGGTCATCAAATAGCATTTTCATCTTTTTGTTTGATAAACAGAAGTCACAAAAATTGGGACCATAGGAGTTAGACTTGGCTAATTCTTCTTCCTTAGTCATCTTGGAATTTATGCCCTTGTTTGAAGATAAGCTTCCTTTAGTCTCCTTTCTGTCACTTTGACATTTATTCTCCCTGAAAACTGATACAACTTTTGAAGCATTATTAGCATACACCAAATTTACCTTTTCTTTAAGTTTTGGACAAGCTGGAATTCGGTCCTTTTTCTCTTTTACAATATTCCTATCTACTTCTTGAGAATCTTTCTTTTCCTTTATTCCTTGTTTATTGGAGTTGGTTCTTTTTAAGGATTCATCTTTCTTGCTTGTGTTTCTATTTTCCTTCTGATTTGAAGATGCTGTTACATTTCCCTTTCTATTGTCTTTACAATTATTATCCCCTTCTTTTGAGGAAACATTCTTGGACCTAAATGGGCCAGCACAGTATTGCAGTGACAACACTTCCAGCATTTTTCTATAGGTGTGACAGTTTTTACACCTCAAAATGATGGTACCAGTGTTCAGAGAGACCGTACTGAATTCATCAAGTTTAAGATTGCACTTACAAGCAAGACATACACCGAAAGAATGGTCTGGGACAGAAGTCTTTTGGTAGAGTGGCTGCTTACCAGCTCCAGGAAACTCATATTTCTTCAATTTAGTGGATAAAGAATCATCTTTAGAATCAGATGAATCATTCATACAGATTCTTTCAGACACTTCTTTTAGCTGTTTCTTTTGGTTTTCAAAATCTGTAATACTTTGGTGATGTTTTGTCCTCTTACGTGAGGCAATAGTTTCCTGAGAAACAGAGAGATCCACTTTGACAGACTGCATTATTTTGAAGGTTCTTTCAATGACAGAAGTTTTAGTGCCACTTTTTGAAAATTTGCTTTTCTCATCCCATTGAATCTTTTCCTTTTTACTACTCGATAGATCTTTCACACTCTTTAACTTCTTTTTCTCTGGTGACCGTCCATTTCCTATGTCCTTTTTTTGTGTTGTTTTATCTACATTTTTGCTTGAAGACTGCTTATGATTTTTCAGAACTTTAAGTAGCTTGCCATCTGTCTTGCTTTCTTGAACTTTGTTCCTATCCTGTGAATCTTTCACACTCAACTTCATTTTCTTTAGTGACAATTTTTTTCCTATGTCCTTTTCTTGCGTTGTTTTATCTACATTTTCTCTTGAAGACTGCTTATGATTTTTCAGAACTTTAAGTAGCTTGCCATCTGTCTTGCTTTCTTGAACTTTGTTCCTATCCTGTGGATGCTTGCTATCAGCTTTGGACTTTGAGAAGTAATCATTTGACTTTTTATTTTTAAGGTTGATTTCATCTGTTTCATCTTTAGTTTTCTTAATCTTCTTGTTAATTCTAGATGCAACATGCTTTGCATCTTGTTCCTTATTAGTGTCTTTGTTGTTCTTCATGTTACTCTTGGAAAAAGTAGGCTTGGTATTCTTTTTATCCTCTGTTTTGTCTTGCTTACTCTCACTTTTAGAAATGACAACTTTGGTATAGTTTAAAATTTTAGTTTTGTTACTTGTCCCCTCATCAGAAGAAACAGTTGCTCTGTTATTCTTTTCACTCTCAGTAATGTCATCCATGCTTCTCTCAGCTGTGTTATCCTTGACAACATTCTCAAAACCAGTAGCTCTGTTATTTTCATTAACTTTGTATTGCATGTCAGTACTGATCTGAGAAATGTTAGGCTGCTGCTGGTTCTTTTCAGTGTGCTTCCTTTGTGGTTCAGCTGTCCTACTGTTGCTGTCACCACCACCAGTTTGCAACATCTGACAGAAGTTTGAGGAGAGATCTCTTCCAGTTGCCACATGATGTTTTGCTAATTCTATCAAACTCAGAACAGTACTCTTTTCTGCATCATTAAGGGTCAAAACAACTTTCTTTTCTTGCCTTTTAGCCAACTCTGTATTTGCTTCTTCAATAGTTAATGATAAATCAAATGTTTTAGACTTCATTAAGTTGGTCACTCCAGAGGGAGCAGGTTCCACAGATGCACCTGATGAGCTGATCTGAGACACAGCACTGTCTACATTCTCTGTTACTCGATCACATGCTACGCCACTCAACCTGTGCAGAGAATCTTCCTGCTCTTTTTCACTAGGAGTAAGTAAACTTGTGATACCAGAAGGCCCAGCCACACTTAAATCCTCAGGAGACTCTAACAGTCTATTAGTTTCAGCCAAGCCACCAAGCTTCTCTCTGTCATGTGTGTCTGGAACGAAGGACGGCCGGTACACAGTCATAATGCTTGACATGTTGAGGTAGTCCTCTGGCTGATCAATCATTGGCTCATCATCACCATCATCATCAGTTTGAAAAGCATTAACTTCTGATGCTGTTCTGTCTTCTCTACTTTGGTTGTTTCTTGTGTTAAATGGACGGAGACTTTTAACACAATCAAAGATTTCATCTGTCCCCAATACTTTCTTAGCTCCTTTACCAAATGCCAATGGGAGTTTCACTTCATTTTCATGCTTTATTTGTTGCAATCTTGGTGAAATCTTTACATTCTTGCTGTTTAGTGTTGGTCTTTCACAAACTGATTCCTGGTTTATTGTCCTCGTAATAAGAGTCACAACAGATCCTCCATGAGATACAGATTCTGGTGACTTCTCATGAAATGAGACCAGATGGTCAGAATGTAGAGACTTGTGCTGTGATGAGGTCCTGGAGCTATGTCCAATTCTACTTGCAGTAGAACTTCCTTCCTTTAACAGTGTTTCTCTGTCTCTGGGCAGAATCTTGTCCCTCAGGTTCATTTCAGGCCAGAAGTGTTGCTGCTCCCTTGAGTCTGCATGTTGACAGTGTACCTCTGAGTCTCCGCTGCCACCATAGTTCTTGGAGCTTGTCTTGAACTTCTTTTGAGGATTCACGAACTCACTATACAATTCTTCAGAGTAATGGCTCCGTTTAATGCCATTGCTGTGCAAACTTTCATGTTTCTGGATGGAATATTGTTTACAAAGTATGGGTACCGTACTTTTGTTTTCCAGTGATTCTTTTGCATCTCGTGTCCAGGATGATGAACCCCTATTACTTAAAGCATCTTCAGAGTAATGTGGTGATGATGATTTTTTGTGAAGGCCTCCACTGTCACTCAATGGAGAATTCAACTCTCTGCACAAACTTGTTCCATGTCTCAAAGGTGAACGTGATCCTCTTTGTCTCAAAGGCGAACGTGATCCTCTGTGTCTCAAAGGCGAACGTGATCCTCTTTGTCTCAAAGGCGAACGTGATCCTCTGTGTCTCAAAGGCGAACGTGATCCTCTTTGTCTCAAAGGTGAACGTGATCCTCTGTGTCTCAAAGGTGAACGTGATCCTCTTTGTCTCAAAGGTGAACGTGATCCTCTGTGTCTCAAAGGCGAACGTGATCCTCTGTGTCTCAAAGGCGAACGTGATCCTCTGTGTCTCAAAGGCGAACGTGATCCTCTGTGTCTCAAAGGTGAACGTGATCCTCTGTGTCTCAAAGGTGAACGTGATCCTCTGTGTCTCAAAGGTGAACGTGATCCTCTTTGTCTCAAAGGTGAACGTGATCCTCTGTGTCTCAAAGGCGAATGTGATCCTCTGTGTCTCAAAGGTGAACGTGATCCTCTTTGTCTCAAAGGTGAACGTGATCCTCTGTGTCTTGTGATCTCAAAGGTGAACGTGATCCTCTGTGTCTCAAAGGCGAATGTGATCCTCTGTGTTTAAGAGGTGAACGGGATGCTCTGACTCTCCTGGGTCTAAAAGTTGACTGTGATCTTCCATCGTACTGGAAATGTCTCCTGTTTTTGTGGGGAGATGGTGGTCTATACCTGTGATCTTTATACCAAGTTGGAGAACGTAAGCCTCTACTTGTCGAGGAACTATGTTGCAAGGTGGAGGGAGAGTGTACACTGCTGCTGGAATGATTGTCATGACTTGGAGAACATGATAATTTTCTGTCAAAGAAGTCAGTGTTCTCTGTGGGGAACTTGGAACAAGATTTTCTACTTCGCCACTCAGAATGCCTTGACTTTGACTTTGATTCTGGGTGAGATGGAAAAGTTACCTGATCTTTGATGTTCTCTTTCAATTTTTTCTGGTTAATATTCATTTGGTTGGTTATCTCCTTCCCATCAACATATTTCTGAGAATTTTTTTTCAAATAATTTAACACAATGTTGACAGAATGAACATGCAAGAAGTGCTTTTCTGAATCACTTTCATCTTCTGTTTCATCCGCATCTGACCAGTACTTCTCCACAATGACTGGACGCTGAGGTGAACAACACCGGGATGATGGGAGGAAAGGAACAAGTTGGCTGTCTCCCTTCG
Source organism: Callinectes sapidus (assembly GCA_020233015.1). Lineage (NCBI taxonomy): Eukaryota > Metazoa > Arthropoda > Malacostraca > Decapoda > Portunidae > Callinectes > Callinectes sapidus. The sequence goes on along the minus strand of CM035208.1, from coordinate 4,251,610 downwards.
TGGGTTCCTCATTGCAACTTTTTTTCTCTTTTGATGTTGACTCCATAACTGTTTCTTCAGAATCCACTGATGATTTTGAGAAATCTTTGCTCATTTTCTCTAAATTATTTCTTATTTGTTTCTCTATCATCTCTTTACTATTCATCTTTTCTATGTTATTTCTTATTTTGTTCTTTATCATTTCCTTGTATGTGTTTGGTTCTCTGTTCTTGCTAGACTCAAATGAGCTGCTACTTTCATTTTGGCTCTTTCTTCTACTATCCATTCCTGCATTTTGCCAGTGATGTTTCTGCCTCTTTGCATCATGGTCACTCTTCTCTTGGAATGCATCCTTTCTTGAGGTACTGAAGTCCCTTGAGGATTGGGCATATTTTTCATGTGTACTGTGAGACTTAGGATCATATTTAGAATAACTATCACTGGACCTTCTTGCATAAGTGGAAGATCCAGGCCTTATATCAGCTGAAGAGGAAAGATAACTTCTACGTGATTGTAAGACCAATGAGGAAGAGGATATTTCTGAATGAAGTGCTGTATTTGTCTTTGGGATACACTTCATGGAGCTTTGAGCATGGGATGTCTTGTCACTTATTGATGCTGAAAGTGTGTCTTGGTGTTGCTTTTCCATCTTCCTGTCCCTGTCCCTTTCTCTCGATGGTGAAGAGCGACTTAACTTATCTGGTTTGAGCTTGGATGCATTTCCATTTTCATATATTTTTGAATGCATATGTTTTTCTTGGTTTCTCTGCTGTTGTGACAATGGTGCCTTGTATAGCGATGCACACCTGGAAGGAAACAATGGCTCTCTGTGGGCTGTGAGTAGACTGTGTTCTGTTGTACTGCTCACACACTCCACCATCACCTCACTTTTATCATGACGACTACTTTTCTCTTCCTGCACAGTACTCTTACTATGAACTGTATCACCAGATATTTTCAAATTTCCCTGTCTCTCTGAGTTACACCTTATCACTGACACTGAAGTAGGAATCTGTTCCATCATGGTTCCAAGCAGTGTGATGACAGCAATGACGGGCAATAGTTATTCTTTCAACTCCTTCAAAGTTAACAAGATGTCTCTGTTGCCTCATTACTTGTGTGATGCTTCCACTATATTTTCATTGCGGTCCAATACTCAGCTTCTCATCTGAAAAAAAGTATAGTTTTAGTGATGATAAAATGGTTACAATCATAAATATTAACGAAAAAAATCATTTATTATTGTAATAATGATAATAATGATAACAATACAGTATTCCCTCCTATTCACGGGGGTTACATTCCTTCCCCTCCCACGAATGTCGAAAATCCACGAATTATTGATGCAATTTTAAAATGCCTATGTATGATGATATATACACTAAAATTTGCTTCCTAAACACATTCTAAAGACAGTCTTACTCATTAATACAGTAATAATGTAGTAATACTTCTAATCTTTTATTTTTTAATACTTTCAAGACTATTATGAAAATAAAGATTTGGATTTATCAATTTTTATATTTGAAATATCAGTATCATTATTGCTAGTATCGCAATTTTTCATTTATTGATTCATTGGTTACTGGTCAATATTTACCATCAGTTACCGATTACTAGTTGTCGCCAGTGATGTTTTCATTATCCATGCACAGTAATCGCTATTTTTTCATTATCATACCTAGCCATGCTGGTTTCATATTTGTCTTACTTGTCAGTGATTCAGTCTACGGACTCATTGTTGCCACACTTCTGCTCCAACTTCCTTTTAATTCAGTGATGGAATTCAAAGTAGCTCTTCTGGTAAAACTTCAGAAAAAAGCCTTCTACCCTTCCACAAGATTGGGAACCTGTTGGGAAATTGGCATTTTAGGTGAAGAAAGCCAAAAAGTACCAAATTTTACAATTCCTAAAGTCAAATATGCCGAACTTACCTAAATTGGAAAGAAATCCCTGAAATACCCTAGCCTAACCTAACCTAACCTAACCTAACCTAACCTAACAAGGGGGTGCGCCCTTCAACCACATCACACTGAGTTACACATCCATAATAGACTGCTACAGGCTACTGGAATAGCACTCATATGCATCAACACACACCACATTAATTAAGAAGTCTGGGAGTACAGTGTTGTTGGGTAGAGGATGCTATTAGGTTCAATTTCAGATCACTGTCCTGCTGGGCGAACATTAAACCTCCGTCAATCTTGACAAACCTTATAATACAGTAAGACCCCCACAACAGAGCTGAAAAACAAAGCCCTGCAAAAGCTGTCCAGTTACAAGCATTCAAAACCCACGCGGTTACCTATAACCACCACCACCAGTCACCTCGCATTGTCCACACACATACACATCAATCATCAATATCACCAGACCTTTAGCTATCACTGACTCACCAGACAAGGCAGAATAGAAGGTCAGAAGGCTTGTTATGTGTATTGTCACCTCGTACCTGTTCGTCGTCACTCCTACCTGTTCCTACGCTACAGGTTGTTGTTGTTGGGGCTGCGAAGGTGGCGGGAAGCGCTCGCCATCAGAACAATCTTTCCTCACGCGAACTACTGAAAATTCTCTTTAAACATCCACATCTATACACTATTTATTACAATACCGGCGAGGCATTATAAGAATAGCTATATTAACCTAACCTAAAACTTTCCTTCCTAAGACAGCGCCTTCTTTCCAAACATTTATATATATAGCATGCTATTGTGGGTATATCCTATTAGACTTAAGAGATAAAAAGTACAATAATTGTTTTTGCCATTTTAATCTACTACTACCACCACCACTACTACTACTGCTACTACTACTACTACTACTACTACTACTACTACTACTACTACTACTAGCATATTATACTTATTCCTCCATTTCATTCATCACAACGTGCCCTTTGATCGACATGCGTGCCTTCACTTGCCTGATATTGATAGGTACACTGTCACCACAGCACACATAACATTCCCAGTAATATACAATAGTCTTAAGGAAATACACGATAAGCCATCAGCCGGCAGTACCACCACACACGAGGAGCAGAGAAGCACTGACAAGTTATCTGTTTTAGCCTTGAGATACGCCATACGCAGGTGGCACGAGCACACTGTGCCAGATTATCTTTACTACACTGATACACGAGTATTCTTAAGTATTTCTTTGGATATATTACACAGCTATACTAGTGAAATGTGCTTCTGTCTGTTACGTTTTGCCAATTATGTTCAGTGCATAAGTAAGATCAAGAGATTGGTGATTGGTTTCTGTCACCACCACCACACTGATGTGAGAAAGATGTCTTCCCCCGTGGACCTTGTACCCTATAGTACGATTCCCCATGGACAACTTCCCCTAAAGAATATATGAGAGAAGACAACAGGTTATATTCAGTACTTGTAAAGTTATTAAACGCTCCTATCGAATGCGTGTCATATTCGTATCTACATACGTACATTGCATATTGCCTTCTCAGCAAATCTACTTTATTTGTTTCCAGTATTTACATGTAGTGTGAGAGTTGTGGCAGGAACTAATCTGAGATTCAGTGTCTGGTTTACAACAACTAGACGTGAAACAGCGTTGGAACTGAAACAAGACGTTCTAAACCTAGATGAATCATGAAATAACAAATTGATAGTTCAAGTTCTAGAACAGCAGGTCAATCGTCTGAGGAAGAGGAAGAGAAGAGGTGAATGAATGTATGGAGGGGATGTCAACGCAGGAAAACGTCCAGAGAAGAATATGTTCACGAGGGAAGGTGTCCAGGCTGGCACCACACTGATGTGTGACATGGCCCATACTTACTGATTATACCAACTTTATTTTATCGTGTCACTGTTAATATAAGTAAAACACAAGTTAGGAATACTTAGTTCCATTCCTTGTTCACATAACGTCGTGTACAGTACCTATGATGATAGCAGTGTACTGCATCTACCACCAGCGCTTCCACACGACAAACTGAACTGCTGGCTGGAGGAGCGAGACGTTTTGAAGGGATTGGGGTTGCTGGTAAAGACTAACCAACAGCACTTGTTCGTGAGAGAGAGAGAGAGAGAGAGAGAGAGAGAGAGAGAGAGAGAGTATTTTTACCACCTGTCTGAGTTTCATACTATATATGTTACAGTGAATCTGTATAATCAGGGAATATGTATATTCTCTGAAATTTTCAGGGAATATGTATATTCTCTGAAATTTTCAGGGAATATGTATATTCTCTGAAATTTTCAGGGAATGTGTATAACCTAACCTAACCTAACC
>CM035208.1:4229142-4243953 GCA_020233015.1 Callinectes sapidus | reverse complement strand
TTTTATATAACCACCAGATTATTTTGATTTAAATGGTACGGCAGTGATACATGTGATGGTTTGGCAGTTTCCAGCTAAACCAACCAGCCATGTTGATACATGTTGTGATTTCATACACTTTACATTACTCTGTTCCAAAATTGTGCTCCAGAAAGTTACAGGGTGTTCAACAGTGTACTATAGTGAAATTACCACATCACTCATGGCTTATGGAAGATCACAGGTGATACATTGATAAACACCTCTAACAGGGCTCTGTGGTCTCTCTCCTCCTCTTCTCTTTGTTTAAGTGCATATATATATATATATATATATATATATATATATATATATATATATATATATATATATATATATATATATATAAGTTGTCTTAATTATTAAATAATTGATTCATATTTTTCATAGCATTACTACCATTTTAAGGGATATCGCTGAAACTTGAAAATTTCATATTTTGGAGCTGCCTTCTGAAGTTTCAGACTTTCACTGAACAGATGACTTTACTAGTTCAACAATAAAGTTATTATTAACTTTTGGTGGTGAAAAACATTTGGTGATTTTCTGTGTGTAGCAGGATAAATCAGATCCTTCGATATTCTGACAAGGTTCAACGTGGTTCCCCTAAATTGATCCAATTTATGAAGGGTTTACTGTATATATATATATATATATATATATATATATATATATATATATATATATATATATATAATATTGAATATATCATAGATGTGTTCCATTGTAATGTCATAAGGCAACTCTATACCTGGCCTTGGTTTTTTGTAACTATAAGTTCATCATTGGCATTTAGACAACATTATGTTATAAATTCACAGATACTAGAATGTACTACTACAATATTTCCTTAACTCTATAGCCTGTTCAAAACAATAAAATAGTAAATATCTATATATGTACAAAATGCCATTTACATATGAAAGAAAAAACCTACCGTATTACATTCATTCAAGTTAGATTCCTAGTGCCTTTGCAGGTTTGCAAAGTCACAGACCACAGCTGATTGGCCGCAGTATTTCACTAGCACTCCCTTCAGGCCACACCTTGTTCTTACATGTTGAAATGAGACATTATATGCCACAGCTTCATATAACAGGATAGCTTTGGTTAACACTGCAAGTCTCACCACTGACTGTAGGATCAAGATATATTATAAAGAATTAACAAGACAAAAAAGAATTTATCTTACTGTTTTAGTTCACCATATCATCTGTGACCTTACAAACTTGCCTAAGTACCAGGAATCCAGCTCAAGTGAACATAGTATAGTTCTATGCACAGAAAAATAAATACAATATATAAAATTAAATGTATGCATAAGATATACATATACAACTTATTAGGAATGAAAGACAAAGATTTCTATGAGATACAACTGAGATCATCAGTAATGGCTAAGGACGGACTGCAGGGTTTAACCAGTAGCCACGTGAAAAGGAGAGATCATTAAACATGTTAAAATTTTGAAGTGTTTAGTGGTGACAATGGGAAGGCAAAGGAAAACAGGTGGTAGAATTTTTTCAAAATGGTCTAAAATGCAAAATAAATCAACCAACAAGCTGCACCCTGATCATGTGGCTAAGCTGCCATCAAATGATAAACAGCAAAATATGTAAACATGAATTCAACCCTTCAAAATAATGAAGAGGATTCACTGAGGATATTTGACATCCATTCCTACTTACTGGAAGCCCTGCAGTGTATGATATAACTAGAGAAACATTTTAAGGCAACAATTTGTGATATTTCAATAAACAATCTAAATTTATACATAATTTTTTTTTTAAATTAAACATTCATAACTGATCACTAAAAGAGGCTGCAGTAGCTTGTATCAAACCTTCACTTTGGAGAGGAAGAGTTAACCAAGATGCTGGAAATGTGGGAACACAAACACCACAATTCTGTGATGCCACACACCAAACGACCACTACCCAGAACAACCAAACCTGTGGAAAATAAAAGAATGCATCATCACCAAAATAAAGGTAAACATTTCCAACTATTAAAACTTATTAGATGAAGTGAATCATGATCACCTTCAATTCTAAGAGTGATATTAAAAAATGCTCAAGATAATACAAAACTTCATTAGGTGACCTTTCAAAACCTCTCTCTTATAACTAAACAAACATCTTAAATGTGACAAAAGTTGCTTGTGTTTATTTATAGTTCTAAACATTCATCATCCATCCACATGTTTAAGCACAACTCAGTAAAGGAAGTTAATTTCCTCACCTGCCATCTGGATGCTATATGGGACAAAACTTAGATGGGACACAAACACACCATACTGCAGGCCAAACAGCCACAGGGGAAACACATGGAGACCTGAGATCACCCACACACCCAGTGGATTCCGCCAGTCTAACAAAAGAAAAGAATACATTTGTTGATGACATTTCTCACTAACTCCTACTTCCTTACTCTTACCTTCATTCTCCTGAGAATTAATATTTTTTCTTTTTCAAAGTTACATTCCAATTACACTAACTTAAACTCTCCTAACTCTTCACTATAAAGAAGATTGACTTTTTGTAAAAATGTGAAAGAGAAAAGAAAGAAAAGGGAAAAAGGGAAACAAGTGCAATGTTGTTGTACCATAACTTTCATATCGTAGAAAATTTAATAAAAATCAAAATATGCAAATGATTGGGTAGTAAATAATATTCAACAGTACAAATAACTTTACTTTAGGCAAAAGAGTATGCCACTAGAACATATACATTAATATTAATTTGTTATACTATAACTTTACTTTGGGCAAAAGAGTATGCCACTAGAACATATACGTTAATATTAATTTGTAATACTGTCATGAACTAGGACATTCTTGCTCATTGCTAAAAGGGCAACCATAATCCAAAGTAATCTGGAAAGATCCAACTCTTAATCCTCATTACTTTTATTTATGGATTTTCAGCAGAAGTTAGGATGAGAAGAATTCAAATATGTACTCTAAATTTAGTTTGATAGGCTGAATAATAATAATAATAATAATAATAATAATAATAATAATAATAATAATAATAATAATAATAATAATAATAATAATAAAGGTTGTGTAGAATTTGATAAAATAAGTACTCACTGTTGGCCATAATGTAGGCTATCATCCTTGGCACCTCCTTCTTGCCCCCTGCAAATGCCTGCCGCCACTCTGCTCCCATGGCATAATTACAGCAGAATGTTGCCCACTCCAAAGCAGAAATAATGTACAGCATCTGTGGATAGGCAATGGACCACAAGGCTTACAAAGCTCTCCTCATTACATGGCTGTGCTTGTTTTGTCGGTAATCTGTACAGAAGGACCTTGCCATAGAAACTTAGATTAATGTTAGATACACACAATCTTGTGTGCTTGTTTCTTTAAATAAGTTGATATTAACAGATAAGCCTGAATAAAAATGAAGTTGAAATTAACTTTTATAACATTTAACTTAGCACTAACAGATTCAATACTTGAACAATTTATTTGCTAAAAATTTGGACTCCACATAATTTATCAGACAGGTATGATAATATACTGCATGTTGTAGGTAAACCACTGAACAAATGTTGGTCACAAAGGCCTCAAGCAAAATATGTTGTTCATATGCTGAAGATTCCATGTATATGATGTGGATCCATATGTTTTAATGTACATGATGTGCATCAATATGTTTCAATTAAAGATTGATTATGGAATTCATTCAAGATACTCATGAAGGGTATGACACACATTGAGATCAAGCAACAGTGAAATGTAAAAGTAAAAGATTTCCTAAAGGCAAATTTCGAATTGAGAGAGAGAGAGAGAAAGAGAGAGAGAGAGAGAGAGAGAGAGAACTTACAGGGTGTATGTGTGTCCACAATAAGCCTCGGCTAAGGTTGTCAAGCACAACATCAAGCTGTCAGAGAAACAAATAACAGTCATATGCATATTCAAAAGAAATAAAAGGAAACATATGAATATCTCTTCTTAAAGACAGACCTATAAATATGTTGCTTAATAGGTGAATGGAATACCATTGTTATATTTTTGTAAAGTAAGTTTACACAGAGTTACAAGTTGTAATATCAGTGATGGATGTGTTAATAAAAAACATGTTTTATTGCATCCATCTGTTATTTTGCTAAGCACATAATATAGCTTCATAACAACTGACACTATAACTATGCTGTTCAATTAATGAGAAACTTCTGTTTATGTTTTGTTAAAACATTAACTTTTTTTTTCATTTTACATATGAAACTCAGAAACAAACATGTCAAGATGCTGCCAGGCAATATTCATAACATGACTTTACTAATCAAAATATTCAAACAAAAATATTAATCAAAATCCACATAAAGCCAGAGTTAGAGAAAATAGAACCAACACAGTGGAGAGGTACTCACAGAGATACTGTAAGAAAAGGAATGGTACCAGATGGAATAATACATTCTAGGATTTAAACAAGTGTAGAGAAGAGATCTGTTGATGAGAGGCTATAGAGTTTATGAATACTTGCTGGATAAGATAGACCAAATACCTAATTGTTGTTATGAATTAGATTTCTAAATAGACATTAATACTTTAAATGCATTATGGACAAGCATGACCAAAGAATATCCATAAACTCAACGCCAAGTTAGGCAAACATATATATGAAGACGGAACAACATTTCCAAGCTTCAGTCAAAAGTTTAATACAAATAAGCACAAAACAAACACTAACCCAAGCTCCAAAGAGTGAACACTGCTGCAGCTTACGCGCCACAAACCCATCAAAGCCATCGAGCACAATGGATGTGATGTAGAGGTTGACAAACCAAACAGGAGAGGAAGACAAAAAGCAGAAGGCAAGCAAGAGGAGGCAGAGCCGCACATAACCTGAAGAGTACAAGTCTTGTCAGGCTGAACTTCCCTGACATCTACATGACAATTATCAGATGTAAGCTTAAATAATCTAGTTATTATATCATGGTGTCAACATAAGCAGTCTTAACTGAGAAAAAGTGAAAATATATTGTTATATAATTAATATTCCAAAAGTAGAAAAGCAAGTTTAGGTAAAATTTCAGAAGTTTAGTATTTTATAGATACATACTTGTCACTTTGAAAAACACAAGAAATAGGACAAAAATTACAAAATATATAATACCTGACTTAATATTCTATCTACTATGCACACATGAATAAGGAAGGATTTCTGGATGATAACTTTGATTAACATAAGGATCTGAGATAATCTTAAATGAACATCTTACGCAAGATCTGCACATGCATTACGTATACAGTACCAATTATGTTGGGGATGTAGAATAGGACCTTATAATCCGGCTTGTTTGCACTCCAGCTGTAAGACACTTGCTGGTGTGGTGTGGGTAGCTGTCTCTTGGGCAGGGTAGCGGCACCCATGCTGCTCTGCTGGACACTCGTATTGGTATGACTCACTCACTGTGGTGGTCTGTCGTCGCTCACGTGCTGGTTGGATCGCCGCGAGGAATGTAAACAAAGCGGTCTCCCAGGCACCAGCAAGGACGTTTCCCACTCTACCTGCTGCAAGCTGCTGTGCTGTGTGACCGTCCCAACGCTAGCAGCAGCAGCCTCCTCCACCATTACTGCCGTTAAGTGTCCTTGTGGGTGAGAGAGACCTGCTACCTCGGGGCCATGAAATAACAGTTGTGTGTCGTTTTTGGCTAACGGACAGTAATAACCAAGGATAATATAGTCGATATTATCCTTGGTAATAACTTAGATATATATATACTGTTTGGGTCAAATGTCTTTGCTTGTGTTATCCTTCATGTACAGCCTCACTTTATACAGTATACCTTCCAGAGTGACCTGTGCGTGACACGACATATATGTATATAATGTAATGTCATATGTACTGACTGCACTAGGCTTGTCGCTAAATGCTATGGTGAGTGTTGTTGTCGTGTGTTGAACCCCTTTTCCTGAATTTTGTATGGTTCGTCTTCCTTATTATAGACACACCACCACCACCCCAGCAGCAGCAACAACAACAACAGCACAGTGGGTACTCAGCAGAAGTCAGTCCACCTGCAGCGTGAGATTGTTTATGTTCGTGTCCTTGACTTCTCTTCCCATTTCTTCCCCACAACCTTCTGAAGGGAGCTCATTCAGGTAATGATAGACGTAAGGCTCTCCCACACCATTGGTATATGGTATTGGTGTAGTATAACTAGTAGAACCCGTGAAATGACAGCCTACATAACAACGCCATCCTGATTGAGATGGGACATGAGTGTTGAAGGATACATTTAAAACTCAACGGAGCAACATAGGTGACCGGCATTGCAAGGAGGACATGTGTGTGTTTATGCTCCTGTATTAATTGGCATTCTTGGCAGTGTGTGTGTGTGTGTGTGTGTGTGTGTGTGTGTGTGTGTGTGTGTGTGTGTGTGTGTTTATGCTCCTGTATTAATAGGGACATTCTTGGCAATGTGTGTGTGTATGCTCCTGTATTAATTGGCATTCTTGGCAATGTGTGTGTGTGTTTATGCTCCGTATTAATTGGCATTCTTGGCAATGTGTGTGTGTTTATGCTCCTGTATTAATTGGCATTCTTGGCTATGTGTGCTGGTGGAAGGATTATTAGGCTCTATGTGTGATATCCTAGCTGTGCTAGTTTGCTGGTTTGGGAAGTGTTGGAATTATCAGTTTGGTGTCTTGGTTCCTTAACTGAATTGATTAAACCAATTAATGCAGAAACTTAACACACCTGAAGCATGTGTATATAAAATTTAATATGAAGTCCGTTGGTGGACACCTAACAGCTCACCTCCCTGACTGATGGGCAAATATCCAGTTTCACTCCCCTCTTACTGCAGCAGTTCTTACCTGTAACATTGGCTGCAACAGCTCATTCTCAGTATTTTGAGCACATACATATCTTTTGCACTTTAATTTGAATGTCGCCAGTAACTATAAAATTTAGGGGAACTTGCCTTACACCCTCCTGCTGTGATGTTATAATTTTGATCAATTGGTTTGATTTGTTTTCCTTGAGGAACTTGCTGGACAACAGTGAGGTGCTATGTTGCCAGTATGTATGGTATTAACTTTTCATGTCCTTTGCAAATTCAAACAATGGTGCATTCTAACTAAACATAACCAAGCTAATACTTAACAAAACATGTTTAGTCATTTAGTTTTAATGTCAATAGTTTTGCATATAACACAAAAATCCCTACATTAAGTTAGGTTAGGTTTAGTTAGTGTGTCATTGGTTGTATATGGATAGAACATGAAAAGTCATTACTATTGGCAACATAGCACCTCACTGTTGTCCAGTGAGTTAGGAAAAAAAAAAAAAAAAAATCAAATCAGTTAATCAAAAAACATCACAATGGGAGGATGTAAAGCAAGTTCCCTTAGATTTTAAAAAGATCTCTGGTGATGTTCAAATTAATCTGCAATGGATATGTATGGGTTCAAAATAAAGGTACCTCTTGATTAATGTGAGAGATGTGTTCTTGAAGAGGTTGTGGACAACAAAAACAATGGAAATCTCTCTCTCTCTCTCTCTCTCTCTCTCTCTCTCTCTCTCTCTCTCTCTCTCTCTCTCTCTCTCTCTCTCTACACACACACACACACACACACACACACACACACACACACACATAAATATACTCTTATACTTGTACATTCAAATAGAAATGTACACAATTTTTTGGTTCATTGATTGGGTGAGGTTCTCTCTCCACGGATGACAAATGTTTACTGAGTGATATGGTGTGGTGACTTGGAGATGGCATCGGCATCATGTTTATAATGTTGTGTAGTTGTAAACAGTGTCATTTTTGGCTCACCACACCATGTCATTCAGTAAATGTTCATCATCTGTGAAGAGAAGAGCTCACCCTGTACACTTGTGTTTGTGTAACTGTTGTTGTTTGGGTGGTGCAAAGGAACTTGTGTGTGACATCTGTTGGCTACTCAATGAAATATCACATATAAGTGAAAAAATGTAAATTACATTTTTTTTTAAATTTGGACCTCACATAAATTCAAGTGTGTAAAACAAACTCCCATAAAAAAAGGTACCTGTAATGAGAATGAGCACCAGACAAGTAAGAATTTATGCATGCATCCTTTATGGTGTTTCAATTGAATAAACATTATATATATATATCGAGATTAGATATTAAATATATATATAGATATATAGATAAATAAGATACCTATTATAGTATAGATATATTAATTATAGAATATATCTATATCTATATATATATATAAGCTCTCTATATATATATATATATATATTGTATGTACAGGTGTGTTTGTGAAGGAAACAGAAAAAAAATGTTCAGAGGTTTGAATACATGATTTGAGAGTAGGACACTTAGAATGAATAAAAAGGTAAAACTGTATGTAGTAATGCTTTCTTCACTGTACAGTGCTGAGACATGGAGTGATGAAGTGGCAAATAGGAAGAATTGGAATGAGATTGAGAGGAGATATCTAAGTGGAGTAACTAAAACAGTTTTAAATGAGAAAGTGAGAAGAACAAATGTTGCAGAATAATAGGCAGGGCAGGCTTCACAGTATGTGCTGAAATGGTATGAATATGAGAGAAAAGTGTGAATTTGCAAGGTAGGCCATATATGGCATGGATAGATCACTGGTGTGGAGAATCAGATGAAAGAGGATAGTACTTGCCATGAAGGAGCCTTGTTTCAGACCCAAACTTTCAAAGTTGTGTGACTAATCCTCATAAAATGAGGATAGAAGCTCTTTTATCCTTGCTGTTGGGGAGCAAAGGGGTAAGGGAATGCTATAAACGAGTGACATAGTGAAAGTTGTGCACTTTGTCTTGACTGTCTCTATTTTTGGGGGTGACACCTTTGGTACTGTATATGTATGCCAGTCCTATTCAAGAGTGCTTTATTATTTCAGAGTGTTTCTGTCTACCAGCCACCAGCCAGAGATACCCTGTCAGCTGCTGTGAGAGGAAGAGGAGGTGGAGCAGCTGGTGAAGACAGAAGAGGTGGTGATGAAGAGAGAAGAGGAGCATTAATGGGGAGTGGTTCTTCCCTGACAATATGAGATGCATTTCTACTCAATTACACACATGACAATCCATGTCATTATTTTGTCTTCAACCATATTATCTGCTACGTTCTCTTGTCACACCAAGTCAATATGAGTTTCGATTTTATCATTGATATTGCAAGTGACAATGACGCTGCATATGCATTTCTACAGGAACGTCATTGCATAAGACATGCAAGTCCAAAGTGCATTCATTGTGATAGGATCATGACTTGGGTTAAGAGTGGCAGAGGCAATGACTTACAATGGAGGTGCCCTGAGCATAAGGGTTACAAAATCAGGGCACGGTCTGGATCCTTCTGGCAAAATTCAAATTTATCTTATTCAAAACTTCTACAACTAGTCTATTTTTGGAGCCACAATATACAGAACAAGACATGTGAAGAATTCACTGGTTTGCAAAATAAAACAGTGATTCAGTGGTACCAGTACTTCAGAAATGTTTGTTCTCATTATCTTATGAAAAACCCCATTATGATTGGAGGCCAAGATGTAGTTGTTGAGCTTGATGTGCCTCTTATGACAAAAAGAAAATTCAAGAAAGGCCGTTTTTTTTCCGAAAGACGTGTTTTTGGAGGAGTTTGTCCTAATACCCAAGAAGGCTTCCTTATGTTTGTACCAGACAGTGAGGGAACTACATTGCTTCCCCTCATTCAGGAACATGTTCTTCCTGGCTCTATAATCTACACTGATAAAAGTGAATCATTTAAAAGCATTTCTAAGATGAATGTAGAACCACGTTATGTCCATTGTAGCGACAGCCCTATCTGCATAAATGGTGTAGAAAATTATTTGATAAAAGCCAAGAATAAGTTCAAAACAATGTGTGGCATTCAAGAAAGTTTTCTCCACAGTTATTTGGATGAATTTCAGTGGAGAGAGAGGTTTGGAAAAACTGGAATGGACGCGTTTAACAATCTACTACTTCACATCAGTCAATGGTATCCAACTCCATAAGAATGCCTATCTCATAAAGTAAGTAATAATTTTTTTCCCTTAAGATGATAAACAGTGGAAGAGAATCAATGAGTGTGTGATTTCCAGGATCTTACACAATAAGTACCTGTGACATAAAAGTGTCATTGTATCTCTTTAAGAATTGTTTAAGAGTAGCAGGGAGTGTTGTACAGTATGTGTGTATGTATGTGTATGTGTGTGTGATATTCAACATCCTAATACTGTACTCGCACATGAAGTTTCACTGCAACTTGGATAAAAAATTATTTCATATCTTGAGATTTAAATTAGATAGGAATAATTCCAAGTGTCACAAGTATGATTCAGAATCTATTGGAAAGTGTTTGAAAATTTGTGTGTGTGTGTGTGTGTGTGTGCGCCCTTATTTACTTATATTGCCATGCAACTACAAATACCAGTTTTTTTTTATCCTCTTCTAATTTCTTTGACCATTGTCTCTGCTACTCTTATTCTGCCTCACTCAGTCTTCCACATTGTTATAGTCACACACATGCACACACACACACACACACACACACTATCATTGTAATTATGATTATTTAAGTGAAATTTTCCTGATGCTTTGTTTTGTTTATTTTTACAAATTTTGGTATACTGTTGAACCATTCTTATGATATTCTGCCAAATTATTGATGCTTCTATGTTGTATTTTCTTTCGTATATCCATGATGCTTGGGCAGGTATATTGGCTACATATCTCAGAAGCTAAGATTATGAATGTTTGAGCAAAAAGGTTTACCTTTTAGAATCAATAGACTGAACTCATTCAAGTTTTTCTGGTATTAGAGAACATACAAGAGCACTAAATAACTATCAAAAAAAAGAAAACTCCAAATTGTTTGTTTTGTTCCATTTACCAAATGAGACAGCTTCTGTTTTGCTCAAGCATTCTCACTGGCTGATATTCATCTTTGTCTGCCATTTCTTTACTTTTGATGTCACCTCCATACTTGCCACTCACCCTTTCCAGCTTGATCTGGAATGGGATACGGTAACAGTTTATGTCCAATAGTGTGGACATGGTGTAAGTCTAGCAGGCCAGTTGTTTTCACTCACTTTAAGAAAATTATCTTTTTAAGTGCTTAAATTTTCATATTTCATTTATAGGGTGTTGCCAGTTTGAGGATGGGATTCCTGTAATTCCTGAAATGTAATTGATAATAAAGGAATATTGCCATAAGTGTTTGTTAAGACCAAGAATGAACATTTTTGTGATAGGGTGTTCATGATTAAAGGTAGTTTATAGAAGCTCTTGTATATGCTATTTTAGATACGTATCTTGCATGCTACCATACATATCTTTATGTTCCTAGCTGTTGCCTATTTTCATAGTGTGGTAAGACTATCCTGAGCAAGATAAAGAGGATGATGGGGGAAGGCATTGGGTGACCAGAAGGGCCATCTTTGTGGAGTCTGAGATTCTCTGACCTGAATGTCAACACCACCAAAGTTGTGGTGCATCAGTGGAAACTGGTGAAATGAGATACATTTGTAGGTTGTTTTGTATGGTTTTACATAATGCCAACATGCAAGTATCATGACCATCTTCATAATGTTGAAAATTTTAGAGATACTGGATCTTGTGTTGAACTGATAAAGGATTGGAATCAGATGATACATATGTTAAAGGCAAACTATATTCCAGCAAGGTATTAAGTACTTGAAACCTTTTACTGTGTATTATTTCTTACTATATTTGCACCAGCAGGTCTGTAATGACTAGCAGGTGATTTGTTTTGCTGATTGCAGCCATCAGCTTAGAGTTAGGGAATGGCATTTCTTTCTCTGACATTTATTGAGAAGTCAGTGACTAGAAATTATATCTCAACTTTATACATTGGTTCAAAACACTCATAATATTATATTGGTTATGAACAACACATGTAATCAACTTGGCACTATGACATTTAGTTTTATACTACAGAATTAAGATATTTAGCTCTGTTATGTTTCTTATCATACTTGTGTGGTGGCATCTAGGTTGTGGGTGAAACCTGAAGGCTGTAGTGTAGGGAACTGTATCCACTAAACAATTGTACATTTACTCAAGGACTTCATTAGGATTAAGTATTGATACTTAATGTAAATTACATGTGTTATCATGCACATAGAAAACTATTAAACATTTCTATTCTGAAACTATAAAATAATTATGTGACATGCACACCCCTACGTATATACAGTAACACATGATATTACTATTTACAGTTAAATGTTTACTTGCATCTTGATGACAGCAGCTTGCCACCACAAGTATTTCATGATTTTTTTGCTACTTGCAGATTTGTCTTGGCTAGTGCAAATGCAGTGCTGCTGGTCTTGGTAGCTCTCATATTGTCATACATTGCTTCTGGAAAGTTTCCTGTACAACCTTTACACACCTGAGGAAGAAATGCATAAGTTCTTTCTATTAATGTATTAATAAATACTTCAATCATTATTTTCTCATTGAACAAAATCTTAGTTTAATGATTGTTTTTTTGTTCATTAGAAATAAAGTAAGTTTTTAATCTGAAATTTTAGTTAGCTTGATTCAGAAAGGCTGGTAGTACAGTTGCACATTTACAATAACTGCTGTATTTAAGGAAGAATTGAGGAAATGAAGATACAGCTCTCCTATAGTATAAATATGTATCCTGAAGAGACTGAAAGAGCCAATTTGACTGGGATGGTTACATTAACCATTATAAACTCAATTAATATGGAATACCATACAAATTAAACTTAGGCCATCTAGAAATTAAGATAAGTGTAGGTTAATGTTTTCTTCAAGGTCCACAAGGCAAATTTCTGGGAATGAATTCTTTAGTGTGTGCAAGGTAAAAAGTTACATTATTACTGGGAAAACCATGGTTTAGTATGTGATGAGAAATGCATTTAGAATTACTAGACATTATGAGAAAGATGGCTTTATAGGGAAAAATGAGCTAACCTGAGATCTTGGCAGAAAAGGAAGATAATTTGGAATAATATAATATAGGTATTCGTAGAGAGGGAAGGTAGAAAATTGAAACTTTACCACTTAACTGTGGTATACATGTGTAACATCTTAATTTTTACTGTCCATAAATTGTTATTAATCCCTTCAGTACTGGGATACATTTTATTATTCATTCTGCTTCTTATTTGTCAATGTTATGCAGCTTCAGAAACTCATGTAGAAATTAAGATAACTCACCGGGCATTAATCTTATGACCTCCATAGATTCTTATGTCAATAAAATGGTCTAATCTTAACCAAAATGCGTGGTAAAAATATCTCAGTACTGAAGGGATTTAAAAAAAAAGTAAAAGAATTTTCTAAATACACTGGTTCTAAGTGAATGGTCATATGCAGATAAATATAACAGTTGAGACACGAGCGCGTGGATTATCACCTGTGTTTATGTTGTGCTGCTTAAACAGAGATGCACATGCATGAGTCATGTCCATACCAGGTAACATTCTGATTAATTAATTACTCCACTGGGGAAGACGCAGTCATAACTGATAATATATTGTAGTATCTACCTTGATAGACATAGTCCTCTCACAATCGTTTACTAATCACACACACAAAAAAAAAAAAAAAAAATTTGCTCATTTCTTGTAAGCTGTAAAACAATTTTCATAATACTACTGATTTTTAATTATCATCTCAAATTTGTGCGAAATTGTAAGGCTTTGTTAATATATTGAAATTATGCCTTGAACAGTTGTTAGAAAGATACAATTGACAAGAAGGCAGAAGTGTGGGGGAAAAAAAGTGGAGAATGGGTACAATAGACAAGTGAACCTTCATCTGCCGCGGTGATCACCTTGCAGGAGGACACCATAGTAACGAAGCATACACTGAAAATAAATAAATAAATAAAATAATAATAATAATACGCCATTTTACCTTATGACATTAGTAGTGTAAATAAAAATAAAAATATGATAGACTCATTAGATAACCATCTAAAGAAAAGGAGCATGTTAAATCACCACTTGACAGATATCACTTCACCTTGATTAAACTGAGCCCAGTGGGGTGAATGCTCACTATAGTAACCACTGCTCGCTTGGGGACGGGTAATGGCCACTGGAAACGTCGACAATCTGGTCTTGTACACTAGATTCTCGCCCTTGTGTTCTCTTGATCGCCGCGCACACAACCGCCAAACACTCACACCACTGAGCTTAGTGACTGGTTGCTGAGGACATCACTGTTTTTCCAACAATGGAGCTCTACACAGCTAAAAGTAAGTAGCGATGCTTTAGTCTTGCATACAAAACACTTATCTCCCTTTAATAGCTATTAGCAAACATGGTACCACATAATTGTTGTTGTACACAGTGTTTCACCGTAAACATTCAATGTCCATCCAGTATATACCTTATAGGAATGTCGATACATAACTATGAACATATGTCAGTATAACTAACCGACTCATTCCCTTAAGTTCACAGCGTAATCATGACAATATTAAATAAACTAGTATTTTTATTTTGTGGGGTGAATTTACAGGGTGTTACCATGACAAGATTACACTACAAATAAGTTATTCTGATATGTGAATTTACGGGGCAGCAGGAGCCTCGCCTGGCTGCGGTGTTGAAATAGTATGGGATGGGAAGGGACGGTGAACCAGTGACAGACATTTTTAATCCTATTCTACCTCCATGAAGACCAACAAGTGATTGTTGCCATTCAGTGATCAACTAACATGACCAACAAAAACTTCTAATACGAATCCTTAACTGACTAGTCTTAAATGATATCAATAAACACTGCCTCCTTT
>CM035208.1:4206322-4217181 GCA_020233015.1 Callinectes sapidus | reverse complement strand
AACAACAACAACAACAACAACAACAACAACAACAACAACAACAACATGATGAAATATCAACATAAACACTATAAAAGAACAAGATGGACAATAAACAAGGAAAAGAACATCAAGAAAAGAACAAGAACAACGAAAGTAGTAGTAGTAGTAGTAGTAGGTTTTCTCGTTAGAAAAATATCATACAAAAAATGGAATAGAAATCAATGAAAGAACGAAGATAACGTGACATACACAAAAGATGAAACAAGAATCTCGTAAAGTTTTATGAACCATATCCGTCACCAAAGCAACAAGAAGTGAGAGAACCAGTGAATTAATTGGCTTGACAGTGAATAAGGTATCCAAATAATGTGCCAGGATTCACTCTTAACTAGAAGAAGAAAGCTGGAGACCTGAAGATGTCTTATGCGAAGATAAGATAGACTAAACTAAACTTGTGGTTCGACTGGTAAAGAGAAGAACATCTTAAGGACCCCTTATTTCTTTAAAAAGAATATGGGTTTCTATAGAATTTTACGGGTTAACGGAGATATTTTGGGAACCTCCAGTCTGAACGTCCACCCATTTGGGAACCGTTATCCTGAGTGGATGCCCTTTCTTTCTGTGTCCTTCCTGTGCGTTCAATACCGACCACTGGACTTTCATCAGCTTCTTAGAGTTAGAGAGAGACAATAAAGAAAAAGAGTTCAGGTCATTACCAAGAAGCCGCGACAAGTTACAGACGAGAACCAGGACAAGGAAATACTGTGCTGGTCCATCGTTATCGTGACTTTCAATTACTTCCCGCGAAGGTTACACAAAGGCCAGGGCGAGGTGAAAGGAGACCGACACTTGCCCGCCGCGATGGGGACAAATTGGTTCAAGGAAGAGTAGTACGTGAAGGACAAATTAAAGGAGAGAGTTGATGAAATGTAGGCACCGTCCTGTCACGCAATGCCTCTTTCTCACGCTTGGATCCTCTCACCCATGTGGTGTCCACCTTACTTATGGGGGAGTTAACCGTTATTTTCACCCCTTTTAATTCCTTTCATCAGTCAACTCTGGTGATTTCGCCTTGGCTCTATTGTCACAGTTCACCGTACTCTGGGCTGCTTCAGGAGACGGGAGTCATGTCACCTGCAGAGTTGAATTGGCCAACATGATGGAAGAATCTTTAGTGCTCAGCTTTGTCCACGGTGAAGATTGAGGAAAAAATTGGAAATGATTCCAATAGACGCTGCAGCAGTGTAGGTCATATGGCACTACTAGGATTAACGGGAGAACGCTACATCTCCTACCGGGCAACTAGGTTTGGCAAAGATTCGAACTCAGGCCGCCTGCACCGGAGTCCCAACCACGCCATCCAGCCCCCGTTAAGACTGAGGAAGCATTTCTTTCTCTTTCTCTCTCTCCCTTTTTATAAAGTGATCATTTTCGTAGTTCAGGTGGGATAAAAACGCAAGAAAGAAATAATATTATGCAAAAATACATCACGAAAAGACATTGAAATCTAAACAAGATAGTTCTTAAGTCACCATTATCCATGTATCTTCCTAACCCCCTCTTCAATATGTCTAACCTGAAAATACTTAAACTTCTCTTGACAATATTAAGCTTTCTTTTATAACCATCTTCTAACCTCTTGACACTATCCAACCTTTCCTTGAAAATATATAGCTTCTTGAAACTAATTAATCTTTTGAAACTAAATAATCCCTTGAAACTGTCTGACCTTCTTCTGAAATTAACTATCTCTTCAAACTATCTTGAAAATATCTTACCTCCTCTCTAGAGTAAGTGATCTTCTCTTGAAACTACCCAAGCATCTCTTGAAAACTATCTAATACATTGAAATCTAAGGGTCACAAGTTATATAACATCCCCCTCTTTGATTGAAAGTACCTAACCTATACTTGCATGTATCTAACTTCTTTGAAACGACCAAACAGCGTACTATACATCTAATTTCTTCACATTTAGGGATCATAAACTATCTAACCTCCTCCTTTTCGATTGAAAGTTCATAACCTTCTCTAACATGTATCTAACTTCTTGAAACGACCAATCAGCGTACACACAGGAATCCAGACTCTACAGAGATCACCACGACAACAGCCCCCGTCACCATCACGTCTACGAGGGTGTCGCCAGGGGATCACTCCGTCCCTCTCCCTATAATTAAGTGCCGCCCGCAGCTCGTCGAGAATAAAGCAGAGCCACAGCCCCGCCAGTCAGTTATGTGGGCGCTGCCTCATCAGTGACGGGCCACGATCACCCAAATTCCTGACATTCTAAAGAGTCACTGACACAGAGAAGGTGAAGGTTATTAGAGGCTGCGCGTGATGGGAATGTAACCGTGGTGACAAGAGGCGTCAAGGGGAAGAAAGGGAAGACAGGGAGGTCTGGCAGAGGATCAGAACAAGTGATTGATGGATTGATGTAAGTACAGTGCAACCACGCGCGTTTTGGGGCCCGACGGGTCTTCAAAGGCATGGGTTCGAATCCTGGCCACGGTCTGAGGGTAGGCAGGGCTTCCACTCGGGGTAATGGTTCCAAAACGGATCGGTTTTCAAATAGGAGCTCTTCATCAGGTTGTCTTCTTTAGCTCATAAATTCCCGCAAAGAGCCAACATTGTGTATAAATAGAAAAAAGAGGTCATGACAAGAATCAGCAAGGATGAACGGAACAGACAATGGATTAGTTGCAATATTTTGATCGGTATAGTTTCATATTTGTTCCTTCGCATTTTTATGTAAGAGATCTCAGTGGCCAAAGGAAAAAAAACATGAAGAGAATAGGGATTGATCGATTAATTTATCCCTTCAGACTAATGATGATAGTTTAACACTTGTTTCTTCATTGTTTCATAAAAAGGGTCTAAGCAAGGAAAACAATAAGAAGAAAAAGATCTAGCAAGACGCGAGTTTAAATCCTTTTGCTGTTATAAGAGTTTCCCCACATTTGCTTACATCTTTTTAGACGCTTCTTATTCTCTAAAAGTTCTTAAAATACTCCTGTACCAGAGAAAGATAAAATTAACCTCATTTCCTTTTTTTTCTATTTGTTATCCTTTTTTTTCCCTACGGCTTCGGCTGAGGCATTTCTCAGCGGGCATTTTTTAACCCTTCCTACACACACACACACACACAGAAAAAAAAAAAACAGAATCACATGACGCAACACCTTACATGAACCAGTCAACAAGCCAGTCAATCAATCCACCACTCACTGAACCAACAAATCATTTACTGAAGTGCTCTGGCAAACATTGGCCGTACTTGTAACCTAATAGTGAAAATCAAACGCACGATTCCCTCTCAATTAGCCTACCAGTCAATCAAGTGATTCATTAAGCCATCACTCACCGACCAGACCGACGTGAGCTGTACTTGTAATATAATAGCAAAGATAAACCGCAAGATTCACTCACCCTCACCCTCATTAGTTAGGTCAAAAATACGCAGCTTCACAGACACTCTACCAACTGCAACAACCTACGCCTCTATATATCTGTGTGGCGGCCCCGTGCATGGAGGGCTTCATGGCAAGGGCTGGCTGGCCTGGGTCGCGTCTGGGTCAGGTATGAAGGGAGTCTAGCCAAGTGCAAAATGAAAGATGGCAGGAATAAAAAGGTTAGCTAAATGCCAGTCTCTAAAAAAAAGCTGTATAGAAAATTGAGTTTTTTTTTTTTTTTTTCCTTCTTCTTCAATTTTTTTTTTTTATTTATTTATTTTTTTGGATGAAGGATGTATGTATGATTAGGTGCATTCAGTTTTGTGTGAAGGAAGAGAGTTGGGTGTCACTTGGCATTTGAGGAACCGCCCGTGAGATTTGTGTGGGCCCCAGGCATTGGTGTTACTTCTATACATTAGCTCATGATTTGTTGGTTTTGTAACATGCTAAAGTGTGTCAATGTATGTGAACGTGAGTAACAGATTTTTTTTTATACCGAAGTTGTCCAGTGGTTGTTTGTCCGTGCAAAGAAGAAGAGTGTTTCATGAGTTCAGACCTGTAAAAGATAGTTCAGTGAAAATATAACAATACTTATATGGAAGAAGCTGCTTTGTTTTTCATTATGCAGTTCTCAATGGGAGTCAAAGCAAAGATAAATGTCTCATGCACTCTTAAGTGTCAAAATACCATCAATCAGTAGAAATGTAATAGTCTCATGCATTCTAGAGTGTCAAAAGACCATCAATCAGCGATAATGTAATTATCATCAGTTCGTCTTTCTATTATGCACTGTGCTGGCAGCCTGACGTGTTCTAAAAGGCGTCAGTGCAAAGAGAAATGTTTCATAAACTCTGAAGTGTCACAAGACCATCAATCATGGGACATATAACATGATGCAAGATAAGCATATGAAACTTGTTTTCCTACGAGTATTATGCTCTCTGCTTCAGCTCTTCAATGGGCGTCAGTGCATAGGGCAATGTTTCATAAACTCTAAAGTGTCACAACACCTATAATCTGTGAGAGTAAAATTTTTTTCTCCACATGTATACTTCTCTACCGTGTCTATGTAGGGAAACATTTCATAAATTCTAAAGTGTTATAAAACTATCATCTAGTGGAAATATGAACATAATACATAGTAAATATATGAGCTTGTTTTCTTCTTCTTCCTTACTTCCTCCTTCACGTCAGTTACTCTAACGTGTCTATCCAAAGAGAAACAATCCATAAATTCTAAACTGTCACAAGACCATCAATCAGACGAAATATAAACACAAGGCCAGATAAACATTGGCAGCTTGTTTTCCCTCAATGCACCACACCATAGACACGTCAGTCAGTTCCTGCAGCGCATTCGTGCTCTGAGGAGCGTATCGTAAATCGCTGACACGGGACAGGACCACCAATCTGTAGAAATATAAACCTAATACAAGACAAACACGACGGCGGCAGCCACGATAGGCGCTGCGCTGTTTGTTGAATCTTGACATGCAACACAGGCACCGAACCAGACAATATGCAAACTATCGAACACACGTGTCTAGACAACGCCAGCTCGCTTGCTCACTGTGTAGACTCAAGTGAATATATACGTAACAGAAAACACAAGCCACGCCTGATAACTGGTGGGTTGTGGTATTAATAGTAGTTATAACATCCCCATCACCAGGATCACCAACACCAGTGACACGGGGAACAACAATGGCTTACTATCGGCATTGGGTAACAGCTAACAAAACAACCTGCCACTTGGTAACTGAACCTCTACTCTTTGGCCCCTTCAGTACTGGGACACATTCTTTACTACGAGTTTGGGGGTATGATTAGACGATTTTACTGTCATTAGGAAGGGTCTATGGAGGTCATAAGATTAATGGCCAGAGTCTGTACTATTTTAATCACCACATGAGTTTTTGAAGCTGTAGAAAATCGATAAATTATAAGTAGAATGAATATAAAAACGTGTCCCATTACTAAAGGGGTTAAAGCATCGGGGTTCTTATATACGAGGAGCGTTTTGAAGGGCTACGATGATGACCAGTTGGGGTTTCATGGGTTCTTTCTCTCTTTTTTTCTTCTACTAATGAGGTAAGATATTCATGAAACAAACCATATCCGTACAAACATCCGCAAAATTTTCAACAAGGAGTGTTTGAAGTGCCACACGAGTAGCCAGTATGGGGTTCATGACTTTTTTTTTCTTTTCTTTTCTTTTTTTTCTGCTAATGATACGGGAGAGCTATGAAACGAACTAAAATGACAGCAAACATCCTTAAAAGTTCTAACGAGGAGTGTTCTGAAGTATCTCAGGAATGATTGATAGGGAGTTCATAAGTGTCTTTCTTTTCTTGTCTTTTTTTCTAATCGTGAGGCAGGAGATCTCACGAACTACAATGGCACAAAAAAATAACTCTATCTTCCTTCACACAACACTACATGCAGAAATACATATTCTTCGGCCAAAATAAATAGAGAAATGAAAAGAAAAATTCAATCTTGAATATAACTTTTTAGGGACTGGCACCTCAGTAGGCCTATCTTTTTTAACCAGCTTTTGTTTTGCCCTTGGTCGGATTCCCTTCTTGTATATAAAATCGTCCTTAAAAAATCCGATTGAGGAGTCTTTTGACGCGTCTTTGGAATGATCAGTCGAGTCTCACTGCATTTTTTTCTATCAACAAGTGAGAAAATATATGACAAGAACCAGAATTTTACAAACATTCTTAAGCCTTTCAGTACTGGGACACATTTATACCACGGGCTTTGAGTGTGATGAGACGATTTTATTGATATTAGAAAGGGTCAGAAGATTAATAGATAGGGTCTGCACTATTTTCATCCCCACATGAGTTTCTGAAGCTGCATAAAATCGACAAATAATAAGCAGAATATCAATATGAAAATGCGTCCCAATACTGAAGGGGTTAAAGATCTCAGTGGGTGTTTTCAAAGGCTAGGGCGATAATTGGTCAGTTGTCATGGGTGGTTTTCCTGTTAGTGATGCAGAATTCTTGGTAAACAAATTAGGAGCGTATAAAATTCAAGTGAGAATTGCTTTTAAGTTTACCAAAGAGTTCGTAAGAAAGGTTTCTCTTATTGATGATGAATCCTTGCTAAAATACAATCAAAATGACATAAAATACACTTAAAATCCTTAATAATATCCAGGAGCAACACTCAAAAACGTCAAACTATCAAAATCGTACAGATACTCTTGAAAATCTCATTAACACTCTTACACACAAAACTAATCTGAGAAATTTCCTGGGGAATCCTAATGACACACATTACAAATACAACAAGCTTACAAATTCCCTTAAAAACCCCAATAAAATACAAAAAAAAAAAAAATCTTCAAAATCTCAAAACTTCACTTGCCATCTCTCAGAATCTTGGAAATACATTTGAAAAAAAAAAAAAAAAAAAAAACACCACTGCAAACCACAAGTATTTTACCAACACTCAATAAATAAATAAATATGTAAAACTCGATAGAAGCATTAAACACTCTTAAAACAGCTTCAGTTCTGGGACGTGATTTTTATATTCGTTCTGCTTACTATCTGTCGATTCTGTAGAGCCTCAGAAACTCACGTGGAGATTAAAATAGTACAGACTGTCTATTAATCTTCTGACCTCCACAGACCCTACCTAATGTCAATAAAATCACCTAATCATACTCAAAACTCATGGTAAAAATGTGTCTCAGTACTGAATGGGCTAAAAGCACTTAAAAACACCCCCCAAAAAAACCTTTGAAACCACCAGAACCTTACATAACATCATTGAATAACCGCAAACAAACCCCCAAACACCACCATTACAACCACTTAAAGGCAAATCATGAGACACAGAACCACTAAAGAACACGAACAGATGCCGCAGCACGAAGGCACCTCGCCAGGACCTCACTAAACTTTCCATCCCGTGCCTGTCTGCGGGTTGTGGAGAGGCGGCAGGCAAGGCAGAGAGAGCGTCGGTGTCAAATAGAGTACAGGTTTTATTTTCCACAAGTATTAGCAGGCGGGGTGGAGGTGAAGGTCTCGAGCGTTGGAGAATGTGAGATGGAAGTTGATGAAGGAGGAGGAGGAGGAGGAGGAAGAAGAAGAGGACAAACACGAGGAGGGAGAGGAGGAGGAGGAAGGGGAGGAGGAGGTATTGGAGAAGGTGGGATCGAATCTGACGTTTCCTGGAGGCGCCACACGATAGAAGAAGGAGGAGGAGGAGGAGGAGGAGGAAGGAGTCTGGCGCCATATATTTTCTCCCGGTACAGGTATTTGTGGCAGGAGGGAGGAAGAGAGGAGGAGGGAGAGGGGAGAGAGAGAGAGAGAGGGGAGGGTGGGTCATGGTTACTGGGAAGGGAAGAAGGGAGAGAAGGACCACAGTTACTAGGAAGAGAGAGAGAGAGAGAGAGAGAGAGAGAGAGAGAGAGAGAGAGAGAGAGAGAGAGAGAGAGAGAGAGAGAGAGAGAGAGAGAGAGAGTCAACCAGCCAGAACACGTTGCCACGAAGGAGGAGAGGGATCATGAGTCTTGTGAAAGGCGGGAAGGAATGACTGGGCTCAAGAGTTGCTGGGTACAAAAAGACCACTGACCGACAACCACGAAGGATTTTACTTAGATTTTCGTGGAATCTCGCACCACAAACGCACGCTATAGCAACAAGACCAGCCAGCCTCGCGTGCGTCACTCTCACTACTCCCCACCTATCCTCTCTCTCTCTCTCTCTCTCTCTCTCTCTCTCTCTCTCTCTCTCTCTCTCTCTCTCTCTCTCTCTCTCTGTGTGTGTGTGTACCTAAAAACTCAATACTTTTACCTGACTCTTCGTAATATTTCTTTACAAGTTTAAGTTTTATTTTCTGTCGAATTTTAAGTTTTATTTTCTCCTTGCCCGTAGTAGTCAGCTTAAGATATTTCCGCGTGAAAGGAGATACTGAAGTTATCTCTTTAATATCTATAGAAGTCAAGTATTTTACCTCGAACTTCATATTACGTCTCCTTAAGTTGAACGTTTTATTTATTTTTTCGTTAGTATCAGTCGGCGCCCAATAATTTATACGTAAACACTAAGTAGGAATCGCCTCAAAAAGTCACACCCTGTAAAGAGCTCGTCCTTCCATATTCTCAATATTTTTTGTAACATTACTATTCTAAATTAAAGTTTTATTTCCCCCTATCGGTATGAGTTTACTTGTTTTAACTAATATTCAAAAGATCATGTACTCTCTCTCTCTCTCTCTCTCTCTCTCTCTCTCTCTCTCTCTCTCCCTCTCTCTCTCTCTCTCTCTTTCTCTTTCTCTCTCTCTCTGTTTATACTCGTAAACAGTAGTACACTGAGCTTCTTTACACACTTTCTGCACGAAACTTGGCATGTTTGAGGTGGTTTTAGAGTTGGCAGGAGCGGGAACACGGCACAGATCTGGCAACACTGTCAAGGTGAAGGAGGACGAGGTGTTGCTTAAGAAAAAAAAGTAAACAAACATGAGATGCAATATACTTCAAACCTATGATGATCAGGTTTCGCAGTATGTGGTTGCATTAAAAAGGTGTAGAGGATTGTTGATAACTTCTATGCTCTTTCATTCGTGGGTAACGTATCTAGCTAGTCTTGGATGGACTGGTGAAATTACTCTTGATTATCTGAGTGGATAAAATCGATTGCAAAACAGTGATAGAATGATAATTATATTCATGTCATTACGACGCCCTTATTATTTTTCTCAACTACGCAGGAGTCAACTAAAACTAGTCTTGACAATAAGAAAAAAAAAAAAAAAAAAAAAAAAAGGAGGAGGAGGAGGAGGAGGAAGAAAAAAGAAAGAAGGGGGAAAAAGTGATACTCTAATATGAATAATGAATCTTGCCACTTCATACCTCACAGCAAACAGACAGAGGATAAATTGATTTTTTCCCTCCTTTGATTTACCTCTAACTTCTCAAGCTACATCGCTTAAGGTGTTTAGACTGCAAGGTTTCAAAGATGTAACAAGTGTTAAGAATATGATATATGAAATCTACCTCAGTGCAACATCATAGCTTAGTACGAACAGGAAGTTAAAAATTGTACACTTCTTCCTCTTCTTCGACCACTTCCCATGATGAGCACTGGGAGCTTTTAAAAGATGAAACAAATCAACAACAGAGAAAAAAAAATCGATGTAAAGATAGATAATAAATAATGAGCACTAATGATTGCACTAATTATCATATCACCACGTTTCAGGTAAGAAACAGCGAGCATAGTAACTTGATTCCCACTCCTTTCACGGGCTCGATCTCTATGTTGTGCAAAGCGAGGTTTTTAAAGATGAAACTGAGCAACAAAATAAAACCGAGGGGGAGGAAGGAAAAAAACTGCATAGCGCCCAGTTTTCTTTCTTTCCTCCCGCACCTTTCTCGTCCATTTTCCACGGTGCTATTCGGCTCGCTCCCAAACAGCGCCGCAGAAGTGGAAGGAACACCACCAGCACCACCACCACCACCACCACCACCGGTCCACGAGTCCACCCTCCACCAAATACAGGTTTACCGTACCCCCCCCTACCTACCACCCCCCATGATCACTCCCATCATTACTGTTAATCATTCACCACCACCAATACTGCAGCTTCCACTAGTACCTCTCCTCACCACCATCAAAACTACCACTCGCCACCATCACTATTACCGCAGTTCATCACTATCACCACCACTTTTAGTTTCATTCATCACCACTACGACTCAATAACAACACTGCCTTCCTTACAGTAATCACCACTGCTATTATCACAACAGACACCATCACCACCACCACCATACATAGATTTCCTCTATACTATACCGAAGCAGCACCACCAACTAACACTACCACTATTATTAGTTTCATTCATCACCAAATAACAACACTGTCATCACTACAACAATGATCACGGCTACTAACACAACAGATTCAGGATCACCACTACCAGACATTAATTCCCTCTGTACTGTACTAACATATCACCACCACCTCCCTCTATTCATCACTTGCACTACCATCATTAGTTTCATTCATCACTACAACTAACTAACACTGCCATCATTACAAGACTACTACTATCATCACCACTACCACACATTAGTTCCCTCTATACTGTACCAACACATCACCACCACCTGCTTCTGTTCATCATTAACACCACCATTATTAGTTTCATTCATTACTACAACTAACTAACACTGCCATCATTACAACACTACCACCACCACACCATCGCCACCATCTGTCTCTGCGTATATTAGAAACACAAAACACTTCACGGTAGAGGCCTCTTCCATTACAATATTCACTAGCATAGTCACCCCTTCTCTCCAATGTTTGTGTCTTTGAGTAGTGCTAACTCAGAGATAGCAAAAGGGCGAGGACTGAGGGGGAAATGACGCAAAGTGGAAGAAAGAATGAGGAAA
>CM035208.1:4167609-4189728 GCA_020233015.1 Callinectes sapidus | reverse complement strand
TATATATATATATATATATATATATATATATATATATATATATATATGCGCAATTACTAAAGATAAGGGAAAAGTTTGTGTGGGTCTGCCTGCACACGGATGGCCACGTCCTGCTGTGTCGGCAGCAACTTTTTTCCTGCATTCACGCACCGCAGTGGCCAGAATGTGGAATGAGGGCAGCGCCACCAGCCGGGAATAAACTGCCGCCTGGCCTTGGTTACAGTTTCTTTACGAGACAATTACTTGTTGCTGGACCAAATCACCTCCATGTCCTCCACAGAATGTTTTTGCAATGTTTTCTTTGTAACTCTCTTCACGCGTGTTGTGAGCATCACTACATGGCAGCGGATGGACCACCTTTAAAGCAAGCCCTGGTCATACACTCCACTCCTGACCGGCAGCGGGACAGCTACTCATTCTTGCTGTTGTTCTTTGTTTAGATAGTAGCTCGGAACAGAAGAGAGTAACACACCTTCCCCCCCCCCCCCTGCTTGCCTCCATGAGCCGGGAGAGAAAGAGGGACATGCACTTTCCTAAAAAACATGGCAGGCTTTTCTGCCGCAACATTCTGAGCCTGTCTGATGAATTATGGCACGCCAAGCTGGTCGGTTTGCTTGTGTTGCTCTTTCTCCGTACTCAGTGCGTGGCCTGCTCCCCGTCCCCCCCCCCTCCCCGCCCCTTCTGCTGGCAGCCTAATATTCTGGTAATGTCGAGTTTCATTGCAACGTACAGGCATAGATATTACCAAAAACGTATATAGGATTAAAATCAAGGTTTTTTTCCAATACTCCAAAAAGCCGAGCCCTGATTAGCTAAATGTGCTGCTGTAATATTGGTGACAGGCGCGCGCTTGTGTGTGTGTGTGTGTGTGTGTGTGTGTGTGTGTGTGTGTGTGTGTGTGTGTGTGTGTGTGTGTGTGTGTGTTTGATCATAATAATCCTGATATATGTGTATTGATATCAAGACATGATATATTATATGCATTATAGGTGTATATAGTATCTCTTTTTAATATATATAACAGATATACTGAGATAGTCACATACAGTTTTAAGATTCTAGGTAAAATTCTTTATATAGTGTAAAATTGCTGAGATCAAGAAACTATCTGAGAGTCTATTAATCTGTGTGTGTGTGTGTGTGTGTGTGTGTGTGTGTGTGTGTGTGTGTGTGTCCGACCTGCTCCGGGAACTGGGTAATGCCAACTAACTCCCGCTAAGACGAGGTCGCTCAAAGGACCGCCGCCCGCTCCCCTTCATCTGCCTGCCTTTGCCGCTGCCACTGCACGCAACGCTCGCTGCCAATTTCATCCATTTCAATTACACCAGATTTGAGTCCTGCCTCCCGCCTCTGAGACACGTGACCCTACACTGCTAGAGATTTGTGCTTCCACTATACGGCACAACTAAGTAATTACTTCGTCTCTGCAAAGTCGAATAAAAACGTACTTTATGACACACACACACACACACACACACACAAACACACACGCTCTGACCACGACTATTATCCAAGGCCACAAGGATGACCAGCCTGATTATCAAGTGTTTCTCTTGTTGTCGAGATAAAGAAATCACTAATCCGTCACCAGAACCTTGAAAACTCTTAAAAACTCGAACAATTTAATTTTGAAAGTAGATGAGTTACTGAGCAGAGGTATTAAAAAAATCATTCCTAATTAGTGCCATCACGCACACACGACCAAGAGCTAGCTACCAAGCGCAAACAGTCCCATATGAAAGATGGAGTATGCACATCATGATAGAGGCGGGCAATGGTAGTGCATATGGTAGTGAAACTTGGGATTTTAAAGGTGATGGTGTCAACAGGCTGGCAGGAACACCACGGCCTGAAAAGGGTAAGGTGAGGTGGAAGTGCAAAGCCGCTGGGGGGAGGGATGGACTAACAAGCATGAAGGCAGCACCGGGCATTGAGAGCAGCCAGAGATGGGGATTGTGTTACCAGGTGCCTAGATTGAGAATGGCTGAGCAGAGATGGCATGGGGGACTGATATACTTTTGTTCAGATACAGACAAATGGGAATATTGGGTGGTGTTAAAAAAAAAAAAAAAAAAACACACACACAAGTTGAGGCAGAGTACAATAAAGTACATAGCCATAATTTGGGTTTTGCCACCACTCAATAATAAGGACTGATATACTCTGATGAATAAAAAGAATGAGAGTGGCCTAGCATGGAAGGCTGAGGTGATAAAGTTGATGAATAAAGTAAGCACGATGAATTGAAGTGTGACAGTGGTATTAAGTGAGCCATTAGTGACATACGATTCCAAGCAAAACATTTAATGGAAGAATAACACAACAGTGAGAGCATTAGCATGAAGGTTATCTTGTGTAGGTATAGACTAATATTAATTGACTAGTTTAATGAGCTGCAGCTGCTACGTGATCATAATGACTTTGATATTTTTAGGTGATGATGATTTTCTTTCTTTTTTTCTTTTTTACTTACTTTATTGAACCGTGATTCACTTATTACTGTTACTGTTACTACTGCTGCTGCTGCTGCTTTTTAATGTAAGAGGGGAAAACTGGCAAAAGGCAACAGAAATAACAAAAGAGCTGAACTAACTAAACTAATTTGCCAGTCCCCGTACAGGATACTACTAATACTAATACTACTCCATCATACTTGCAGCCATCATCGCTCTCTCCCGCATTCTCCACAACGCCCCAGCTACCGCCGCCGCAGTTACTGGCGGCGGCGGGTCGGTCATTAGATGCCCTGCTCTCCATGATGCAAATGGACGTCATCAATAATTCATGCCAGACCGACGCCGCGTGAGGACCGAGACCCACCGAGGTTCCCAAAGCGGCACCGAATGGCACGCGCTCTTTTACGGTAAAAATCATTGCCCTCCTAAAGTCAGTATTCAGAAACGCTTTGCTCTCTCACCACGACTATTGTCATAAGGCACAGATATTGTCATTCTGGATATTAGGAGTGTTTCTCCATTTAATAATGCACAAACCTCTTTAGTCATTCACTAGAACCATAAAAACATCATGAAAAACTCGTGTAATTTCAAGTATTAAAGCCTTTGAAGGTGGTGGAAGCGCGAATGGGAAGAATTTCAGAATAATATATACTTTTGAAAACGGCGGCGCGATCTGACAATAGAAATTCGTAATCTATACAAGAATTAACACCTTCAGTACTGGGACACGTTTATACCACGAGTTTGAGTGTGATTAGAAGACTTAATTGACATTAGGAAAGATTTACGGAAACCGGAAGATTAATGGCCAGTCTTTATCATCTTAATCCCCACGTGAGTTTTTAAAGCTGTATAAAGTCGACAAATAATAAGAAAAATACGAGAAAGCATCCCAGTACTGAAGGAATTAACATACATTGAACTTTTTTTCTATATAGCAGAGGAAAGACTACAGTGCATAATAGAGAAATAATGCTGATGAATA
Organism: Callinectes sapidus; assembly: GCA_020233015.1. NCBI lineage: Eukaryota > Metazoa > Arthropoda > Malacostraca > Decapoda > Portunidae > Callinectes > Callinectes sapidus. The sequence continues at coordinate 4,186,284 of CM035208.1, read as the reverse complement.
ATTAATAAAGAATTCTTAGCACGAATTGTCCCTTTGGCCAGGTCAGCGACCTCCAAGAAAAATATCAAACAAAAAAAAAAAGAAAAAAAAAAGGAAAAAGGAAAACAAGAAAAAAGAAACTAAAAAAAAAAGAAGACAAACGAATGCATGAAAAATTTACTTCATGTTTTAGAGATATGCGCATTCTCTTTGGATCCTTTTTTTTTTTTTTTTTTTTTTTTCCACACAACACTCTCTCTCTCTCTCTCTCTCTCTCTCTCTCTCTCTCTCTCTCTCTCTCTCTCTCTCTCTCTCTCTCTAGTCCAATCATCCACACCTATCTATGTAGTTTAGCTTCTCTCATGGTTGTAATACTCCTACACACACCTCTTGACCAGTCAATGCCAGTATTCCAATGACAAGGCTAGGATATGTAATAGAAAATATCACAACTCTCTTTCTTAATCTTTTTTTCGTATATAGAATTCAAGTATTAAATCAAAAAGAATCACGCAGGTTATTGCAGATAGGGGATGGAAAGAAAGGATCGAGTTAGGTTAGGTTAGGTTAGGTTAGGTTGGCATAGCTTTTTTTCATACATAGAATTCAAATATTAAACCAGAAAATCGCAGCAGAGGTTATTGCGGACAGTGGGTGGAAAGGAAAGGTTCGTTCGTTGACCCGACCCTTCACTGACATGAAAATTGAAGTCTGTTTCCGCATTTAGACAGTAAACATCGCTGCAACTTTTTTTATTTATTTATTTATTTTTTTTTTTTTCGATACGCGCTAAGGACTATTTTATTTATCCCTTTATTTATTCATTCATTTACTTCGTCCTTCTTGAAAAACCCATCGCTGCAGCCTGTTTGTGTGATAAGCGCTTATTTTATTCATTCTCTCTTACTTATTCATCAATTTCTTTATTTCGTCCTTCTTCAAATACATTCAACATGGTTAAGTATTTGGAGCATTTTCAGTCTTTTCGCGATTCTAGTGATGATACATAAAACTTTTACACGATTAATGAAAAAAAAATCATGGAATCACAACTAATAATTTCGGCTCTTGAAAATCATACTTGTGAGAATTAAAAGTTTACAATAAGAGCCCAAAGTTTCAAGGTTCTTCAGTAATCTTCGTTGCCTCATGGGTTCTGACGAAGGATTGACACTAGTGAATGCTGCTCGTCATTTCAACACTAACCACTGATGCTCATTGTCTTCGCCGCCTAACTCAGCGCACTGTCTAAGAAATAAAGAAACCTACAAGAAAATATACGTGGAATCCTTGCTTTGAACGGTCTTTTAAGTCGGCACTTCCCAATGTAGTTTGTTTGAGTTCATAAACGACACATAATTATGAACTTAAAATATCAATTAAATAGACAGGTAATACAAATAATTCTTATCAAATTCCTGGGGTGTTTTTGCCTTCACTTTTAAGCTTTAAAAAACTCACGAGCGTCTTGTCACACACGAGATAACCCCAAAAGAGTTTGAATCGCGTTTGTGCAGCTCACCAGATGTACATTGCCAAGAAGAGAAGCGTTCGTGTGACTGTGGCGTATAAAAATTAAAACCAGGTTGTGCTCACTCATCCGTCTCACCATCCCACACTTATTGTGACAAACTACTTAGTAAAGATGGAGGGTTGTTTGTTATCACGGGAGGGTGTGCAGTTCGTACTGTCTCACCGCAAGCAAGTGTTGGGGAGCGGGGCGACAGCAGTGGTCACTCTGCTACGCTGGCAGGGACACAAGGCTGTGGTCAAGAAGATGAAGGCAGGGACAGCCATAATCTTCAAGAACGAATTAATGTTTCTTAAGGAGCTGTGTGGAGCGGGTGGCGCCCCAGAGGTGATAGGTGTGTCCCATGAGCCCCCTTTAATGGTGCTGTCCTACCGGGGCTCCTGCACCTTGCACGATGTCCTGCAAGACCTCTGTCTGCCTGACAGCCTCATCCTGTGGATTGGTCTTGAGGTGGCTCGCTGCCTCCGCCAAGTGCATGCCCTCGGGGTCGTGCACAACGATGTCAAGAACAACAACGTGACGCTATTCATCCCCAAACACGAGGCGCAGCCTCCACAAGTCTCCATAATAGACTACGGTCTCGCGTGTCACACGGGCTTCAGTCTTGGGTTCAGGCTGGCCCATAAGGCTGACCGCTACTTCTGGATAGCTCCAGAAGTGTTAGCTGGTGGTATCAGCACTCCGTACAGCGACATTTTTTCCTTAGGGGTGCTGCTGGAGAGGATGCTGTTCTTCATGAAGAGCCATAGGTACAGGAACTTCCTGGCCAAGGTAGCTCAGCGCGCGCAGCACCAGGACGCGACTTGCAGACCAACACTGGAGGAAGTGGAGCAGCAGCTAGCGACGGGGCTGCTGACCCTCACCTCCAACCCTCCTCTGGCCACTCCACCGCGCCCCAGCCCGCCAGTCCTGCCCAAGTATTGTTATAGTTGGATCCAAAGCTCACCTCACAACACAAGTCGGTTGGGCCGGTGTCGGCGCCTCGGCCGCACTCTCAAGGCAGCTTTCTACTCGCTCGCAGCCAAAATTTTCCGTTGTGTTAAAGTGACGGACTAACACATTTTATTTGCTCAGTTAATATGACATTCATAATAACAATGGAATATTTTTCTCCTGTATGAAAGGTTAATGATTAGCTGACGAGAAACCCATTCACATTTGGATCAACTGTATATTGTTCGATGGTCACTAATGTAAATTCTTTCACATAATATCCAAGCATGCAAATTATTCAAACTCCACATGCATAGTCATTCTGAATTATTATAAGTCCCATACCATATTTTTCTTAATACATCACACTATAAGGCAATGCTATCTTAATCTTTACAAGACCACCACACTGCACAGCTCAATTGCAATATGAAATCTAATGAAAATGTTTTCTATCAATAATAAACTCATTTAACCATGCACTACCCAATTACATTTTTCTATCAATAATAAACCCATTTAACCATACACTACCCAATTACATTCAAAATACAAAATACACAGTTTGCTTATGCTACACTCTACGTACCTCTCGACGTTTACTATTTGATAACAAAGACTGTATGTCTGTACCGTCATGCAGTTATGTTAGTGTGTTAGTTATGCTTAAAGTTGACATGCTACTACTATTGTTGTTTGGTGTCTCATACCATGCCATAAGAAGTAACTTTTGCTAGACAAGAAGTGAAGTGATTAAAAAAAATTTGCATGATGTCACAACAACAATAGTAACACGGCACAAAAATATGCAGTTCTATCAAAAGACCAGAAATGTGATAATGAAAAGTAACTGACAAAAAAGATAGTGGGTTAACTTTAAAAAAAAAAAAAAAGCATAAATAAACAAATCAATCACTTAGGTTAGAAAGTAAAAACTTTTAAGTATGCACAGTCTTGATAGCAGTGGTTGAGCTAAAGAAACCAACAACCCCATGCCACTTCAAACATCATTTTTCCCTCATACCACCTCATATCTTACTCCATTCATACATGTTACTTTGTACCCTTATCAACCACCTCATCTCCTTCAAAGTTAAATCACTTCTCATGTTCTATGTTTCAAGCACTATACAACTCAGTTGCTACTTTCTATCCCAATGGAATGTGGCATCAAAAAGTTTCAAGATTAGGTCTACATAAAACGAAGTAAATTTGGACACCATCCACTTCAAAATGGTCCTCCAGTACCAGCATGATTGCCTTAACTGAAATGGTTTCTATAAGTCTTTGTACAAGCAAGTCAAATACCTCCATTAACTCACAGTAAATCTACAAAATATCATCCTTTATAGTGCAGTTTCATCTTTAGAATAAAGGAAAGTCACAAAGAGCCACATTCAGTAAGTACAATGCAGAAGAGTGATAAGAAACTCCAGTTCTCCAGGATCTTTTGTGCCTTTAAAAGACTTAGACACAGTACTCCTGTCTATCAAGGAAGATTCACTGCAAGTCATTGATAGATGACAAACTTCTAAAACAAGACTTCCGGAGGCTTTTCAGCAAATAGCAAGTGCTGTATCACTGCTCAAGGGAATGATGGAATGAATGGAATGATCTCCGAACTTAAATCAGAAAGTACCTTCTTATGTATAGGACAAATCTTGCAGCATTTTTTATACCACTCTATGCTACAAGTTTCTCTATATTCACCCCAAACAACATGCAACCCCCATTATTCAAAATGCCAACCTCCTACTGCAACTTACCATTCAAAACTATTATATACTACAGTATGTATATTTAAAGGTAAAAAAAAAGCAAATACACAATTTTTAATAAAATATAATGAAGTAAAGAAATTACAAATGTGATTTCTTTACACTGTAGTATAAACCAACATTAACCTACTACCAGATCTTTTTGAAAAATAACCCAATTTTTTTAATACAATGTTTTTTCATCATATAATAAAAATATTTCCCTTTACAGGACAAGCTCTTTTCAGCTCCACATAAAACTCACAGTTGAAGACTTGATTTACACAATAACAGCAGATAACAAGCAGTGTGAGAGGCTGAAGAGTCTGTGAAGGTATTAATTTACAGTGCACCTCTACTGACTACAGTGATGTTACTGTTCCCAGACTAGTGATTACTCCCCTCTCAAACATGATGCTTTGTTCACTTAATTTCCTGCTTGCACATCAGGACAAAATGGCCAGAAATTAGAAAAGTTCAATACTTATCATATTATAACTGTCTTAAACAGATAGTCTAATAATTCTACATTCATTTTTTTCCAATTTGTAACTGGATATATAGTTTATAATTACAAATGGAAAATGTAAACATGTTTTGAAAACAGAGTACAATTATTGACCAATCACACATAATATGATAAGTCTATTGTACCATTTGACTAAATCATATCAGTCTGCTTCAGAAGCAGAATTCTTACATTCTTTCCTTTGCATAGATAATGTATATATAATGTTTTAACAGTGTACCCTTCCTTATAGTAGATCTAATCACACAGATATGACAAACTAATAAAGAAAGGATACACTCTTTACTGACCACAACCAACCAATAACTTTCAACCTGAATGAATTTGAGATGACTCAAGACAGACACACAATTTATGACATGGTATGACTAATTATGTAATACGAGAAGTATGAATATGAAATATCTTCCTACTCAGCCAATACTATTTTTCAACCCGTGATTTATAATGACATTGGTCTACCTTCCTGCAACCTCAACAATAAGCTGGAAGACTAATGCACATTTTCATACTCTTTCTCTCTCCCTCCCTCCCTCTAGCCAGAGAAAGGCACACCACAGCAGCATCAATTAGTGTGGCCTTGCCTCATACCCTTCATCACTCCAGGCATCATTCACACCCATGGTAAATCCAACACTTACTCAAAACATGATGAAACACACTCACACTTACACCGCCTTATAACCCATCAGGTATTTACATTTACACATGGAGAGGAAACATCGGAGCAGCACCTTGTTAATGGTCCTGTTAAATGCTACAGAAGAGAAAATATACAAAGATTTTGACTCGTACCTCATTTAGCACTAAACGCCTGCAGTCCAGTGATAGCACGGCCCAAGATGAGTGCGTGGATGTCATGGGTGCCTGTTGGAAAAGATGGAAAGAAAGTTTTGTTACATTATTGGGGTTTACAATGCTCAGGGATATCAAGTGTGAAAATATAACAGCTAAGTCTCAAAGAAGAAAATATAATTCATTTCTGATCTCTCAAGTGATACACTCTTTTATGGACTTTTAAAAAAAGATTTGGATTTGTAAAAGAACATTGGACAAGTTTATGGATGAAGATGATAGATGGAAATAGACAGAGGTGTTCAGATAAGGACTGCCACAAATAGGTCTACCAGCCTCTTGCAGCTTCCCTCATTCTTTTGTGTTCTTTACTAATGCATATCTATGAACAATGAAACTAAATAACCAGAGCAGCAGAAATGTGACTCCTCTGAATAACATTAAACATCAATTGCAACAAAATGTATCCAAAAACTATGTACTTTGGAATTTAAGAGGCTCAATATTCATCCTCAATTAAAAGCCATCAACATGGACAGAAAGAAATATGAGGTGCTGAGGCAGTCTGAATAGCATGGGAACTGATGCACACATTGTATGTAACCATGAAACCTGACAATTCCTATCTGGTAATGTAAAAACTAGCCTATGCAAAACTGCAACCCATATTTCAAATTGAGATTAAAAACACTCACCCTCATAAGTGTTCACAGCTTCCAGGTTCATCACATGCCGCACAATGTGGTACTCATCACAGATGCCGTTGCCGCCCAGCATGTCCCGGCAGTTGCGGGCAATGTCCAGGGCCTTGCCACAGGAATTACGCTTCAGGAGGCTGATCATCTCTGGGGTGGCCCTGTGTGTGGTGAATGGAGCATTAATGTGTGTGTGTGCGCGTTAACAATACAGTATACATGGAAAGTCTTAACGCTATGGAGGTGATGTCATTTCACTTCACATTCTTTGGTTGAGGCTCACAATTACCTTCCTGGGGAAGGCAAGAAGTTCTGATACTTTTGGAACACTAACTGGCAACCTTTTACACTGTCCAGGGAGTGGATATCAGTGTGTGAATCAGCTCAGTTACCTTATATAAAGAGAGTGTGGTCTATTGTCTGGTGTGCTACACAAAGGTTAGCTGCACTACTATTTTGGTTCTTCTCATCCTCTCAACATGCTAAAAAAACTACAAACAAGGAGAAACAGAAGGAAATGTTTACATTACACTCAGCTAGCTATGATTTCCCATTCATTTCCACTCAAACCGGAGTTACGCTGAAGATATCAAAATGCTTGGTTAAAATATATTTTAAGAAATATCTTCCGAGTGCATAAAATAAGAAATTAGACTCACTTGCCCTCATCCTTGAGGCGGCCTACATGCAAACAGCCCTGGAGGCCAAGAGAGATTTCTGTAAGTGCATCAGCCATCTTCTTCTGGATCAGCTGGTTGTTGGCCAGAGGACGGCCAAACTGCTTCCTGTCTAGGGTGTAGCTGCGGGCCATGTCAAGGCAAAACTCAGCTGCTCCCAGGGCACCCCATGCAATGCCAAACCTAGCATTGTTGAGGCAGCTGAATGGACCCTAAGAAGGAGAGGAAGATTTAATGACTTGCTGTACATTATAAGGAACCAGGCAATACTTAGTCACCATGACTTGAGCTACACATGAGGCTCTTCACTAAACACCAATCATCAAATCATTACTTTCATTCTTCCACTCATTATCATGCATGCAATGTTTTTTAGCAAACCAAAATGGTGACAAATTTATATAAGTGATGAAAACTTCAGCAGCAACTGAATGAAATGAAAGCATACAGCATTGCTATATATCTAAACAAGGTCATTCATTACCTTGAGTCCCTTAACACCAGGCAGCATATTTTCCTCTGGCACAACCACCTCATCCATCAGGATCATGCCAGTATCAGATGCTCGCAGAGAGAACTTCCCTTCAATCTTGGGGCAATCAAGGCCCTTCATGCCCTTTTCCATGATGAAGCCTCGGATGTGGCCATCCTCGCACTTAGCCCACACCACTACTATGTCAGCAATGGGTGAGTTGGTGATCCTGAGGAGGATACAAGGAAGCAAGTGTAAGGTCATGCTTGGCTTATAAGAGTGAAACTTATTATTTACCATCACTTTCAGGCACTAAAAACTTCTTGGAAATACATTATAAGTTGTACTACATAAACCTGTGACAAAATTTATAAAATTCACTTTAATGAATATCTCACTCTACTGTGTATCTTAAGAACCAATGAACATTACACAAGCCTTGCCCTGCCTGGTGACAAAGGCATACCCACCATGTCTTGGAGCCACTGAGGAGGTACACTTTGTCTGAGGGGATGTACTTGGCCCGGGTCTCCATGCCTGCTGGGTCACTTCCATGGTTGGGTTCTGTCAGGCCAAAGCAGCCTACCAGTTCTCCCTTTGCTGTGGGAAAACTTGAGTTTAGAGTAGCATTATGTAAATTATGCTCAGTTCACCACACACTATACTTAACTATATGATACACATAATGAAATTTAGGCATTTCATGCAATGCCTCATTTCAAAGTCAGGAAAGACAACAGAAGAAAAACAGACAATAACCTAACAATATTACCTATTTACATATCATACCAATATCCTCAGCATGAGTTGCTATGACAAGATGCGAGATAAACAATACAAATAAATAAAATGCTGAAAGACACCAAAACCATAAACATGTTCTAAGAAACAGGCACACATCTCAGTAAACATGTATGAATGATACAAAATTAGAGTAAAAATAAACCATAAACTGGAACATCATCTCATTCTAAACCTAAATACTGTACATGTATATAATTTAGTTACTGGGATCCAGTGTACACATTTAAGCATCAGCAGCCACTTACCCAGCTTTGGGAGATACTTCTGCCTTTGTTCTTCAGTGCCAAAGTCCCAGATGGGATACATGACCAGGGAAGACTGCACAGACATAGCTGACCTGAATCAACCAACAAAGAGTGTGAATACAGAACATATAATATTCAACAACACTGGCTGACCAACTATCCCGTACTGGCAGTTTTACTTTACTGTGACATGAAAATTAAATAGAAATCATTTGTCTGCTATATGTAGCAGGTAATGTCAGTGTCAGAAATTATCTGCAGCACCAAAAATGAAAAAAATATAAAAGAAAATTAATTGATAACTAAGTAAAATATCCATTTTTTTTAAAGAGAATAAGAATGCTTTTCATATTATATAATAGAAGAGCAAAGGCAAGTGTAAGCAAGTGCTATGTTTACAATCAGAAAAATTATAAAGTAACAGAAAATATACTAAGGGTAGAACAACTGAAGAAAAGTGCATTGTATTTATAATGAGAGGATGGAAAAAATAAGATGGTGGTAAGAAAAGTAACACACCATTACTGAGGATTCATAATGACAAGATGTACATAATAACCAATACATTATCACTCCATGACTTCACACACCTGTAGGCAGAGTCCACCCGCTCCACCTCCCTTGCAATGAGTCCATATGCCACAGAAGACACCCCAGGGCACCCATAGCCATGGATGGTGGGTCCCAGCACCCCCATGTCCCCCATCTCGGACATGATGTCACGGTCAAACTCTGCACAAAATTAATACATAAATTATGCAAATAAATAAATAAATATGAACATTTAAAGAAGTAAATTTTAAAAATATACATCAATCATAAAACTATTTCAGATATATAGAAAAAAGTGATTGGTCTTCAGCAATGTTGTAAAGAGCACAGCTACACAGCAACAAGGATTCAGCCAAGTATTATAACTTTTTTTACCCTCATTCTAACAATCAGCAGCTCTTCTTCCCACTGTGTACAACTCACTTTCATGCCTGTTTGCTTCCTTGATCCGTGGCATCAGCTTCTCCTGGCAGTAGTCATGGAAAGCATCTCGGATCATGATCTCATCCTCAGTCAGCTGACTCTCCAGGTTGAGTGCATCCTTCCAGTCAAATTTGGCTGTGGACACAGAAATATCATGCTGGGAGATTGAACTTCCGTTTGTTTAATCTAATAAACATAAATGCATGCAACTTAGTATGAGATCAATATTATACATGAAATTTTCTTAAGGTCATCTCTGAAAGTGAACGATTCACAATCTACATACCTTTTTTAGCAACCTTCTTCTCTTGGACTAATAGCAAATTAGTTAAGGAAAACACAACAGTTGGAAATCACATCTGTGTTAAGACAAATATTTCCGATTAATTTCCCCAAAACCATTTTACTTAAGCTCACATCTAATACATATGTATAAATAATCTCCCAAAAAAAGCAATAAAACAGTACCATGTTTCGATGTTCAGAAAAAAAATCTCAAAAGTAAACTTATGGTTAATTTATCATGTTAGCTTGAATCTAGTTAAATTTTGTTCTTGCAATTCTATTAAATATATGATTTTTGTTACCACATAATATATGACACTTTAGTTTAATGAAAACCTTAGGTATTAAAGTCATAATTGTACAGGAATGCTCCTACTAATAATCTATAAATATCTGGAAAATTCAATTAAATCTATTTCAACCATCCCTCATTAAGGAGCACTATATATCTACCTATATTATGCTAAGCTGCTATACATATGACATGATCTTGGCACTGCAATGAATGCCCATTCCAGTATATCATTTGTTGGCAATGGCATAAGTGAGCTAGCTGGACATGTTATAACCACACACCATCACTCAGAAACACAAATATACCACCTGCATAGTAACCAAATAGCATCCACACGCCATGCCTTCCATCACCACCTAACAGTGAAGCAGACAACCCCGGGGAACCACCTCCCCCACCCCCAGAAGGGGACATGGCAACACAAAGTATCACACTAACAGCACAGCACCCACATAACACACAAACACACTACACCCTCCACCACCTCATATGCTACAAACACACTGCTGGGGAACCACACACAGAGACGTAGCAGCCAAAAAGGATACTGTCTGCGGCGGGTTGTGCCGAGAGGTGCTGGACACGGCTAAGCTGAGGAGCCACCCTGAGTCCAAAATTGCGGAGACACTTCATAGTAAGAGCCATGTTGACTACTGCTGGTGCCGAGAGGGCTTAATGAGGAGTGTAGAGGCTTGTGGGTCTGCAGGAAGGAGTGCTGAGCTCAGACGGCAAGGAAGGTTGAGTGCGGACTGAAGTAAAGTGCAGCTCAGTCGCAGTTGCCAGCTGCCACAGACAAGGCCAGTGAGCACCCCGCTTATACAACCCCGCACCCCGCTTATACAACTCTCATCACCTGACTGTTGGCGTAATTCAGTCATATATAAGCAAAAATATGAATCCATAACAAGTCTGATGTTCTATTTCAAGAAGCTAACTTTAAATGCTGTCGCGCAGATCAGTGAACAACTGTATGGTATAGTTATGCAACTTTCATCAGCTGATGGCTGCATACAAAATAGCCACAGAAATCTTCCATATACACTGTAATGAGTTGATAAGCCCTGCATTTTTATCTGTTGTACCATTGACTTCAATTTCAGCAAGTGTGCAGATAAGAATATCACAAATGAAATTCTACATGCAATTCTTCAGTGTTTTATGTAACGGGGTCTCATCAATGTTCATAAAAGTGCATTACTCCTTTACAACATGTACTACTGTTCGGTCAATTTTCAAAGAAAGATCATACAAGCTTGGTTTCCAAAAAGCTTCTAAACGCTAATGGCATAATTGTATTTTTCTACGTACGACTATTTCTACAAAACAGATCAACCTGCCAACATTATAATAGAACCATTTACGGTTCTTCCGTGTTGACTATTAATGTATTGCCTTTAGAAGTCAATTTGCACGCATTCTGGCTCTGTGCTTATTTCTATTATATGGGAAAATATTGTATAACTTTCGTGTAATTATAGCACACGTGAAAAACAAATAGCCAGTCGAGGCAGGACTGTGAGTGGCTAAATCTGAGGAGTGTCGGTGACGTCACGAGGCACAGTGCCAGATATGAGGCCAACCACGCCACTGTCCTGATGCTACTCTTGTCTCTACCCCCGCTGACACGCCACTTCACTGCCATTACGCCACATGCTCCATTTTTGTCCCAACGTACTGTATACATAACAAACTAACATTATAACGTCAAACTAAACCACCTTATTCAAGCACCTGGCACCCATTATCATCGTTGTGTGAGTGTGCTACAGGTTTATGTCCAAGGACCCTAAGATTACTTGTAATATCCTTGCCCAGGACTGATTCTTGACTCAGGCCTTTGAAACGGTAACTCTAGGGAAGAAATAAATAATTAGTTTAGTCTTGAAATGTAAGAACTTAAAACATTCGTACACAAACCATTAATCTCTTCAGTACTGGTACTCATTTTCACCACAAGTTTTTGGGTGTGATTCGACAATTTCATTAACATTAGGAAGGGTCTATGAAGGTCAGAAGATTAATGGTCAGAGTCTGTACTATCTCAATCAACAAAAAGTAAGCAGCGTAAATATGAAAATGCGTCCCAGTACTGAAGAGGGTTAAAATTATACATCCACCCACCGATGCATCAAATCGGCGCTTCCATCTACTTATACCCATCCAACATACCCATAGCTTCATTCTCCTATTCATAAACAAAACACACGTATAAGGCTGTGCGCGCGCGCGCGCGTGTGTGTGTGTGTGTGTGTGATGCTTTAGGAATGCGGTACTTGAATAAACTCTTTCTGCTGCTTAAAAGACATTTTCATAGGTTAAAGAAAATCTGCCCAACAAATATCATATATCATGTCATGTAAATACTAAGGCATTACAAAGTGTTTCACGTGATTCTAGTGTTGACTGATGACAGAAAAATGAAAATGAAAAGCGGAAGAGGATGGAAACCAAAGCAAAAGCGTGCAATACGTCACATTCCTTCAGAGAGAAACACAAACAGTAGCAGATAAATACTCCTGGCAAGATTCTTATGTTTGTTTGTGTTGAAGTTGAATCAATGTCAATGAGAAGGAAAAGGTGGGTGGTTGAGGGATAGTAAAGTGTTGTCCATGGTGGTGGTATGAGGCCAGTGAGTGTTCTCGGGGTTACTGTTGTGGTACTGGGAGTGTGGACTGAAGCGATAAGTGAAGGAAGTAGTTGTATTGCTACTGATGCCTACTCTCTCTCTCTCTCTCTCTCTCTCTCTCTCTCTCTCTCTCGAACGGGTCAAAGTAGATAATAACTGATGTTCTTAGCTCTTATATCGAGGTTACGGTCTGGTTTGCGCAGGGAAAGTTACCTCATTCTTTTCCTCTCCCTCGTCCACCTCTTTCTCATCTGTGTTTTCTCATTACTCTCCTGACTTATCTCTTATTCTCTACATGTTCTTGCTTGTCATCTTTCCAGCTCCCATTCTTCCTTCAACATTGCTTGTAATTATCCTGTTATTGTCTTTTTTTCTGTCCGTTTCCTCGTATCTTCTGTGTGATACATTTGTCCTCTCATCCGGTAATTTCTCTCTCTCTCTCTCTCTCTCTCTCTCTCTCTCTCTCTCTTTACAATTTCTTCTTGTTTTTTGTATTTTTTCCATTCCTCTCAACAATTGTTTTTATCATAGTTTCATTCTCATGCTCTATATATTTCATGTCAGTCCTAATATCATCTTCAGTTCTTCCCAATCTCCATTCTTTGTCAATCAATAATTTGGCCAGTTGTCTTGCCTCGGGCTTCCCGAGGCATAATGTGATGTCCTCCAAGAGAGCTTTTGTCTTGTTGAAGGACAGAGTGCCCCTCTTGCAGCTCCCGTATGATACGGGAGCTGCAAGAGGAATTTTCAACAAAATGTCCTGGCTGAGCCACTTGCTCATCATGTGGGTGTTTGGGCTCTTGGGTTACGGGACGTGCCCCCTGTCCTTCAACGAGACAAAAGCGCTCTTGGAGGACATCACATTATGCCTCGGGAAGCCCGAAGCAAAACAACTGGACAAATTATTCCCTATTTCCTGAAAATAATAATAGAAAAGAGAGCCCCAGTCTCTTCAAAATGAAAATACATGTGAAGGCATCTTCTGTTCTCTCAAAATAAAATGTGTAAGGATTCAGGTTCTTGGTCCCTTCAGAATGGAAATAGAGGGAATTAGCATCAAGCTCCTAAGAAAGAAAATGAAATCAAGTGAGCAAGTAAATCAATGAATAAATATCTTAATTGATAAAGAATTAAACAGAAGCAGATTATGGGATCTAGAATTTCAATGAAAAGTCCTTCCCCATCACAGAGTAGCTACTGCCTAATCTCTCCAACAATAAAAGGTATAATCCAAACCAAGCATGTATATTTTGAACCATCTTACTGTGTATGAAGCAAGTGGCACACAATATAATGTGTTCTATGCTTGATTTCTACATTGAAATAAATTAATATGAATATGAATGTTAAGATTTTTACTGTATATGATCTTTCAACATACTGAAATAAGATAATGTTCTACTCATCTTCTTTGATATATGTATATTACCACAAACAATGGTGGTAAGAGTGTTCAGGCCAAATTACTCGGGTTGTGGTCACTAATCACTAGGCAGGTAGCACATCAGAATAAGATGAGGTTGTGAAAGTCTTGACATGAGCTTGGCTCTCAAATGAGGGTGTTTCTCATGGCCAGCATATCCTACCTCTAGATCCACTCCATTCTGTACATCATTGTGTGGTGATGATGAGTACAGTTCCTCAACTAATACAGCAGTGTCTTGCTGTGAGTGTATTGTACTGTGTAATCCCATATAGATGAGCTACTTGCACATATATTGTATTTATGAATACATGTCAGTACACCAGACTAACATCATTCATGTATGGTTTCCTTTTTCTTTTGAAATATGTGAATAACAGGTAGTAAGACACAGAGATTATGGAAACATTGCATTTTTCCTAAATTAGCACAATAGACTTGTGGCAGGATGTCAAATTATGTTTAACCAGCACATACACATAGGAAATAATACACATAAAATAAAATCTACAATCTTTTAAGTGAGCAAAATCATTATATAATTTGTTTTATACAAAATAAAATACATTTTACTTACACTGTAATACAGTCATGTATGAGTACAACCATGCAACAAACACACAAATGATACAGACACGGTAGCAGTCAGCAATGCATGGCCACGGCTGACTGGTGGACATACAAGACAGAAGCTGTGAATAAAACTACTGGAAACAGAGGCAAGTTTTCTATTTTGCACACAGATTTTGATGATGGCAATGTTAAGTACATCTGAAAAATGATATAGAACTTAGATGTCTTAACCTGAACAATTACACTGTGTATATATATACATATTCAAATAAACTGGTCAGCTGAAGTGTGGTGGATCAGTCGCAAGCCAGCTGAAGTGAGCTGACCAGTTACAGCATTATAGGACATTGAAGTATTCAGGAACAAACCAGTCATCAGGTGTATTTTGAGAATAGAATTGTGAATTGCATTGATGAAATAGACTGGTTAGCTGAAATTGCATAAGGAAAGACTGGCCAACCAGAGAGTATTGAGATAGACTGGCTAAGATATATTAACTAGCTACATTGTACATGAGGAAATTAACATATAATGGACTGGGGGATGCTATGTATAGTGTGCTGATATGAACTGGTTAGCTACATACATTGACACATGAATATGATGCTAAAAGAGGCTTCCCTCTCTTCTCAAAATACATTCATACAAGTCACTGCTACTTCACCCCTTAACAAATAAAATTGACAAAATTATACATACATACATATATATATATATATATATATATATATATATATATATATATATATATATATATATATATATATATATATATATATATATATATATATATATATTGTATACATACCCACCACAGATGTTTTAAGATCTGAAGCTTAAAAAGCTGAGACATCACATGGTAAATCCTAGGACATTCAAAAGTGCAAATATCATTCTTTCTTCTTTCCTCTCTGTTTTCTAATTCTACACACATGAATGCATAAATTCAATATTTACTAGAGTCTTGCACCTTACAAATCTTATAGCCAGAGCTTGTCATAAAGACAAGGTCCATGCTTAAGTCTCTCCTATTTGTTCTCATTTTTCTTAATCTTACAGCCCTTTACATAATAGTTACCAATAACCTCTGTTTTGTATGTCTACTTATAGTTTAATAACTCATAATCATCCTGTTCTGCTTTAGCAACTAAACTTTTTATGTTTTATATTAATACCACATACTGTACTGCCAATGTTATCTTGAAAGAAAACAATTCTATCACCTGCCAGGGCCTCAGCAGTGACAGAAGCACCATCCCCATCATTACTGGCACCACTTTCTCCCCTGACACCAGCCACCAGTAAGAAGCCAATGCACACACACACACACACACACACACACACACACACACACACACACACACACACACACACACACACTACATGGTGTTGTGGTAGTACATTTGGCTCACAACTAAGAAGACAGCATGGTTTCAAGTACCAAGCATGCTGGAGGAAATGGATGAGCCTCTTTATGTGAAGCCCTTGTAAACCTAGCAGCAAGTAGGTACAGAATAATACCTAAGGCATTATGGCCTTACTGTCTTATTGTGTGGTGTGTGAGTTAGTATGAGCTCTGATCTCTTTCCACAGGAGAATAACTGGCTGAGTGACCAGCAGATGAAAGTAGATGAATTACACAAACGCCCCACTCACCCACCCACACACACACGCGTGCACACACACACACACACACACACACACACACACACACACACATACACACACACACACACACACAAATAGGGAGATTGGATAACACAAGCATAGCTCTTTTCCTACAAAGCACAACTACGTAAATACACACCCAAACATACAATATACAAGCATACACCAACATTGCTACCAAATTTCAAGTCATGTTTTCTTATGATTGGAAATAAAAAGATTATCTGCATAAATATAATGTTAAAACTATTATCATTATTGTTATTATTATTATGATTATGATTATTATTATATCATAAATAAATATTAAAATATAGCATTCCTATACTTAACCTATTCAACCCAAATCCATATGTCAATATCCCTGTGAGGTTATCACACACACACACACACACACACACACACACACACACACACACACACACACACACACACACACACACACACACACCAGGCAAACTGTATCTAAATTTGTGCCTTATGCTGTTTCTATCAAAATTTTAATCAGTATAACATACCATACATATACTTACTTTCCTCTGAGTTAATATTCACTGAGTGAACATATTTACAGTAACTGCCATCATCAAGCTATCATCTCAACATCTGGCAGGTTATATATAATATCTATAAGACACCTTACTTAACTTAATCTAGATCAATGTACATCTCCCTACAAAAAAAAGCTGGGAAAGCTACCAAAAGATACACAAAAGACCTGCCACCTCTGTAAAAACTGTCATTACACAGTTTGAAGGAAACACAGCCTCTGCAATCTGTTCATTATTAAACTGAAGTTAGCAGAATATTTTCCACTTGGAAAATTGAAGAGACCACAGATGTCTCCCATAGATCCATTACAACATGCCAGCTTCTTTGTCAGGCAGCTGTACATAACACTGTATGAGATCTCACCCAGAAGTCTGTCAAGTGATGAACAATAATGCTGAAAACTGTTTGCATCATGTCTGTGTCTTTGCCGTCTTTATCATGTTATAGAAATTTGTGCAGTGATTCAAAATCGTATCAATGAAAACTTGTAAAGAAAGTAACTTAAGAAACTTACATTTTTGCATGGGGTGGTATATATATGACAGTTATACCTACACAAATTAAAAAAAGATTGAAAGATGTGATTAGATGGCTGCACTGAATGCTTCCTATTTGAAAATCTGCCAGACATTGAACTAATTCTCTATAGAAAAGAAAAAAAAGATGCAGACAATGATGTGATAATGAATTGCTTCCTGGGTCACACACACTATTCACACTCACACATATAGATCTACAAGCTCACACACTGACACACACTTCACAACTCTTTCCTTGCCCTCACATGCTTTCCATTACCATAACCAACACTATGCTTTCTGCGGGCACACACAATCTGCCACATTTTTGGCAAACAAATTAGTATATACTCAGTAACATGGAGCAGCTTCTTGTTTTTGTTTCTTTTTTATCCATAAACACACTGCTCTTGTCTTTCTTTTTCTTTCTCGATCACTGCACTTACTCCCCACTATGTATTTCATCTCATTTCTTAAGAGAGACAGCCTGATGATGTCACCACCCATTACCCATCCAGGTAATTTTCCACATGAACACAAGCAACACAACAATTTTATCAAATTGACTCTGAAAAATGTCAGACAGAGTGCTGATGGCAAAACTTTCTGATAAGAAGAAACAACTCATCATATGCGTTCCTCTGGTTCTTCTATGTCACAAACAAATATTGCTGTTTTCCATCTGCCTATTCTTCTGTCTCCTTGTCTTTCTTTCTTCTTTTCACACTTCAGACTTGAGGATGGTCTCAAATGGGTTTTGTGAATCAGGTCCTGTCAATGTCTTACCTGGAAGGGACATGAATGATTAAGTCTCATGTGGGAGTATATCTTTGATCCAATTGTGCATTGACACTTCAGATATACATATAGCCATAGTGTGTGTGTATTTACCTAGTGTGTGTGTGTGTGTGTGTGTGTGTAAAAGTATTTTGTATATCCAACATTTGGCCAACATCGTTCCATCAGATAAGTGAAGCATGAAGAGGAGTTTATAGTTAGTGTACAGAGGAAGTGGAAGAAGTTAAAAGGCCTTGGCTGGGTATCAGTGTGGTGCCCAGAGTGGGATGCCACCAGAGACAGTAAAGCCATCTTCTGACCAGGCAGTGCTGCAGCACCACCCTCCAGCAGGTGCCCCTATTCTTCCACTTACTTCATTAGGAAGAGAGTATGAAAGATTATACAGTAGTTTATTGATCATAATCGTCAACATGAGAAAATTTAGTGAATGTACTGCATATGAGAGCAGAATCTCTCATACACACATGCATTCAAAAACACACATACATCCATCCACCCAAATAAATAAATAAATAAATAAATATATATATATATATATATATATA
>CM035208.1:4001211-4015992 GCA_020233015.1 Callinectes sapidus | reverse complement strand
TACTGATCCACTGACTGTACATATAATAATACTAGACAAGTCAGACGAAGGAATAATTGTCACTGCTCCTTCTGTCTGTCTTGGCTAGGCTTAAGTTCAGAGGCAACAGCTGGCGGAACTTACTTTGTCAGTGCCAGAGAGGTAGAAGAACTTTTCACCGCCTATATGGACGCCACTCATGGCAAGATTACCCTGATCTGCAAAACTACTTGACAGTTTTACTAGTTCTTCCCGAGTGGGCTGGAAAGAAAAGAGAAAAGTTTGGTTAGTCATATATCACACGGTACACAAGACAAAAAATAATAGTCAATTATATCAAAATCTTAAGTACTTAACGTACCATCTGTTTAATACCCGAATCACACACACACACACACACACACACACTATCAACCATCCACCTCTGATATGCAAGAGAAGCCCTATTTATGTCCACATTTCACGCACAGATACAAAACAGAACAGTATAAAATTCTACTACAAACCCCACACTAGAACAAATAACCAATCCTTCAATGCAATAATTCAAGTCCGAAATCTAAAAAAATATACATATATGGACCTATCATGGTCCTAACTAGAAAAGATCTGAGCGTCACTAACTACCCCCAAATTAGCTTACCAATGACAAGACACACACACACACACTAGACCTTCCAAATTCCTGAGACGCATTCTTTACTCTCCTTACGACACCCATTTACCTCTAATCTTATCTCACCCCTTCTCCAATCTCTTCCCTCGTGCCTTCCTCAGCTTCCTCTCTCTCTCTCTCTCTCCCTCTCCTTCACACCCAGTCGCCATGTCTTTGTCTAGCGTGTGTGAATGCTGCTGAATAAGGATACAATGGAATACACATCACCTCACGCCTTTCATCACATGCTAATTATCTGCATTCTTTTAGATGTAGGCCTTTCCATATGTATATAGCACAGCAGGTTACGCTATATCATGCTTGTTATTTCGCTATATTCACTCAACTAGTGAAGCGAGTTAGAAATTATTGCACAAGGAAGAATGCAGTACAAATATTAATCAAGTGACGACCTTTATCAGTTATTTCATTTTAAAACATGGCTGCATAAAGTCTATGTGCGAATATGTGGCCAGTATATGAACTTTATGACATTATCCAGCTTATCTGAAACCGAATCTAACTCCCTGTACGTGTGTATATGGGGGACATGGAGGGAGGGTGTTCACTGGGCAGGAGAGAAAGAATATCTACCGAAACTCGTGCGAATATAACAGGTAATGTTCATGTTATTATATTTCACGAACTACAAACGCTGCAACTCTACATTTACTCCTCCCATCCTCCCCATGACACACACACACACACACAGATTCATTACAAACACAAAGCAATTATAATAGCCTATACCAATTTCGATCAAAAGATTCCAGTCCTTTTAAACGGAGAATCTAAGTCATTTCAGAAAGTCTGGTAGTGTTATGAGGGAACTTTCTCCATGGTACAGGTTCTTTCTGAAACGCCGGGTGTGGGTGGGGTGAGGCAGAAAGCATTGGTGTGCAAGTTTGTAGGTCAAAGATAGTACTAGAAATGGATAAACCCTGATCGATACTAATGCTGTGGTTTAAATTATTCCCTTGACATTTCTCTGGAAGCTACTGGGATGGCAGATGACCGATTTCACTCTCTCTCTCTCTCTCTCTCTCTCTCTCTCTCTCTCTCTCTCTCTCTCTCTCTCTCTCTCTCTCTCTCTTACTTATTCATTTCATAAAGATCTTTGAAATCGAACTCTAAAGCCAAATTTGGAATCTGGTTCCCTTACTCCATTTGCAAACTGGCTTCAAACGTGCAAGAAAACCTGACACACTTTACTCCAGTATTTTCACTCATTAATCCACGAAGCATCTTATCAGTTCCTCCCAAATCCATACTGGCTGAATCTGAGCTTCCACACACAACTTACTGAAAACATTATGGACTTCGATATCCATTTTCTTTCCTACATCAATACTTCCACGTGGCTAAGTTAACATGTGCAATCAACATTCTCAATGGGACTATTTGTAGTTGTCGAGGAGGCACAGAAGTGATCAATGTTGGATTACATCACGCATGTACACATAATTACTCCCACTACAATTAACTATTTTGGCTTCATAACTACACACCCTCCCTCACGAACATAAGTGCACGTACTAACAATGGGTATTCACAGCCTGCAAATATAACACGCTACAATATTCACTCAACCCCTGAGCTTTACCTTAATTACACGTCCATTAACCCAGCAATGTCAGGTAAATCACTATTACCCGCTCAACTTTTTTTTTTTTTTTCACTACGGCTGACAATAGAACGAACGAAGCAGACATGCAATCCACTCTCAATGCACACGGTATGTAGCACAGCAACCGGCGATATAAATGATAAAATCCTGAAATCCCACAACTGACTACCAGATATTGTAGTAAAATATTCTTAATGAACATTATATCTGCCCCATACACCAAATATTTATAGGAACAATACAAGCCTATCATCCCATTGGTGTACATCTCTTTGCTATGGATTGGGAGGAGGAAGCGAGGTAGCGAGTGATGATGGGTGGTGGGTGGGTGGGATTTCCCTGTCCTTCCTCACCATAGTAACTGAGGTTGTGAAGCCTAGCAGGTAACATCCAGGCTGAAGCTAATAGGATCACTACCTACACAGCTCAGTCTTGCCTCTCATACACACACATATGCTGCCTGACTCGTTCAAATCAACTCAGAAAAAAAATACATATACGTAAAATGACTATAATACCTAAGGGATCAATATTAACGTGTCTATATTATATCTACCTAATTCTTTTTTTCATTTTCCACCACGCACATATACACCCCCAGACACACATCAAAGCTAACATGAAGAAAGGTGGAGGGTAGCATCTATAGCTCAAACTCAAGCCAAGCCAAGCCAGTTAGTCACTCAGGGCGGCAGTGCGAACAGAATAACAAAGAATGACAGGTATATACAACTACTACATACAGGTAATGGGTGTTGAGATATAAAGCCAACCCATATCAGCTAACCCTGTATTTCAGGTGTACATGTAACGCGTGTAATACAACATACTAGCGAGGATAGCCAGACAAGCCCCAAGCTGACGCACATTTACCCCTCCCCCCCTGGTGGCTGGCTGGACGACGCATGACCGGTGAGGCGAGGCTCTGTGTAGCCAAGAGTCCACTTATTTACTGGCGGGCAAAAAGACTACTACTTGGTGTGAGGCTAAATACAAAGCCAGACCAGTTCAAATTACCTACACGGGCCAAATAGTAGCTTAGAAACGGGAATCTTACTAAATAATCGCGGTAAAAATAGTCTCACTTCGCCCGGAGGCAACAGACGGCTGAAAACGAAACAGACAGGAAGGAACTATGTGCAAACAAACACGAGTCACACACGGCAAGCCTATGCGCTGTACCCATATTAACCCTGCTGAACTGAACCCTGTCTACAGCCATATAAAGGGCGGCATGTGCCTAACGGAGGTGACTCAGGTCTCATATTGCTCCACCCGACTCATACTAAGCACAATGTCGGCGGTTCACACCCAGACCTTTCACCCCGCGTCTGGTGAAGGCCAGGGAGGGGCTGCTCCATCTGGATAACCCTAGAAGCCTAAGTAAATCCTCACCGTAACTGAAAACCCTGAAGACTTTTTCTCTAACTAAATTACAACAAAGTAACCATCTAGCACCGCCCCCACTTAGTTGCAGAATACACCTCCATTGACTAATTCGTCACCTCCGCACTAAAACAAGAAAACTGTGTGATGGAATAGGGAAAAAAAAGCATCGGTGAGGTTGTCCCGAGTAAGGCAAGACGTTACACAAGCTGGGCATCGATAGCTGGTCCTCTCTCTGTACTAGGTGACATTTCAGCCACCAACCAGTTTCTCTCCCCGCCATCACCACCACCACCACCACCACTACCACACCGCCTCCCCTAAACTTGTAAAATCAATACGGAATATAAAGAAAGGGGGCTTAGGAGGACACACACGTGCACACATACGTACAAACACCCCGACACGCAGCGACGGGAAAGACTCGTTATGTGAGAAATGGAACAAAATGGTGTAATCAATGCACATTTATATAATTCTGGAACCCACACCGTGACTCGCTACACTCCACTCCCATACTCGTTAGAAGTAACACGCCCTAAACTTCACCCAACATGGAGAGACAGACAGACAGACAGACAGACGGGCGGCCACAGACAGATGGACACAGAACGGGGTGGTCACACTCATAATATTTAGGTCAGCGGGGAAGGGAAACTTTCACTCTTATCCTTCCCTCGGCTCATGCCACGGGAACAAAGAAACCCACGCCATGCCACGCTCAACGCAACTGACAGGCTCGTGGAAAGTGCCATATAAAGCCATTTTGTGCCCCGGTCTCACACACAGACACACACACACACACGCACACACACACTCACACACACACACATAGCCGGCAAAATGTGCTAATTCATTTTTTCTACTTACTTCGATGTTATTACTTTTGGCCCATAATGTGCCGTCGTGACCAGCGATAACCGCCTTTGCTACAAGTCCAGAGCCCATAAGCTGCTGGTCAACGTAATTTTGCCACGACATTTTGAAATAATATGTATAAAACGAGCCGAAGCACCTCCCTCGCCACCTCTTACTGGACTACTGACTGGGAGAGGCAGGGCCGCAGCACGCCATGTCTTCCTCCGCCCTAATAACCTACCGCGGCTCGCTATTTTCCCATTTCCTACCTAATAACACTTAGTATTGAAGTCTTTCTTCCCCTGTTTTACAAGCAATTTCTGGTTATAGTATTTTACAGAGTAGTTTTACTTATAAATCACTGCCTTACTCTATTCACTGCAACTTAAGTATATGATAGTGACCCCTGCTGGCAACTCTATCCGCACCGGCATTCCCATCATGTTATCTGTTATCTCGGTGATTTCAACAGCTTGTTATAACTCGGTATTTAATAAGTTCATTGAATACACGAACACACCATTTGACTGGTATTTCCGCCGGTGAAAAGACCGTTTTGGACTAGTTTGCGAGGCGCAGTAGAGGATGAATCATGGCTGTTACTGGGAGGGTCCACCGGCCATGTGTCAAGTGACGTCACACCCTCGACCAGCGCGGGAAAAGATGAAAATGACATAAAATGGGACATGCCCTTATGATTTATGGCTGGTGGAGAGGAGTGTGCAGGAAGACAAGCTCCCAGAATGGAAGTACAACGAAGGGTATAGACAAGAAGACAAGAGGAAGAGATGGGTTGAAATGTGAAAGGGAACATGACAAGTAATATAATCAATAAGGAAGCATGATCAAATAGATAAAAATAGAGGAGTTTCGTAACTTTCCGGCACGGTAACGGTTTTATTTGTCTTTCGGTGGCAATGGAACAAAAGATTCACTGTTTATGAAGCAGACTCGAGCTTCACTCACTCATTATCTTTCTTCCCTTCCTGTCTTCATTATCAACAGCCCAAGTTTAAACAGGAGGTTCTTGTACAAGGATTCTTACACTGTGGTAAGTTTTATGATATCTTTAATCTATTTTGTCCTTCGTGTCCTCTTTGACATACTCTATACGTCTCACTATGCATTTATTCCTTATCTGCTATTATTGTATTCCCGCAGTTTTCTTATTTCTTTGTGCCAATGAACATTTATTCATCTGTTTATTCATTGTTTGCTTTTGTTTCACATTTATCGTTATGCTGAAAGCCTCTCCTATTTCTTCGTTCTTCCTCCCTTCCTACCCTTCTCCTTATGTCTTCTTTCATTTTCATTACTGCTATCTTCTACCCACGCTCATTTTTCTTCCACCCCCTCATTCTTTATCCCTTTATCCTCATTATTTATCTCTTTAAAGTCTGCAGTATTCGTTTATCTAAGTAGCTCATCATTTTCTCTTTCTTTACCAAGTTTTTGTTTACATAATGCAAATCAGTGTGTGTGTGTGTGTGTGTGTGGAGACTACGGCGTCAGTGCTATAAATGCAAACGAAGCAGCAAACCATTGTTGTGAGTGAAACATGCGGGATTCACTTCAGGTTCGTTTAAAAGTCTCCTCGATTCATTTGCTCAGATATTAGTGAAGTTGATTGCAAGTCAACTCAGGTAATGATTAATTATACTGGAAAATTAATTAGCCATTCTATCCCTGTTTGTCCCAGGTTAAATCTTATTATATATTAATCATTTACGTTATTAGCATAGTTACATACTTACAATAAGTGAATGTTAAACTTCAGCATTAATTGAAGAAAAAATATATAGCAAAGTTACTATACCTACGTTTACATCACAACAATGATAACGATGATAATGACATTGCTTGAGTATTTATGATAATCAAATGAGAACATAGATTATTAAAAAGCTAATAAAAAGTGAGCGTGCATAGCTATACATGTTCACTTGCATTTTCACATGACTTGTCACCCACAACAATAGCGAGAAAGAGAAAGAAGACAGAAAAAAAGGGAAAACTCATTAACGCAGGTAGGGAGGTGAGGAGACCTAAGGGGAAAAAACACACGAGAAAGTAGAACGTTAATAAGAGACAGTGACAAATAAGAGAGAAAACTCGTCATAAGCTGCCACAGTAACACAGCAAACAAAGAAACGAAAGAGAAAGTAGAACGAAAACTCAGAGAGAGAGAGAGAGAGAGAGAGAAAGAGAGAGAGAGAGAGAGAGAGAGAGAGAGAGAGAGAGAGAGAGAGAGAGAAGAAAAGTGTGTCTGCGTCTGTATGTGTGTCAAAGAAGATAAACAGTAAACAAAACAAACACATACATAAAAACCCACAATTCTATCACAAATTCCCCTCAGAAACAAGTGTGACCTAATATGACCCAGCGTGACCTGCCGTGACCTTACCAGATGCATGGCGGATGACCTTGGGGGGTGTGGCTCCATCAGCAGCTGTGAGGGGGTCTGCCCAAAATTCTTGATCTGGTTTTCAATTGCCTGTAAAGAGAAAATAAGTTTAGATTACATTATATTCTCTCTCTCTCTCTCTCTCTCTTTCTCTTGTTTTTTTTCTTCCTTTTCTTATTCTTTCATTTATTAATCTGTATTTTTTTATATTCACTGTCTCCCTCTTTCTTTCTTGTTTTTTTCTTCCTTTCCTTATTCTTTCATTTATTAATATGTATTTTTTTTTCACTATTTCATCATTCATCTCTTCTTTACTTAAAAATATCACTGGTTTTCATTCCCTCTCTCTCTCTCTCTCTCTCTCTCTCTCTCTCTCTCTCTCTCTCTCTCTCTCTCTCTCTCTCCTGAAGTAGACTAAGGCTCCAATATCGAAAGTTAATATGATAATCGCCTTCCTCTTTATAGGCTTCGGATACGTTCGTTTGCATTATACAGAGAAGACATGGAGGAGGAGGAAGAAGAGGAGGAGGAGGAGGAGGAGGAGGAGGAGGAGGAAAAAGAAACAAGTTATGACTAAAATGTTTCACTAATTTGCCTTGTTGAAAGAAAGAATGAGTAAAATAAAGAGTACATAACTAAATCAAATGAGTAAAGTAGTAAGATATCAATAAGAACATCTCTCTTCGTGTGTACGTATGAAAATTTACCTCATCAATATGGAGATGAAAGAGAGAGAGAGAGAAGAGTGAGGTAATAATAAAAAAAAAGTCAACATACTACACAAGACTTTCTTCTCGTTCCCACTTTATTTTTACCCACCGCAGTTCAGGAAGAGGCAAGCAGAAACTTCACCTTTAACCCTTCACTTTCTCATTCCTCTCATCCCTTTCACCGGTGCGCTCTGAATCTTCGTCAGGTTTCGTTCTGCACCTTATCATAATGTGAGCTGTTTCAGGTAAAGAAAATCAAGATATATTCAGTAAACTCTCACTTTAACTCAAAATAACAATGTAAGAGACAAGAGAGAGAAAATATTTTACAAGCGCAAAAGAGTAGTAAATTATCATGTGAGCTATTTTAGGCAAAGAAAATCAAGATATATTCAGTAAAAACTCAATCTAATTCAAAATAACAAAGTAAGAAACAAGAGAGAGAAAATATTTTACAAGTGCATAAAAAGTAGTAAATTATTTCCTTCAAGGTCAAGATCTGGAGGTTGACGAGAGAGAGTGAGTGAGTTTTAATGAGTCACTCGCGCCATTAATTGAGTGTTGCTGCGTTTATTAAATGAAGAAATTAACACAGAACTATTTGCATGTCAACACCAGTCCTGTTTCTTGCCTTTCCGTCCCTCCCTCCTCCTTCTCTCCTCTCTCCACTGTCCTCACGGCTTGCTCCTCCTCCTCCTTCTCCTCCTCCTCCTCCTTGTCTTTGTTCTTCTCTTCCACCTTCTCCCTTCGCCTCTTTCTGTCAATACTCGTCCTCGTCCTAATCATTGCTCTCTTGTTCTTTCTTTTTTTATTTATCCTTCTTTCCTTTATTTACATTTTCTTTTCGTTTTCTTTATCCTCCTCCTTGCCCTTTCATTTTTTTTTCTTCCTGCACCTCATTATTTCTGCCTTTCCCAAATATACTCTATCAATATTCGTCCCTTATCATTGTTCTTTATTCTTCTTTCCTTTATTCTCATTTTCTTTTTTGTAACTTCCCTTTCCTCATCATCATCCCTGCATTTTCAGCTTTTCTTTCCCACACCTCATTATTTCTGTCTTTCCCTCCCAAACATAACTTATCAATATTTGTCCCTTATCATTGTTTTTCTTTATCATTCTTTCTTTTATTCCCCTTTTTCTTTTCCTTTTTTCCTTTTTTCTTATTTTTTTCCTTTTATTTCTGAATTTTCCTTCCTACACCTCATTATTTCTGCTTTTCCCAAATATACCCTATCAATATTCGTCCCTAATTATTGTTCTTCTATCTTTATTTCCTTTATTCCAATTTTTTCCTTTTCCTCATCTTCCTCCTTGTATTTTCAATTTTTCCCTTCTACACCTCATTATTTCTGACTTTCCCAAGCACACCCCTCTCCCTCCTTCCTTCAATATTCGTCCCTGTTCTTCTTTTATCTTTCTTTCCTTTATTCTCATTTTCTTTTTCCCTTTCCTCATCTTCCTCCTTGCATTTTCAGTTTTTCCTTCCTACACCTCATTATTTCTGCCTTTCCCAAACACACCCCTCTCCCTCCTCCCTCCTTCTCCCTACCTGACATGCACTTCAATCATGGCGTCCCCTTCTCTCTCTCTCTCCCTTTACTCCTCCCTGTCTCCCTTAAATTAACGCCCCTGTTCTCCCTTCACTCCTGCCGCTTCCCATTCCTTGCCTCGCCTTCCTATCTTCCACATCGCTTGGCCTCTACGATTCCCATCTCTTGTCCTCTCTTTCCTACGTTTTCCTCACATACCTCTTCTTGTTTGAGTTAGTGTTTCTTCGTTATTCTTTCCTTCCTCTGTTTTCCTCTTTCTTTCTTGTTTTTTTCTTGTTTTCGGTTTTCCTGTGGGTTTTTTTATATTTGTTTTGTTTTTCTTGATCTTTTTTATGAGAAATGAGGAAATGATGGAAAAAGTTTCTTTGCTGTTATGTTTTCTTTCTCTACTTCCCTTTATTCTTCTTGTCTTTTATTCTTTTTTCGCTCTTTCTTGTTTTTTTCTTTTCTTTCTATTTCCCTTTTCTTTTTAGGTGAAAAGAAAAAAATGCCAGAAAAGAAATTTAACATGAAGGGATATATGTAGCGCATAAAACTGAAAAATCTGGAATAGGAACAGTTAACAATAATGACTCAAAATAAAACATCACAATATATTCCCTAATACGTATTCATCTGTTTCTTTTTTCTTCTTTTTTCTTTTTTTCGTTCGTCACTGTCATTTCTCTCCCCCGTTTTCTTTCCCTTTACTTTTTTTGGAAGGGAAAATTAGCAGACATTTTTCTCTCGTCATTTTTCGTGTCCTTGGTCAGCCATCGTTATTCTCCCTTGTATTCCCAACTTCCTGATTCTTTTCTTCGCAAATCGATCCTGTCACTCCTTTATGTCCTTTCTCTCATTCTCTTTTACTTTGCCATTCCTTTTTCTCCTTTAAAACTCCTAAAATTTCCCCTTTTTTATTTATTTATTTATTTTTTATTGATACATCTATAACATTTTTCAAGGGCGTTTTTTTCAGGTTAAAGGTAGCATTGTTAGTACCACCTATCTTAAAACCTAGCCTTTCCTATAGATTTTCTCTCCCATTTCATCCCCATTCTTTCTTTCCTTTCCTTACATATTTTTTTTTTCTTCTTCTCATTCTCTATTCATTGTATTTCAACCTTCGACTCCAATTTCCTCCTCGCCTTCTCTGTATTCTTTCTCAACTATCCCCTTCCCTTCTCTGCATCCTTTCTTCTCCTTCCCTTTCTATTCCCTCTTCTCCTTCCCAACTCTTACACCTTCCATTCCCTTTCTTGCATCCTGTCTCAACATTCTACTTTCCTTACGATTCCTGTTCCTTACCGTTCTTCGTCTTCCTTTCCTTGCATCCAGTCACAACCTCCTTCTTTCCTTCCTTTTCCCTGCATCCTGCTTCAAAATTCTCCTATTCTTACGTTCCCTGCTCTTTTC
Organism: Callinectes sapidus; assembly: GCA_020233015.1. NCBI lineage: Eukaryota > Metazoa > Arthropoda > Malacostraca > Decapoda > Portunidae > Callinectes > Callinectes sapidus. Next base: position 4,005,425 of record CM035208.1, on the reverse strand, counting down.
TCTCCTTCTTTCCTTGCATCGTGTCTTTTCTTACAATACCTGCTCTTTTCTGTTCCTCCTTTCACTATATCCTTTCTTAACATTACCCTTTCCTTACGATTCCTGCTGCTTTCTGTCTGTCTTTCTTTTCACTGCATCCTGTCTCAACCTTCCCCTTTTCTCTGTCCTTCCTTTCCCTGCATCCTGTCACAGCTTTCCCTTTTCCTTACGATCCCTCCTCCTTCCCTTCCTTTCACAGCTTGTCACAGTCTTCTCCTTTCCTTATCATCTCTGCTCCTTTCCTTCCTCCTTTTCCCTGCATCCTGTCACGCCCTTCCCTTCCTCTCACCTTTCCTGTCCCTTTTCAATTCCCTTCTGGCCGGCAACTTAAGACAAGCCTGTGTTTACGTCACTAAGCTTCGGGGAGGCAGTCAGACAGCGGTACGGCGCCACGTAGAGCCATAATGGAAGACTAGCGTAACCCATAGCCCTCCTCCTCTCTCTCTTCCTCCTCCTCTTTCTCCTCCTTTTTCCTGATTTTATCCCCAGTCCTTCATTTCCTATTTACATTGAATTTCCCCCTGTTTATTTTCTTTCCATCTTCCTCCCTTTGTCTCCCCAGTCTCTTGCTCCTCATCTTCCTCCTTCTCCTCTTTCTGTTTCCGTTCCTTCTATTCTTACTCCTTTTTTTTCGCTTCCTCTTCTCGTCCTTGATGTTTTCTTATCCTCCCCTCCTCCTTTTATTCTTCTCCCCTTCACATTTCATCCCTTTCCTTCTGGCTTCTCATGCTATACCTCCTCCCCTCTCTCTTCCTCTTCCTCCTCTCTCTGTGTTTCTTCCCTCTCTTGCTTCTATCCTTCGTCATCCATCTTTTATTGTTGTCTCCTTCTGAGAATATTCTTCCTATTTCTTTTCGTTATTGGTTTCTCTTTTCATCTTCTTTCTTCTTCACAAGTTCCTTATTTTTTCCCTTCAGCTTTTCATTACTCCACTCCTTCATCGTAATATTTTTCATCACACTTTTCCTCTCCTTCCCTTTTTCCTCTTCTTGCTCTTTTTTTTCTTATTTTGTGCATGTTCTTGTTGTTCTTTTGCTACATTTGTGTTTTTATTCTTTTTTTTCTACACGTTCTGTGTCTGCTTCTTTCCTTTTTCTTCTTGTTTTTTCATTCTTCTTTCTTTTATCCATTCATTTTTCTCTTTCTTCTTCTTCTTCTTCTTCTTCTTCTTCTTCTTCTTCTTCTTCTTCTTCTTCTTCTTCTTCTTCTTCTTCTTTCCCTTCTTTTTCTCTTTATTCTTCTTTCTCTTATCCATTCTTCTTCTTCTTCTTCTTCTTCTTTCCGTTCTTTTTTCTCTTACTAATTGCTTTTCTTTTCCTTCTACCCATTTTTTTTCTTCTTCTTCTTTTCTTTTGTCGCCTTTTTTCTCTTTCACCTCTTACCTCTTCCTCTTCCTCTTCCTTTTCCTCCCCCTCTTTGTTCTTCCTCTTTCTCTTCTTTTTATCCTCCTTCTCCTTCTCCTCCTCCTCCTCATCATCATCATCATCACACTTCCTTCTTCATGCAATACGCAAATCCTCGTATACTTATTTATATTTCCTCATGATGTCCATAAAATCTGCTCACACACATGCAATTTAAACTTTCCCTGCAGTGTGTTAAGTGAGTAATGGCCGGCTGCTAAACTTTCTTTTCTCCTCATGCTCAAAGTGTCTCTACTTTTTTTTTATTTCAATATTGGTATTTTTATTTGATAGGGAAGGATTTTTTTTGTGTAAGAGTGGTAAGCCAGCCAAGGGTAACAAAAACAGTGACAAAAACACTATTATTGCCAGTCTCCTGAAGGAATAAGAGTTAGCTTGACAGACAGGGATAAATGTCTTGAAACCTCCGTTTGAAATAAAGTCAAGTCATAGGAAGTAAGAAATACAGAGGCAGGCAGGGAGGTTTGTAGTCCATTACTTCTTTTCTGTATCTACTTACATGTATCTTTATCCAGTAAGTTTTTTTTTCAAAGACGATCAAAAAAGGAAGATTTAAGACTATATTCTTTTTAGATAAATCGCAATATTAGTTATCCTTGGCCGATTTCCCCTCTTAGACAATAAAACAAGTCACATACTACGAACAAAGTCGCCTTATTCTTTCCTCTTACTCTCTCATCCGTGGTAGAGTGATAGGTAAAGTCCTTCTTGTGACTAGCAACTCGCAATCTAATATCCGTGAGTTCCTCCTTTTCGTCCTCCTCTTTCTTTCTATTTTTTTTTTTTTTTTTCGTCCTACTTTCCAACACATTTCCTTCTTTCCTTTTTCCTTCCATTACCAACTTTTGAATGTCTCCAATTTCCTTTGTTGTCTGGAGTCTTTCTTTCACCTTTATTCTTTCTCATTCTTTTCTTTCTACTCCTCTTGTTTTTTATTTCTTTCTCTATTGACCCATAACTTATATACAGAATAAACTAGATACATATTGTTTTCTTGTAACTGTTTCACATCATCAACTGATTTTTATAGGTGTCATTTCATAATCTCTCTCTCTCTCTCTCTCTCTCTCTCTCTCTCTCTCTCTCTCTCTCTCTCTCTCTCTCTCTCTCTCTCTCTCTCTCTCTCTCTCTCTCTCTCTCTCTCTCTCTCATTCATACTCAGCCGCCCACAGGGATTACTCGCCCCACTTGTATACGTAACACAGAAATTAATTACCTGGTATTTCAAGTAAAGTTGCACACACACACACACACACACACACACACACACACACACACACACACACACACACACACACACACACACACACACACACACACACACACACGCACGCACACGCACACACACACATACACACACAAAAGCACGCACGTGCGCGCGCGCGCGCGTGGAAAGATTAATTACTTTTCTTTTTGTCTCTTTTTAACAATTATTCCTCCTACTGATATTTTCTTTTCAATATTGTAAGCTGTAAACAGAGGAGGAGGAGGAGGAGGAGGAGGAGGAGGAGGAGGAGGAGGAGGAGGAGGAGGAGGAGGAGGAGGAGGAGGAGGAGGAGGAGGAGGGGGGGAGGAGGAGGGGGAGGAGAGGAGGAGAAGGAGGAGGGGAAGGAGAAATACATAGATACATAGGAGAGACCAGTGCAGGAACCCTTGTGACCTATGATACGGTCACTCGTCCTCTATACTACAACAATAATAAACAATATAGTGGGAGAAAAGGATAAAACAGATAAGGCTCCTTCCCACTCACTACTCCCTCCGGCGTTACCTGGCAGGAAACCTAAAGAAAAGATATACCCCGATTGTTGGGAGAAACAATCAGGGAAATTTATACAGGAAAATTGGGAAAATAGAAAGCTGTTGTAACTTTTATTTTCACAAAAAAAAATATAAAGCACTTACTTTATAACACTTTTCTCATTGATTTTTGAAAGTTGTTACCGTGTTAACCTGGACGACAGACATTGGTAGTTCATTCCCATATTCAACTATGGGAAGGTGCGTGTTCTCAAATTTCATAATGTCTTTTTAAAACATGGTGACCAAAACTGAATCGCATACTATAAGTGTGGTCCTACTAATGAAGTACAAAAACGCCTTATGACCATGTGTTTTATAATTAAAATTACGTGCAATATATTCCAAGATGATATTTGCTTTACGACTTGCAGCCAAACATTAAGTAGCAGGTCTCCTGGCATTTGTTATTATTATGCCAAGGTCCTTTTCTTCTGTAAATTTGATCAAACTTTGTATTGTAATTTATAATTATAAATGACATTCTTATGACCAATGTGCATTACTTTACACTTAACTACATTAAAATTTAAAAGCCTTTTGTCACTCCAGGTGCTCAAGTTATTTAAATGTCGCTGGATGGCGTCACTGTCGTTTATTGTGAGTACTTTACCACATACTTTAGCATCGTTAACTAATATGGGTATTTTTTATACAGTATCGCAGTCTAGATAATTAATGTAGATTAAAAAGTAACGGACTCAAAACTGACACCTGAGGGACACCACTCGTAACTTAAAACCAATCAAGTTTCTCCATTAATAACGACGCGTTGTTTCCGATTTATTAGCCAACTTTTGACCCAAGCACAACTTTTGGCCCATTCCGTGTGCTTTCAGCTTAATTGAAACACACATGGTACGGCATCAAACGCGTCTCTGAAATCGAGATCATAATAATCATAATTTGAGAATATGTAACTGAAAACATCCAAGAGATTTATAAAGGCAA
>CM035208.1:3932229-3945962 GCA_020233015.1 Callinectes sapidus | reverse complement strand
TAGTAGTAGTAGTAGTAGTAGTAGTAGTAGTAGTAGTAGTAGTAGTAGTAGTAAAAGAAGTAGAAGTAGTAGTGGTATCACCAGCAGCAGTAACTGTTATTGCTACTGTTGAATTGTCATTATTGCACAAAACAATAAAAGACAACACACACACACACACACACACACACACACACACACACACACACACACACACCTACCCACCCACCCACCCACACACACACACACACACACACAACCTTTCAAAACCTAACAAAGAGCTGCTGCCTGAGATACAATATTGCCCCAGGAGGGAGGCTGAAGGAAGCTGGGTCGTGTGTCGCGAGGCGTGGCAAGACTTTCCCTTATTACACACTGCCTAAACAATAACGCGATATCTGTGTACCTGTCTGTCTGTCTCAGCTGCTCTTGGCCTTGTGTTCTAAAGTGCCTTGTTACTGGTGATTTCAAGGCAGATTGCACGAGTGTAGTGATTTAACAAGAACTCAGAGTCGTTAGCCGCAGAGGAGAAGCTAAGATCCCATCCCATTATCTACGTGGCTTCCGAAAACAGTCTTAAGAGAACAAAGCAGCGCCAGGGAAAACAGAAGGAAGCGTTCGCGTGTTAGCTGATCCTCTGTTGTTATTCTCTTGTTTTTAGTCATGTTTTTTTTTCTTTCTTACCTATTTCAGAGTTGTATTCATTGTGTTCAGTTTGTTTTGGGTCTCTTCTGTTTGCCTGTTCATTAGTTATCCTTAAAACAATAAGCGTGGAAAATTAATGGATGAAATTAACTTAGATTGAAAAAAAAGTAGACTTATTATTCGCGATCTTTTTATATACACATTCAATTTATTCAGATCTATCTACTCATTCATCTACAAATGTTCATAGTCGATGATAGTGTATTTAGTAATCGATTTCATTTTCACCTGATTATTCATTTCTTTCTTTCTCATCTGTCATGTTCAAAATGGATTTGTGTTGATTTTGATCTATTTATTTATTTACTTATTTTTGCCGTTGCGTGTGCATTCAGTCTTGTCTTGGATCTGATTTACTGTTGGTGATGCTTCGCTATTCCTGACATGATAGAATGAAAGTCCGTGATATCATAAAAGCAGCAAAATATGAAACAAAAATATCATGAAGAGATACACGTGACATGATTCAATGCTCACACACACGGATGCACACACGCACGTGCCTACACACACACACACACACACACACACACACACACACACACATCTGAAAACACAAACAGACAGACTAACAAACAATTTTCCCATTTACTATATCCATTTTTCTTTTATTCTCTTCTTCTATTTTGAAGTTAAAATCGGTATTTTTTCCTTCTCTTTCGGCTTGTGTGTTTCCACTGTTACCCGATTAGCATGAACCACCTGAGGAGGAGGAGGAGGAGGAGGAGGAGGAGGAGGAGGAGGAGGAGGAGGCGGAGGAGGAGAGGAGGAGGGTATTGGCTATTGGTGAGGACAGGAAAGAGGGAACGAAAGGGAGGGGAAGAGGGAAGGAAGGGAAAAGGAATGGAGGGGAAGGGTATAGGGAAGGTGAGGAACCGATTCAAGTAATGGAGTGAGACTAATGGTTACACACACACACACACACACACACACACACACACACACACACACACACCACACACACACACACACACACACACACACACACACATACACACCACACACACACACACACACTTTTTTCTATTCACCTTAATCATCTGTTTCTTTATCTTCCAACTAACTTTCTTTGAGAAAAATAAATAAAACCTCAATACTAAAAGCTATAAATAACAACAGCATATATTTTCTTTCCTGAAGTGGATGGAAAACTTTCCCTTACCTGTGTCTGTCTTTCAGTCTTTACCACGCCTTCTGTTCTGCAGCCTCTTTAGTACTGTACATCCACGAGTGTGAAAACTCACCAAAAACTCACTCACAATACACTTAATCAAATCATAAACAGTATCATTACAATTCTACAGTTGCATCATACACGGGATAGCGACATTTCAGTTAAAGTTTTCAGGCAATGTAGCGTTACTTTACTCCTCGCTTGCTTCTGACAGGGAAAATTGAGATGGTTCAGGTGTGAGGGTGTGTGTCACTCATTCCAGCGTGGGTGATGGGGCAGCGTCACCCCGCACACTGGCCTACCGTCCCGGCGAGCGAGAAGCGGCTACTGACACAGAGACTTGCACCACCCACGTTGCCTCCACCTGGTGCTGTGGTCTCCGTTTTCTCTTGTTCCTCAAAGAAAATGTAGCCTTTTTTTTTTTAGAGGAAGACTTAGGGAGGATTGTGGGAACTACTTGGAAAATTACATATTACGATGTCGAAATTGTTGTAGAATTTGGACGAGAATTTAGCTTTTTTGTAATTCTTTTTTTAAGAGATTTTTTCTCATGATGAAACCTTAATCTTAATTAGAGAAGTGACTAATTAGCAGAATAAATAGAGAAGGAGGAGGAGGAGGAGGAGGAGGAGGAGGAGGAGGAGGAGGAGGAGGAGGAGGAGGAGGAGGAGCAACAGCAACAGCAACAGCAACAGCAACAGCAGCGGCAGCAGCAGCAGCAGCAGCAGCAGCAGGAGGAGGAGGTAGAGGAAGAGGATGAGAAGGAGAGGGAGGCGAAAGAGGAGGAGGAGGGAGGGGGGCGTATCACAGCGAGGTCCCAGAGGAGAGATTTAATAGTAACTTACGAGCTATCTTTATATGTCAGATCTTAAAGTAATTTTGACTCAACTTTATATAAATTTCATCATTCCATACTTGAGATGACCGGCGGAGGTAGCGAAGGAATCTGTGCTATGTATCTCTCCAGTCACACATGAACAGAGGCATACTGTATTTACGACAGGAAACATGCAAGGTACGCTCTTAATACTCCGTAGTCAATATGCTTCCCTGTATTTCATTGATTTTCATTTACCATCGATGATTTTATATTCGGATCAATATTTGAATAACATTTGAGAACTTTCGGTCAAAATTCGCTGAGCGTGGTGACGGCCTTGGGCGCCACAGGGGGTTATCGTGGAAATTCATACCGTTATCGTGGAATCGCATATCGTATCATTATCGTGAAAATTTGTATCGTTATCGTGGAACGGCATCGTTATCTTTGTCACGCACATCGTAATCTATATTTATTTATTTATTCTACTTATCGTAACGTCAAATTCGTCTTCACTAAATTAGTTTACATAGTACATAACTCATATGATAATATATCCAGCAGTACAAGTCCTCTGTGATAAAAAGTCCAGCAAAGCTCTACTTTTTATAACATAATTTTGGTACATGAAGTAACTATATACTTTTCCACATCAATGTGAAATAGAGTTACATTTTTTCAACCTCCATACATCATTTGAAAGACGCAATGAGAGCCTTTTTCATTAGCCCTGTAATGTAGTTGTGATCCATGATTCAAGTGTCGTCTCTGCTTCCAAGTACGTTTCATTGCTTTTTTCATAAATATTGCTGCAATTATTCATTTTCTATGAATACGTTTATAAGTGGAATATTTATCTTAGCCATAATAAATCAATCAAACATATAGATCGCATACCAAAGTAGAATTTAACTCCCGTAGATCACGCCTGTGTAGATCACATACCCCAGCAGCACCCATTATTACCACTACTCAGTGTCACGGATGACATTGTATGCTTGAAACACACACAGGCAGTGAGTGGCACATAATACATATATATTTAGAAAAATTAAGAAGTTCAGCACGATGAGGAACGCACAAAATGTTCCTCACACAACACAGGTAAATCGTCTCCTCGCCTCACCTGAAAAGACTCATTCTGGCGCATAACAAAAACATGAAAGGCGGGACAAAGGAATCTAAGTATACTGCTCTCACTGACATAAGCAAAGCCCTTCACTGAGTAGCTGGTAAAGCTCCACTTCTGTCTTGAATCCTTTGCTACTAAACCTGCCATTGTCTTGTACAGGATGGTTGGAATGAATGGTTTAAGTGAAAAGTGTGTGTGTGTGTGTGTGTGTGTGTGTGTGTGTGTGTGTGTGTGTGTGTGTGTGTGTGTGTGTGTGTGCGCGTGTGTGTGTGTGTGTGTGTGTGTGTGTGTGTGTGTGTGTGTGTGTGTGTGTGTGTGTGTGTGTGTGTGTGAGCAAGCGCGGGCTCGAGCATGGAGCCATCCATTGTGCGGGTGAGTATTTACTAAAAGCCTGTATTATTGTCAATGATAAGTGGTAAAATGACAATGTAATGGAGAGAAAATTACAGCTCGCCAAAATACAAAGAGACAGTTGTAAGGAAGGAAAGACTTTTCCAACCTCCACTGCCTTAATGATTACGAGAGTCATGTTCATTACGGCAATTAAGGTTGAAAGTCTTGAGAGAACGTTTGTACAAGAGTAGTGCCCTCAGTATGGCTTAGAGCCCTGTGAGGTTGGCCCCAGGGCCCCTTTAGGCAGACTATCATCTCCTGCAGGGTGGGTCGCAGGTCAGGACACGTGGCCATGGCGCGGGCCCTAACCCTCTCGAGCAGCAGCCCTGCCTCTGAGTGAGACTTTAAAGAATTGACAAAGGTAACATTGTGTTTCCAAGCGAAAACACGTCTGAGGAGACGGAGGATACGTACCTCCATGCTTCATACAGAAAGCGTTCCCGCCGTGGCTAATCTACCTCTCCCTGGAAGGACAGGCGGCAAGAAGGAGCGGCACACACATGGGTGGCGCGATGCATTACGCCTACGTCTTGCCGATCTTTTTCCTTATTAATTCTCTACTTTTTTTCGATTTTTTTATAGTAATGTTGGAGGAGAGACAAAGAAAAAAACCCATTCCACTCAAGAACAGGACTGTGAGATAAACGATGTAACATGGAGGGGAAAAGAATAAAGAATTACCTAAAAACGAAAAACCTAAGAAGTTGTTCATTTTACCTAATATTCATAATAAACACCAATAGAAGCAAGTATAAGCAGTACTTTCTGTATTAGTTTTCCATTTTATATAATTCTCTCTGTTCTACAACTACAGAAAACAAATAATTTGCTAGGGTAACTAAAGTAATTCACACTTACAAAGCAAAGCAAATATTAAACATAAAAACATTAAAGACAAATTCGAACACACCCAAACATTATATTGATACATCAACTATGTAACAATAAACATTTCTGTAACTTTATTTTTCGAAAAAGACTCTCTCTCTCTCTCTCTCTCTCTCTCTCTCTCTCTCTCTCTCCCTCTCTCTCTCTCTCTCTCTCTCTCTCTCTCCCTCTCTCCAACAACAACAACAACACCCCATACTTTCTTAGCTTTTTCTCTCCCCTCCTTTAATTTTTTTCCCCAACAGTTTATTTCCTTTATCCCAGGTACTTTCCATCTTCTCTGCAAGTATATTTTTCCCAGTCTACATCCAACATTTCCTCCTCCTTTCATTGTTCCTTTCATCGCTATTATCCTGCAGATCCTTTTACACAACTACCTTTTATTCTTATCTTACGTAGCAATTTAAATCTGCAAGTCATCTACCTTCCTTCCTGTCTTTCCTCTCCTTTCCCTGTCTTTCCATCCAACAACATATCGATTGATGTTTCTCCCTTCAAATCCTTCTTGGTCTCGTTTCCACTTTCCGGTACATTTCACCTTTGTAACATTTCAGACTCCCAACCCGCACCCACACTCCCAATCCCTCCTAGTCACACATGTTTCCCTTTCTCTACTACACAATCCCACACATCCAGCATCTCTTTTTTTCCTCCAACACCGCACCAACGCATTCCTCCTGTATCCATCTTCCCTCTCCCTTCCAAACACCGGGTCTCTCTCCTCTACCTCCTCTACGCGCCTCCCCCACTCCTCCCCCACTCCCCCTCCATCTCCCCGCCTCCCAAAAGACCCGGGCCATCCATCACCCTCAGTACTCAAACGTGTCAATTACAATCTCACGGTCTGTCGCTCCTCTATTGTTCTCGGGCAATTAGGGGCGTGTCTGCTCAGCGGGCGGTGGTGGAGCGACGGATTCTCGCCCTTACAACACGTCGCCATGGTCGGCATTCGCTTATCCCGGTTCAAAATTCACGCAAAAACCGCCTCTGTGATCGGTCTTCATGGTCGGTTTTGGCGTGGCGCGGCACTTAAGGTCCCGCGGGATTTGCTCCTCTCCGCGGGGTTCCTCGAGGGTCGCTAAGGAACTCTCTCCCTTCTAAACTCCGACGATTAAGGTGGGTTTTCCTCGGCGGCGCAGCGGAAGGAGCTGATAGCATCCCGGTGGGGAGTCGCCGCCCAGCCAAAGAATTCCAAGCCTCCAGGTGTCCCGGCAAAAGGTTCAGATTCCTTTGGGATTTTCATAGGTTGTAAATTACGAGATAAGATCAGAACATGACATCGGAACGCCACCGCCAAAGCCGATGCTTCCGCCGCTGCCGCCACCTCCTCCTCCTCCCCCTCCTTACCAACGGTCCACTTATCCCATTAAAATTTCATATCATTCTCTTAGGCCTCCTGTACTGACACTTATCAACCTTCATTTTAGGACAAGTACTTTCGCCACTTTAGAAATAGATAACGATTGATTATAGCTAAAGAACAGCAAACATCAATTTTAACATTTTCTTACATTGCTGCTATTTCAACCTTCACTTTTCTTCAACAACAAACCTTAAAACTTGTCTCTTCCCTTGTGTCATCTAGGCAATTTTCCATTTCAGGAGCGATGCATAGAGTATGTGATATCGGAGGAGGAAAAGGAGGAGGAGGAGGGAGGAGGAGGGAGGAGGAAAGGGAAGAGAAGGAGGAGGAGGAGGAGGAGGAGGAGGAGGAGGAGGAGGGGGGGAGAGGAGGAAAGGGAGGAGGAGGAGGGGGAAGAGATAAAAGAAGCCACGAAAAGTTTGGTGGAATTACAAAAAAGAAAAAGCTTTGAAGGGAATGTGATGCAGGTAAAGGAGGAGGAGGAGGAGGAGGAGGAAGAAGAAGAAGAAGAAAAAGAAGAAGAGAAGGAGGAGGAGGAGGAGGAGGAGGAGGAGGAGGAGGAGGAGGAGGAGGAAGAAGAAGAAGAGGAGGAGGAGAAAGAAGCTACGAAGAGACGAGATAAGAAGGAAAGGAAAAAATAGATGAGAGAAAAGAAAGAAAAAGAAACAAAAATACTAAAAGAAAGAGATAAGAGAGGAAACAAATAAAGAGGGAAAGATAAGGAATAGGAAAAAAAATAGAGGAAACAAGGAAGAATCAACAGAAGCAGATATACTAATACCTAAAGGAATGTTTATCTTACTTCATCATTTAACAGAAAAGCAAAGAATATGAAAAACAGAGATTATTATTATTATTTGCAATTAGTTTCGACTTCCTCGCGGATTATGAAAAAATCGTAATTGTCTCGCGTATCATCAAGCATCAACTCTCTCTCTCTCTCTCTCTCCGGTCATACACGCCTTCCATCTCGTACCAATATCAACTTTATAACCTTCAGGAATTTCCCCATAAAACATCAACATCTTGTTTTCTCTCACATAAAACAGAAAACGAGAAGGAGGGATACTAAAACGTTATCTAGCTTGCCGCCTCCCCCCCAAACTTTACGCGCGCTATCGCATCTCTCCGCTATAGACTCTCTCTCTCTCTCTCTCTCTCTCTCTCTCTCTCTCTCTCTTAATCAAACACACTTCAATTATATCTCCCATTTTCTCTCTCGATCTCTCTCTCTTTCCACCGGTGTCTATTACATTTTCTCAACACACACTCGCGCTCCACCTCTCCCACGTTAATAAAGAATGTGGTCAAGCAGTAGTGCGTGTTTTACGAATACTCTGGGACGCATAAAAACCGGTCACATAGAAGGGAACAATTTACGTAAGCGAATAACGGGAGGAGGAGGAACACGAGGAACACAAAGGAAGAGAAATGATAAACAAACACCGGTGGATTTGTTTCTTGGTTCTTACGAGGGTTTTTGAGAGGGAAATATGATAGCAAAAGGAGGAGGAGAAGGAGGAGGGAGAGGGGGAGGGGGAGGAGGAAGAGGGGGAGGGGAAGGGGGAATGGATTTATGGATAAGTTAAGTGAAATAATAGTTAAAAATTGCTTGTGTGTGTGTGTGTGTGTGAGAGAGAGAGAGAGAGAGAGAGAGAGAGAGAGAGAGAGAGAGAGAGAGAGAGAGAGAGAGAGAGAGAGAGAGAGAGAGAGAGAGAGAGGTGAGGAGAGAGCTGCAGGAGAGAGCGAGAGAGAGAGGAGAGGATGAGCGAGCGCGAGGGGGGGGGGGGGGGCATTAGAATCTATGAATAGGATTATGGATATATTTCAAAATTTAAAACCAATAAAGCAAACAAGATCACGTATACGCACGAGCAGACGCACACGCACACGCACACGCACACGCACACGCACACACGCACACACACACACACACACACACACCAATCATATAAGCCAAAGCACTTCCAAGAACGTAATGTTACACACGACTCCTCCAAAATTAATATCGGTTATCAGAATATTTCGTCAAACATTCAATAGAGCAATGAGGAATAAGAACATTCTCATTAATCAATTATCGCATCTCCAATCGTTCGTCCAGCCATGGGATGCTGCCACGTGTAAAAACTAATTAAGGTAACATTTGAATTACATGCAGGATACAAAGACAATGAAGTTTTTAATTGTTATATTATTTTGTATCTTAATGTTTCTATATTTGTGTTGGGAGTTTGTTTAGATTTTGTTTTATAGCAGTGATGGTTAACTTGTGGTTAATAAATCTATCTATCTATTTATTTCACTACTTTTCCTTGATCATCCTTGGCAATGTCTATTTCGCTTGTCGCCTTTTTCGTGTCGTGGTGTCTTCTTCATAAGGACAACCAATTGGTGAGATTTTAACATTTCCATGGATGAAAGAAATTTGGGGAAATTTGTACACGGATTTGCATGATATCAAAAACAAAAGAATCTGATCTTATCCCACTTAGCAGCTTTATAGGGTGATAATGATGATGATAACGGTAGTGATGATGATTATGCTGATGGCAATGGTGATAATAAGATGATGATGATGATGATAATGGCGATGTGTATTATTTCTATGAGCTTAGGACACTCTTCTCTAACTGCTTTACCATGACTGAAGGGGAAAGCCGACACGTGTCTTACACTCTCCTCTCTCTCAGCCTGTTGACTCACCTGAGGAAAAAGACATACATATGTCAATAATGTACACACACACACACACACACACACACACACACACACACACACACACACACACACACACACACATTAATTCAATTCAATTGTATATTGACGACAATATCAAAATAATACATGACATTGGTTAAAACTATCTTAATAACAACGACTGAAAATATACAATATATACTTGAAAAATACTACTTTTTTGTAGTCCAACACAAAAATCTTACAATATATGCATAGTGTAGCTCCTAAAGTTAAAAACACATTTATCAATAAGACACAAACAGCTACCATAAAAATTTTTACGAATCATGTGCGTTCCTCAAACAAACACATGAAAGCTACAATAAAACATCAAATGACAATGTCAAAAACATAAACAGTGATAAGAATGTCGATCGAAAAAGTAAAATACATAAACATTAAAAGAAATGTCAAACGGAAAAGTAAAATACATGAACACCAAAAGAAATGTCATACGAAAAAGATATAAAATATATAAATACTAAAATAGATATCAAACAAGTCTACAAAAAACCGAGGCAAAATTATTATGAAGTTACCATACATTAAAAGAAAAGAAAGACATGTTACATGAAGGATACGGAACGTACTAACTACGCAAAACGTGACATAATAGCATACACTATCTTAGGCACAACAACCTGATCACGCATGTCCATCAGCTGCCTCCAAGCCGTGAACGCGTACTGAGCACGGATGTCATCAGTGAGGGGACAAGATTCAAGTACCTGTAGTTCAGTCTGTACGCTCCCACAAGGGCACAGGCGCTCCTCCAAGGGTAGGCGTCCACGACCGCGCCTGTTCCATCTTCCAGACTCAATTGCCAGCTTATGTCCACTCAACCTAAACTGGCTGTATGCTATCCTGTAATGTTCACTGACGTTACCGCCCCTCAAATAACATACATCGACAGTCAGGTTACGATTGAGCAGCTGGTATGTAATACGCCTGAAGGATGTGGACTCACTAATAGATCGCTTCACATAGTTAAGTTCTACTTCGTAATCATTAATGTTATCTGTTAACAGGCCTCGTACATGCCTACATGTTGCTGTGTTTGTAGCAAGAACTAACCTTACTACATGCACCCACGGATCATCCTCCATATGTTGACGTTCCTCCTCACACAGCAACAATACCTAATGGTGGTGGTGGTGGTGGTGGTGGTGATCATTATTACAAAAATGATGAGGATTGGTGAGTAGCAAAGCAAGTGTTAATGCTGATTGGCGGGAATTACTCTCTCCCTCTTCCCTAACTCCTACCTCTCTCTCCAAGGATACTTCAGGCCCTCAGATCATGTTAAATATTACAGGTGTCTATAGACACACACCCCTAATACAGTCAGAATACCAACAAACAGCTATGGCATCACGGGAATTCAACGATTACTACGAACTCCTCAGCGTGGGCCGCGATGCCACGCCTGAGAACATCAGGAAAGCCTACAGGCGACTGGCCCTCGTTCATCACCCGGACAAAAACCCGGGCTGCGTGCAGGAGGCGACGGTAACGTTCCAGCGCCTCCAGGCCGCAGTGGAGACGCTCTGCGACTCGAGGAAGAGGGCCGCGCATGATAGAGAATGTCGCCAGCGTGAAAATAAGAGAAAGAGGCAGGATAATTACAGAGAGAGAGAAAACAAGAGAAGGAAGGAAGAAGAGCAGCCCGAGCCATCACAGAGCCACCACACAGAAAAGGAAAATAAGAGGAGAAAGAAGCAGGAAGAGGAAAGGCGCAAGAGGTATCAGAAGAGGAAGCGACGAAGAGCAACAATTTACAGCTCTGATGAAGATGAGGAAGAAGATTTACAAGACGATCTTCCTGAAGAAGAGAACAACGAGGAAAGTGAATGCACAGAAGAGAGTTCTGAGGAAGAGGAGGAAGGTGTGCATGACAAGTACGAACACGACACAGACTACCGGACGGAGACAGATGACGAGTCTGATTCCTCCTATGACTATGAGTCCGAGGAATCCTCAGAGCTGGAGACTCCTTCCGAGGCAGACTCTGAGCAGGATTCTTTCCACGAGCAGGACTCAGAATACGAACCAGAATCTGAGGAGGAGAGTGAATCAGACGTGGAGGACGAGAGCGACGCCTCCTCTGAGGAATACAATGAGAAAGAAGAGGAAGAGGAGGAACATGAGCAGGAACAGTCTGAAAGGGAAGAGACCAATCAAGACGGACAGCACCAACAGAGGACTGAAAAGAGAAAGAGACAGATGGAAGATGAAGAAGAATTAAGGCAACGTGAAAAGAGGATGAGAGGAGATAGCGACGAGTCCAAACAGGAGGAAAACGATGAAGAGCAGCATGAAGCGAGGAATGACAAAAGAAAGAGGGAGGAGGAAGATGCAGGTGAATCTAGACAACGTGGAAAGAAAGTGAGGGGATACAGAGAGGAATCGGAAGACGATGAGGAGTGAAGGAAGAAAGGGATGAAGTTAGTGATATCCCTTTAAGGTAAGAAAGATATTCTTCGATAAAGAGGAGGAAGAGAAGGATGCACAGAGTGATACCCCTCCAGGGAGAGGAGGAAGAGAAGGATGCACAGAGTGATACCCCTCCAGGGAGAGGAGGAAGAGAAGGATGCACAGAGTGATACCCCTCCAGGGAGAGGAGGAAGAGAAGGATGCAGAGAGAGATACCCCTCCAGGGAGAGGAGGAAGAGAAGGATGCAGAGAAAGATACCCCTCCAGGGAGAGGAGGAAGAGAAGGATGCAGAGAATGATACCCCTCCAGGGAGAGGAGGAAGAGAAGGATGCAGAGAATGATACCCCTCCAGGGAGAGGAGGAAGAGAAGGATGCAGAGAGTGATACCCCTCCAAGAAGAGGAGGAAGAGAAGGATGCACAGAGTGATACCCCTCCAGGGAGAGGAGGAAGAGAAGGATGCAGAGAGTGATATCCCTCCAAGAAGAGGAGGAAGAGAAGGATGCACTGAGTGATATTCTTCGAAGTATAGAAGGGTGAAGGGAAGGAAGAGAAGGATGTAGATTATTGTAGAGGGTGATACCCCTCCTTAGAAAAGAAGGATATAGGGTATGAAAGGGAAGTGAATGATGAAGAAACGCGACACGAGAAGAGGCACGAGAAAAGAGAGAAAGAGGAACAGGATGAAGAAGAGTTAAGAAGTCAAAAGAAATTCAGAGGAGACAGAAGAATTGGAAGACGAAGAAAAGAACAAAGAGTAAGAAAACCAAGAGAGTAAAGCGTAAAAAGACGAAGAGAAAGACAAAATTCGAAGTGGCATATACAATAATGATAATAATAATAATAATAATAATAATAATAATAATAATAATAATAATAATAATAATAATAATAATAATAATAGCAATAATAATAATAATAATAATAATAATAATAATAATAATAATAATAATAATAATAATAATAATAATAATAATAAAGAATAAAAGAATTGAGATGAAGGCAAAATCAGACAAGAAAATCAACTATATGTTATCTAGTTATATTATTTCATCAACTCTAATTGATCAATATTATTCACATAGTATCTTCACTCACACAGTCATTATTTGGATTTCAACTTACACAACAAAGCATCACAATAGATTTCTAATTCAAACATTTTCATGCAATTACCACTCAATGAGAGCACACCATCCCATGACGCTCCATCATACAAGATATCATGCAAATCCATTTTCAAACCTCCCCAAATTTCATACATCTCAGTTTTCTATGTAAGAGGGACAACCAGTGTAGGAAGAAGAAACCTCCCCAAAACCTCCCCAAATTTCATACATATAAGTTTTCTATGTAAGAGGGACAACCAGTCTAGGAAGAAAAAAAAAAAAAACTGATAAACACAAAAGGCACACTGTACACCATTACTTAGAAAACCTCTGACAACTCTTATTGGCCATTCAAATACAATCTTTACGAGAATACAAAACGTTTAGAAGGAGACGAGGAGACGAGGCAGTGTCATCCAGAGAACACGGTAGTACTGAAATTACCCATTAAACATTGCATTTCTCTTTTACGTTAACTCGCATAAAACAAGGAACGTTTCTTGATGATACACACCTTCTGTTTCCCTCGGGTGGTGGTAATGAAGGGGAGGAGCAGGCGCAGAATACAGCTGATGCGTCATGGAGAGATGAACAAGGAAGAACTATTGGATGAAGAGGAGGAAGAGGCGAGAAAAAAGTATAATGAGACGTGACTAAGAGAAATGATAGGAAATGAGATGGAATGGAAGAAAAGGGAAGAAGGGGAAGAGAAATGACGTGTGTTAGAGGAGGAGGAGGAGGAGGAAAGGGAGCGGCTGGAAAGAAGGAAACGAGGAAATGAAGTAAAGAGGAAGCAGTTCGTAAAGGTAAATAAATGACGAAATAAAAAGCTCCATTAACGTAAAAACGGTAACATTTCAGGCGCCATAAAGATGAAAGAGAAGTGAAAAACGAACGTGATAAATAAATTGTAAATAGTCTCCATAAAAGTTTTTTTTATAGAAGAGAGAGAGAGAGAGAGAGAGAGAGAGAGAGAGAGAGAGAGAGAGAGAGAGA
>CM035208.1:3915807-3927439 GCA_020233015.1 Callinectes sapidus | reverse complement strand
GGGGGGGGGGGGGGGGGGGGGGGGGGGGGGGGGGGGGGGGGAGAGTTATGGCGTCTATTGAAAGCGTAGAAATGAGTTAAGTTTAATCATTCTCAAATAGCCACTGATTTATATTTGATGCATCTCGATTTAAACTGCTTTCCCTGTGAAGTTTATGTTTTTCCTTATTAGCTTCTTTTCATTAGCTGTGTGTGTGTGTGTGTGTGTGTGTGTGTGTGTGTGTGTGTGTGTTGATCCTCCGGAATTTGCCCGTGTGCTAATCTGATGGAGACTGGACTTAATCTAGTTTCAGTTTGTTAACTCTGCTAACTTGCACTGATCTCTGCACGGATTATAATTTCTCCAAAACACACACACACACACACGCACACACACACACACACACACATACACACACACACACACACACGTCGTATGTACTGGAGGAAAAAAAAAAAAAAAAACATGACAAGAAAAAAACAACAGGATGATATTAAACCATATTAAAATAGGGGAAACTGCAAACACTAATAGAATTGGGGCTCGCACAGCATCGTCTGCATGACACAGGGAACACCAAACGAGAACAACAGCAACAATACCAGTGCCCTTAGCTACTGATATCAGTTTACTGTTTAAATTCCTATTACCAGCTGCTCACTAGCCCCAACAGATTATCTTGCTGGTGACCGAGTAGCAATGCACTCCACATATTTAATTACTGTGAGCTTCGTATCACATTCAAAGGCCAGACACACAACTAAAGGCTAAATGTACACAGCTTCCCAAACTAAGCCCAGGACAATAACAATGCAATATTTTCCCTTTGCCACGAACAATTCCATGATGTTATATTGAAATGCGTCCGTTGCCTACACTGATCTAAAGGGAGAAAAGGAAAAGAGGAATGGCGGAGGAACAAATAAAGAATAGAAAAAGAAGAGATGATGATGAACGGTAGGAACGAAGGAAAACAACTCAGAGGTTATCGAAGAGGACTTACAAGGGAAGACACAGAAGGAGAAGAGGAAAGTTGCGGTTAAAGCTTATACATTGTTGGTTATTGTCTAATTGGTAAACCATCACCGATTCACTACAATTTCTGGAAGCAGTTATGAGAGAGAGAGAGAGAGAGAGAGAGAGAGAGAGAGAGAGAGAGAGAGAGAGAGAGAGAGAGAGAGAGAGAGAGAGAGAGAGAGAGAAGAGAGAGAGAGAGAGAGAGAGAGAGAGAGAGAGAGAGAGAGAGAGAGAGAGAGAGATTGGGGGCGGGAGGGGGAGGGAGACGAAAGGGCGGCAGTGAAAAGATAAAGCTAATGGTAGAATATTGCTGGAAGAAAAGAAATACAGGTGAAAACACCGAGAAAAAATGGGTTAAAGCATCAACAACACACATTTAATAATCAACGCGAAGATAAAGGAGAAAACAAACAGATTAATTCAATATTGGCACTTACCGTTCGTGTTATCGTCATTCGTTTGAAGACAAGGAACGGGAAGGAGAGGGAAAGAGGAAAACAGAGACTGGGCAGTGGTGGTAAGAAATACACTGTAGTTCTTTCTTTTCCTTCCTCTTTTTTCAGAAGAGAGGAAGAACATGCCTTTCCTTCTTTCTCTTCCTTCACCTCTCTTTCTTCCTGGTGCAAGCGACACACGCTCGGGCAGTACACAAAATATGTATTGCACCGTTGAAAAAGTAGCCTTGAATGTTTCCCAGGTTTTCAGAAGAGAGAAAGAACACGATTATCCTCCTTTCTTTCCCTTCCTTCACCTCCCTTTCTTCCTGGCGCAACCAATACACACTCGAGCAGTACACAAAATACTGTACCATTGAAAGAGTAGCCTTGAGTATTTCACAGGTCTTTTTTTCAGGAGAGAGGAGAGACATGATATTCTTTGTTTCTCTTCCTTCCACACACTCGCTACGCAGCGCGAGACGCAAAACACAAGAGAAACTGCCGTCAAAGTACGAGACACTTATAACCTTCAATGTTATCCCGCATGACCAACTTCCGTGTCGATTGGTAACCGCTATTCTCCAGGCAACACACTCACTACGCAACACTAGACGCAGAACATGACAGAACCCGCCGTCAAAGTACGTGACACTATATATATTATAGTATATATATTATATAATATATATTATAGTATATATATTATATATATTATAGTATATATATTATAGTAACCTTGAATGTTTCCCCGCAGGACATACTTCCGTGGTGATTGGTAACCGCTACTCTCCCCACTCCCCGTCCTCCCTCACCAGCCCTCCCTGACTCCCCCATCTCCATCTCCCCATAGACCACGTGACCACTTCTCGATTACTGGTTGGCTGCTGTACTCAACGAGGCGTAAAGGTGCCATGTTCTTATTCTTCTTCGTGATGATCACCCAATTATATCGTATTTCCTTGGTTATGCATGGTCAAATATTATGAGGGAGATGTGTGCCAGACAGCCAAGGCCATATGACACTATTGGGTGGTTATGCATGAAAGATTAGGTTGTAGATCTTTCTCGGGAAATGATACAGAGAGAGGAAAAGTTGACGGACTGAGAAAATAAAGAGAAGTGGAGTACAGTGCATGATGATGATCGTACAGAATAAAAGAAAACGTGTGGTGATGAGAGCATTAATTATTACGTGTCATATCTCTCTCTCTCTCTCTCGGTTGTGAGCCTAGCGTGCTAACCACTACACTACGCGGTGTAAAATTAGTTGTAGCTCCGGTAGGGATCGAACCTACGACACATGGTTTGTAATCGCACATCCACTGCTCTGCCACTGAGCTACGGAGCACTGGGTATATGAGTGTGTGTGTGTGTGTGTCTTATTTCTGCCCTTAAACTGTAGAGAGAGAGAGAGAGAGAGAGAGAGAGAGAGAGAGAGAGAGAGAGAAGGAAGGGAGAGAGGGGAGGGGATATCGCTAGTGGTGAAGGAAGAAAGAACATGGTGGTGGGGAAGTGGGACGGAAAGGGACACGTCAGAAGTAACTCTAGCCAATGACAGCTACCCCACAGAAAAAATGCCAGATATTGTATTTTTGTTAGAAATCTGAGTAGGAAAACTGCTTCATCAAGTAAGGAGCCAAAGATACTTTGGGGCAGCAAGTTTGTCTCCTGAGGCTGAATATGAGTCTCGTGAGTCTCTCCCTCTGAGGTACACGTGATGCAGACTTAATTACCTGTACCTGTCTATGTCACTTGACCACACAGTCTCGCGTGTTTCCAGGAGACGGGACAAAGATAACAGGTGATGTTGTTAGTTATAATAATGATACCGCTGTTCATTTCGATTTCATATCAAGATGTAGCTCTACTAAATGACAGATGCCAGGAAAACAGGGTAGGGATGTTACTTTTGTTAATGATATAGATAGAAGAACTATTATATCAAGTAGGAAGCCAGTACTGCCATACCAATTTACTACTAAGTTATACTAATATTAGATAAGGAATAAAGAGGAACAATGAATGGATAACAAGAATGATGCACGGCAGTTAATCTCTTCAGTACTAGAACGCATTTTCATGTTTATTTTGCTTATCATTTGTCGATTTTATAGAGGGCTTCTGAAACTAATATGGGAATTGAAATAGTACAGACTCGTGTGTGTGTGTGTGTGTGTGTGTGTGTGTGTGTGTGTGTGTGTGTGTGTGTGTGTGTGTGTCACAGCACTCTCTCCCATAATGCAGAATAAATACAAATTATACCAATGACAAATAACTAAAGGCTCAAATTTAGAAAAAAAATCACATGTATTAATCTGTGATTACATTAATATCATTTGAGTAGAATGATTTGCACACTTACAGAAGAGTGAAAGCCAGCTCAAGTCAAAGCACCTTCATTAGTAATTAGTACATTGTGCTGATGTCTATCTATCAGCTATCTTAGCTAATCTTGTTAAGGCTGTCCACAACAATTACACACATCTGTCTGCAAAACCCTGAAGAATCTGTAAATATCAAAACTTACATTACAAGATTAGCAACATGTATTACCATGAGCAATACTTGTACCAGACGGGCACCTTGAGAATGGGGCTGGAAGATATACTCCCTAGATAAGCTGGTCTGCCAGTTAATCCTAATATAATATGCTCTGTACACTTGGCTTTCCTACAATGTAAATAAACCCATTAATTTCTTTTAGTAGCTGTTCAGTACATGTATGGAAATAACCTAACTAATGGCCACTAGCATGCATCAGGACTATATTTTTTGGTGATAACTGTGGCTCCTACAAAGAAAGAAGAAGTAAGGCTGTAAATGAGAAAGAGAGGAAGAAAAAGGACAGAGGCAGGAGGAGTACCAGATACATTCATAACATAAGCTTATACTGTGCTTCACTAGTCATAGTGTATAACATTACTGCCATAGTTCTCAATGTCATGTTGTAATGCTGATTCTCCCAGCAGTATCATGATGAGAAATCAATGACTATAAATTGTACATACACTTTTGTTGTCAGTTCAGAGGACACATGACCAGGTTCTCTCCCTGCCCACCACCGGGAGGGGATGAGCTATAATGGATGGCATGTATCAGTAACATTAAGGCACTTCCATGAATAATTGATCAAAATTTGGTATATGTAGTCACCTCCTATTCATTCACTACTTCATTAATTAATCCATTCTAACAAGACCATGCATGCTGATGCACACTAGATCCACCAATTGTTCCTACAACACAAGGTATTATGTTATTACTGATTCATGAAAATTGATCCAGTGAGTGGCTGTACTGCTTTACTGTTATCCTACATGCTGCACTGCTTCCATCACTAATGAAGGCACATGTTACTAGCAATAGTTAATAACTCAAATGCACTACACTAATCTAATTAAATATTGTAAATCTAAAGACACACAATGAGAATCTGAGGATAGGCACTACAAGGTCAGCAGGTGGCGGGGAGCAAAAGGTGAGTCAGGGAGTCAAGTGGCGGCGATAACGTTTTCTTTGTACCTGAGTAGAAAATTTTAAAGGTGCTGTCTCTGTCTGTCACTGTCTCTGTCTGTCACTGTCTCTGTCTCTCTATGGCAACTGCTTCCCCATACAATAGAGGGCGAGGAGAGAGCCAGGGACAAGGCAAAAGCAAAAGGAGAAGAACAAGACAAGGCAATAGAGGGAAGGGAGGAGAGGTTGAAGAGGAGAGAGAGAGAGAGAGAAACAAACTGTAATTATGTAAGTGGGGAAACTTGGAATACCTGACTAATATATCGCCTTGTCTTCTCCCTCTCCTCCTCCTCTTCCTCCTCTTTCGTCCATCAGCCATCACCTATCTCTCTTGCTCCTCTTCCCCTTTCCCATAGTTCTGGCAAGCCTATCGGTCCTCTATCTATTATTGTATACGATGTACTACACTTGTCTCTTTTATGTAAGATGGGGAAGCTGGCAAAAGGCAACAGGAATTCTGAAAATAAAAAAGCTTACTAATTTACCAGTCCCCTTAAAGATCCAAGGAATTTGCGAGACGTCAGGGACAAATATCTTGAAATCTCCCTCTTGAATAAAGTTAAATCATAGAAAGATGGAAATACAGAAGCAGGTAGAAAGTTCCTAAGTCTACCAGAGAAAGGAATGAATGATTGACAGTACTGGTTAACTATTCCTGAATGAGAATAACTAAAACAACAACAACAACAAAAACACGAACAAGAATGATAACTAAGTTTGACAGTGAATATGTTAGACAGTTAAATAGATAGTCAAACATTGGTTGATAGATTGATAGATAGATAGATAGACGGGTATACAAACGGAGAGATTAATTAAAGACGGAGAGAGAGAGAGAGAGAGAGAGAGAGAGAGAGAGAGAGAGAGAGAGAGAGAGAGAGAGAGAGAGAGAGAGAGAGAATATACGTAATACCAGAAATTTACCTCACCTCTCACTACCTAGACTTCCTTCCTCCCCTCCTTCCTTCCTTCCCTCCTTCCTTCCTTCCCCCCTTCCTTTCTTCCCTCCTTCCTTCCTTCCCTCCTTCCTTTCTTCCTTCCTTCCTTCCTTCCTTCCTTGTTTGCTTCTCTAGTAATTGATGTGATGGGTAAAAATCTCACCATGATAAACACTGATAAGAGACAACGTACATCTTTAAATGAACCTTCTCCTTCTCCTCCTCCTCCTCCTCCTCCTCCTCCTCCTCCTCCTCCCCCCTCATCTGGTTTCTACACTTATTCTTACTAATATTTCTTGTTTTTCCTTTTCCTTACCATCAACCTCTTCATTTCTATTACTCTTCCTATTTTTCTCCTCTTCTATTCTTCCTTAACCTTTTCTCTCCATTATTCCACTCATGATTTTCTCTTCATAATCATAACCACGTTTATTCTCTCTTGTCTTTGTCTTCCTCGTCTTCTTCTTCCTCTTCCTCCTCCTGTGGCGAAACAAGCAAGGAGGAAAGAGATAAGAAGAGAGAGTAATTTTTTTCCCCGCCACACGATGCGCCCTCGGAGTCTCGCAACACACTCGTCTCCTCCTGACATTTCTTTTTTTATCTATTTTTATCGTCCTTCACCTCAAACGTTTCTCTTATTTAATGTGTGTAGAAAATTGGCTCTTAAGTGTAGTTTGTATTTGATTTCTGGTATTCTGATGAGTTGGTTTGTTATCATTTTCAGAACTGACCACTTGCGTTACCGCTTGTGTTATTGTGTTACTAACTCACCTCAAATCGGTAATGCAGTAACGCTGGAACCCAAAGATTTTCAAAGTAAAGCATAAAAAGACAGCGTTACCGTGATTTTCAAAAGTTAAAGGGCTGCTCACCCTATGACAAAACAAACAAAAAAAGTGTTATGATCTTTCAACTTGAAACTTTCAGGGTAAAACTAAAGTTATCAATGCCGACTTCAGTTGAGCAGGAGAATGTGATATGTTGTACCGGCTCACAGTATGACGTCATAACGGGTATCTTTAGGTCAAAACTTCCTGCTGTGTTATTTTATTTTATTTTATTTTATTTCTGACATAGGAACAACTGCTTTTACATGGAAATACCCGTCTCATGCAAAGAGGATCCATTATTTTTGGTCTTAATCTCAAAATAAACCCTTAATTTCACCTACACTTATTATTTTTCAATATTACAGTAATTTATCTCAATGGTTTTCAATACGGTTTTCATTTCCTTTGAACGAACATTGATCTTCCTCTTCCTCTTCCTCCTCCTCCTCCTCATCATCATCACCACCACCACTTGCTCCTCTTCCTCATCACTTCCTCCTCCTCCTCATCATCATCATCACTTCCTCTTCCTCCTCCTCCTCCTAGTTGCCATTCTTCCCAGCCTTCTCTCCCTCCTCTTCTTCCTTATCCCTGTCCTCCTTAGCCTCCTTCATTAGCTAACACGATACTCTGTTACATCACAAGAACTTGAAGCACGAGACGCCCGAATACGTAATCCTATCACTACACACACCCACGTTCAAACTTGGGCCGAGGGGCGGAGATCCGGGCGCGGTTATACTGTATAGGGACACTGAGGCGCGGCAGGGGATAAAGTACCATTGTAGAGAGGTATATAGGATGAAACACTACCATTAATCCCTTCAGTACTGGGGCACATTTTCATATTTATTCTGATTATTTGTCGTTTTTATACAGCCTCAGACTCATGTGGGTATTAAAATAGTACAGACTCTGGTCGTTAATCTTCTGATCTTCATACGTTCTTTCTAATGTCAATAAAATCATCTAGTCACATCCAAAACTCGTGGTAAAAATGTGTCCCCGTACTGAAGGTGTTAAAGGCTTTGTAGTACTTTTAATTGGTGCTTCATTAAAGAATTTCCTTTACCTTTCTTCCCTCTCTTTTATACGCAGTAGTTTTAATCACCAGCTTCATAATATTCTAACCTAAAACTCGTTCATACTTACAATACAAATTTTATTCTTTGCTCTATTTGTCTTCTCTCTTCTTTCTGCCACTTCTCTCTAAAATTCCCATTAATCATCTTGTTTTCTTCCTCTCGTCTTCGTTGTCGGTCTTGTCTTCCTCCTCCTCCTCCTCCTCCTCCTCCTCCTCCTCCCCTCTCTGCTTCCTCTAACATCTTGAGCTGGTCTCCCGAGCCTTCCGCTTCCCTCTCATCTATTCCCTGAAATTACAATAATAATAATAATAATAATAATAATAATAATAATAATAATAATAATAATAATAATAATAATAATAATAATTCAGCACCTTTAATAAGCTCCTACATAAGAAGGAAACGGAATGAAAAGACGGATAAACATTCCCTCCACTGCCAATCCTATAAAGTGAAAATATAAATGGAGAGAAGGGAAAAAAGGGAGCACGAGAAGAACGAGGAGGAGGAGGAGGAGGAGGAGGAGGAGGAGCAGGAGGAGGAGGAAGAGGAGGAGGAGGAAACTCTTTTCAATATGGTGGAAAGGCCGCGGTAACCCTGGCTTTAGTAGCAGGAAGGAAAGGAAGATTCTACCAGACTATTCCTCCTCCTCTCTCTCTCTCTCTCTCTCCTCCCCTCTCTCCACTGTTCCTTCTTTTCTTTTCGTCTCTCTCTCTCTCTCTCTCTCTCTCTCTCTCTCTCTCTCTCTCTCTCTCTCTCTCTCTCTCTCTCTCTCTCTCTGTTTTCTTGTACATTCGGATCTTTTTTCCTGTTCTGAGTCGAAATGTTTCTTGAAGTTTTACCTTCCACTGATACCACCGTGTTTGGTTCGCCTCTCAGGTTAGTGCAGTAGTAGTAGTAGTAGTAGTAGTAGTAGTAGTAGTAGTAGTAGTAGTAGTAGTAGTAGTAGTAGTAGTAGTAGTAGTAGTAGTAGTGATAGTGGTAGTAGTAATAGTTGAAGTTGTATTTGTATTTGTAGTTGTAGTAGTAGTAGTAGTAGCGGTAACACTCTTCATTGGAAGGTCCAACTTGTGAACAGTCGTACACAATAATACATTGAACTATTACCCAACTAACATCGTAGCGCTCTCATGCTATCCTAACACCTACGTCCTACACTATCGTAACAACTCTTATCACCCTATCGAGAGAACGCAGCACATACTCTCACCAATATTCAATAAATTATTTACATAAATATTTCAATATGTATAATATATGCATCATTACATATGAACAACCTAAAACTCCCACTGTTCTTCCACTACATCGCACTGTTGAAATACGCCAGCCATACTGCCTGCTCCACAGCGAACAGCAATCATCAAAGCCGTGGCCCCCAAGGAACACAATCCTGCAACGCAATACCTACATTAATGGCAATCATACCACACGATACCACAATTCACATAAATAGCACAACTAAAAGAACTCAGTTATAACACTTAAATTTCCGTACATCATGAAACACGGTCACCAAAATATTCAGTTTGTCACCATTAAATACTATCGTCACAACGCTTCACTGCAAACAACGAACACTAACTTACCTGAAAGTGTTGCTCCCACAAACCCACTAAAGTATCACCAATATTCCCAGTGAATCCATTACAACTGGAGAGCGAACGTATCCAAGGCCTACGTCTGACTGAGGCTGAAGGAGAAGGGCCGCCACTACCAGAGTTGGTGAGGTCGACATAATACCACGTCACCAAACTACACGTCACACAAATAAAATAATCGTTCAGCAATAACAATATTCTTTAACAACACCAATACACAAATACTAATCAGAAAATCAAAAGGTTTCAGAAACTGTATAGAGGAGATACTGAGACATTATTTGTACAAGTAGTAGTAGTAGTAGTAGTAGTAGTAGTAGTAGTAGTAGTAGTAGTAGTAGTAGTAGTAGTAGTAGTAGCAGTAGTAGTAGTAGTAGCAGAAGTAGTGGCAGTAAATAGTAGTCTATGTATTGTCATTGTTATTATGAACTATGTGTTAACTTAATTTCTTCTTTGCTTCTTTTTCTTTTTGGATTTCCTTTTCCTCTTCCCTCTTGTTTGCTGTATGTCTTCTTACTCTTGATTTTCTTTTCCTTTCTTTTTGTTTCTTTTTTATCTTTCTTAACTTCCTTCTTTTTCTTCTTATTTGTTTTATACCTTACTCTTGTTGCTTTTCTCTCTCCTCTTTTTGTTTGTTTGATATCTTCCTCAGTTTGCTGTTTCTCTTTTTTTTTTTTTTGAAAAAAATATTTTTTTTTCTTTTCTTTATCCACCTTTCCCTTGTTTGTTCTATGCTACTTTTGCTTCCCTTCGCCTTTCCCCCTCGTGTTTGTTGCGTATGTTCCTTTACTTCATCTTCTTTCCCTCCTTGTTTGTTGTTTGTTTTCCGTCTCTCATTTCCCCTTCTTCTCTCCCTTCCTTGTTTTCGTGTCCTCTCCTGCCTCCCTTATATTAGAAGGGATGGTGGTGGTGGTGCTCTGCCATATCGCTCATCGCTTATGTAAGACTATGAGTCCTGGGTAGAGGCTGACATAAAACTAGTGGTTAAGCTTTATAATTTGGCAATAAAACATTTGTTAAGGGCAAGAGAGACGACTCTTAACGTGGTGTGTTATTAGAAAAAGCAGAGTCGTGTGAAAATCCGATGCATCAAGATGTATTGTGTACAGAGGCATAAATCCTACATTAGCAATATATTTAGACATTTACACTAAAAGACCTCTGAATGAATCTCACAGGCAAGAATTTACGAGATTCCGACTTTCAGGTCAGACCATAGCTATAGAATCTGGTCGATAGAATAGGAGAGAGAGAGAGAGGCCGCTGACCGCTGGAGGAGCGGGTGGGTTCTTATGGTGAGGTGCAGACGGAGAGGTACGTGATGGAGACATTTGAGAAACAGACATTTCTACCAAAGAATGGAAGACTTTTTAGCTGATGATACAGATAGTGAGATGTGTAATGTGATTTTTTTTTACGTCCGTAAGGTATATGAAAAAAGTAAGGGTCCTGATGAATAAGAAAATCGTGTATTGTGCCAATATATCTATCTTCTCCAGAGGAAGAGAACTGTTTTCCTCGCTACAAATATGTTTTTTTTATTGTATTATGGGATTTTTTGCTGTAGTTAAATATAGTCTTGCAATAGTAAATAATATAGTGATTACTACAGGGTTTTTTCCGCTGATTATTTTGCAAACTACTTAATGAATGTGTGTGTGTGTGTGTGTGTGTGTGTGTGTGTGTGTGTGTGTGTGTGTGTGTGTGTGTGTGTGTGTGTGTGTGTGTGTGTGTGTGTATTAGATAGATTGTGAACAGTGTAGTGCACAGTAAGATAATAATATACAATGCAAGAGTTAAGGCAGTAGGATGAATTAGAGATGGAAGGATGGAACGTTAAACACAAATTATTCTACGTACACACACAACACACACACACACACACACACACACACACACACACACACACACGCATATGTGAGCACGTCAGTTTGCGTTAACACAATCATCATCATCATCATCATCATCATCATCATCATCATCATCATCATCATTATTCCAATTTTTTTTATTTCGCTTCAGGTAGTTGGTCTGTAGTATCACCGGTCCCATACAATTTTTCCTTCTCTCTGGTTACATATTTATTCTTTCTCGGGGGAAAGGGAAGGTTTTTAAAAATTTCTTGCTTTAAAACTGATTGCATGTGTGTGTGTGTGTGTGTGTGTGTGTGTGTGTGTGTGTGTGTGTGTGTGTGTGTGTGTGTGTGTGTGTGTGTGTGTGTGTGTGTGTGTG
>CM035208.1:3904586-3912086 GCA_020233015.1 Callinectes sapidus | reverse complement strand
TGTAATGTGCCAATATATCTATCTTCTCCAGAGGAAGAGAACTGTTTTCCTCGCTACAAAAATCTGTTTTTTTTTTTTTATTGTATTATGGGATCTTTTGCTGTAAGAAAATACAGTCTTGCAATAGTAAATAATATAGTGAATTACTACACACTAGTACCTGGTGTGGATTTTTCAATAAACAGGGTTTTTTCCGCTGTTTATTTTGCAAACTACTTAATGAATGTGTGTGTGTGTGTGTGTGTGTGTGTGTGTGTGTGTGTATTAGATAGATTGTGAACAGTGTAGTGCACAGTAAGAGAATAATATACAATGCAAGAGTTAAGGCAGTAAGATGAATTAGAGATGGAAGGATGGAACGTTAAACACAAATTATTCTACGTACACACACAACACACACACACACACACACACACACACACACACACACACACACACACACACACACGCATATGTGAGCACGTCAGTTTGCGTTAACACAATCATCATCATCATCATCATCATCATTTCTTTTTTTTTTTTTTTTTTTTTTTTTTTTTTTTTTTTTTTTTTTTTTTTTTTTGCTTCAGGTAGTTGGTCTGTAGTATCGCCAGTCCCACACAATTTTTTCTTCTCTCTGGTTACATATTTATTCTTTCTCGGGGGAAGGGAAGGTTTTTTAAAATTTCTTGTTTTAAAACTGATTGCATGTGTGTGTGTGTGTGTGTGTGTGTGTGTGTGTGTGTGTGTGTGTGTGTGTGTGTGTGTGTGTTTTCAGCCATTTTCCCACCCTGGATTGATCATTCCTCTCACTGTATAAGTCTCTCTCTCTCTCTCTCTCTCTCTCTCTCTCGCTCTCCACTAAACTCCTTCCATCATCATTATTACATCCATTACCATTATCACCAACAGCAAAAACAACACAGGGAGCACAATAAGAAGCAAAACACTTACTGAAGATCCACGAACACACACACATCAAATGAGTATCAGGAATCCGTGTGTCTGTTGAGCCTCGAGACACAATTCACCACCTTCAGAGTTTCCTCGTGTCTTCCTTCTATGAGCCAGTGGGGGACTTGTCAATCAGGCTGAAAGGCGGAGATAGATTCACGTAAAGAGAGCCAGGTGAGGGGCGCCACAAGAAGGGATGCTGGTGAAAGAGGAGAGAGTAAAAAGGTGAAAGATTAATGAAGGGAGGTAAGGAGGTAGGACAGATGAATGAAGGACGGTGAAGAGGGGGAAAGAGTAATGGAAGTAAGTGACGATTAGAACAGGTGTTTGTGATAAGGGGAGCAGGAGGGCAGGAGGAAAGAAGGGGGCTAATGGTATAAGGTTAAAGGGAAAGAGCAGAGGCAAAACGTGGCAGTAATATGGTTAACACGAGCGTG
The DNA here is from genome assembly GCA_020233015.1 of Callinectes sapidus. NCBI lineage: Eukaryota > Metazoa > Arthropoda > Malacostraca > Decapoda > Portunidae > Callinectes > Callinectes sapidus. The sequence goes on along the minus strand of CM035208.1, from coordinate 3,910,716 downwards.
GGAAAGATGGATGACGGCAAATGAAGGTGAGGATAAATAAGGGTGTGAGAGGAAGACAAATGACGAAGGAGGGAATAAAGAAGGAAAGGGATGACTGATGGAAATAAAAACAAAACGTAAGTGAAGCGAGAAATAAAATAGAAAGAAGGAAGAAAAAATGAGGGAAAAAAAGCAGATACCCATTAAAAGTGGGAAAAAAAACATGGAAAAAGAGAAGCAAAAATAAAATGAATGATAAACAAAAAATTTCAATAAAAAAGATAAAACACTACTAAAGAATTCACTCATGCATATCACACTCCATGGCCCCCTATAAAAAATAATAAATGAAGTTAAACAAAAGGAAAAAAATACACCCCAATAGGATTATCTTATCTTAGACCTCCGCCTCCCGCCGCCGTGGTTCTGTTGTGTGTGTGTGTGTGTGTGTGTGTCATCATGTGCGCATTTAACCTTAACTCTCACTGCAGTAGAAAAAAAAAATCACAACCTTAAAGGCAATACATATAATCTATGAGCATAATTTTTTTTTGAGTGTTTTACGGGTAAATAAGGGTGTTTATAGTGATAGTAACAGTAAGCAAGGATGTTTTGACTGGTGTTCTTATGATACTAGAGACAAATTAACGGGTTATAGTTGAAATAACACGGGTTTTCAAGAGTGTTCTTACGGTGTTACAGACAAATTAACATAATTTCATTACCATTAACAGGAGAGGGAGTTTTGAGAACTTGGCTAATTATCTCTTTGGCCTTTTGGAAATAGAGAGTGAGAGTAAGAGTCAAAGCTTGATTAACCCCTTCAGTACTGGGACGGATTTTCATATTTATTTTGCTCATTATTCGTCGATTTTATACAGCTTCAGAATCTCATGTGGGGATCATAATAGTACAGACTTTGGGTATTGATCTTTTAACCTCCTTGTACCCTTTCTAATATCAATAAAATCTTCTAATCATACCCAAAACTTAAGATAAAAATGTGTCCCCGTACTGAAGGGTTTAAAGTGAGCTCCGAATGAGTTCCCTAGAAGACATTAAGAGAAAAGTAATTAGTTTCATTACCCTAACTTACAACACAAGACTCTAATAAGCTTCAAGAGGTCACCCGGTTAATAAATGTGAAAAACGATCGGTGAAAGCAAACAATAAACCCTCAAGTGACTCAAACTTAGGTTATATAGAGAGAATCATATGTGTACCTCTCCCTCCCTCTCCCTCTCTCTCTCTCTCTCTCTCTCTCTCTCTCTCTCTACGCCCTGTGTTAATCCATCTCTTTAAAACCTTCCCTCCCTCCCAGCGCGAAAGTAAAGCGTAAAGCATCCCAGTGCGGGCGCGGCTTTAAAAGAGAGAGAGAGAGAGAGAGAGAGAGAGAGAGAGAGAGAGAGAGAGAGAGAGAGAGAGAGAGAGAGAGAGAGAGAGAGAGAGAGAGAGAGATTGGAAGGGAGAGGGAGTAGAGAGATAAAATTTAAAACCCAACTAGGAATATCTATATTTCTCTGATTCCCGACCAAGAGAGAGAGAGAGAGAGAGAGAGAGAGAGAGAGAGAGAGAGAGAGAGAGAGAGAGAGAGAGAGAGAGAGAGAGAGTCACCTTGGAGCCTCATAACGGGAGGTCTAAAGGTCTAAGGGAAGGAAAGGGGGAAGACATCTGTGACTCCTAAAGTAAGTGGTGAATTCAGGACACTTTGCAAGGACTGCCGCTGAGGAGGACAAGGCGACGCTGATAACCTGCGCCAGGATTAGCACAGATTCCTAACCCTGTAACTTTGTATAGATAGAAAAATAAATACATAAATAAAAATAAAAATAAACTTTCTTAGACAAATTTATGTTTTCTATCTTAACCTGTTGAAATGTGTGTTGTATTTTACCTCTTATCTCATCAGCAGCTTTAAATTTATTGCTGATTAAATAATGGATAAAACACAAATTAAGGTTAAGATGGATTTTAAGACTAGAAATTCGTCTAAGATAATGTTGCAGACTTAAGGATCTCTGTTAATATGGTCCCTGTGCTGTCACTTAATTTCAATGTATCTAGTTTATTATCTTTCAATGTTATTTCACTGGAAGATCACACGAGTTTGTTATCAAAGGTCAAATGTATAAGTAAATGGTGTCGCTATGTTTGTGTAATGACCTGATTTCACTTCACTTTACTTTAACTTGTCTCTTTCAGTTATGTTTTTTCTCGTGTATACTCTATGACTCGGTTTACCTTTCCTGGTGTTTTGATATAATTCATACTTTTTACCAGTTTTATTTCGGCCACTCAAGATGTTAGTTTGATGTAAATAAATGATATCATCTTGTAGAAATATCTCAGTTAATTTTTCAGCATTCTCTTTTACTTTTTTTCACAGTCAGTTTGATATGAATAAATGATGTCACTAACTTCACATGACCACTTTTCTCTTCTACTCTCTCATCTATTATTTTTCATTTAACTTCACTCCATAAAAATAAAGTCAATCTAATAATAAGACCCGTGACTGCATGAATGAACTTTACTATGCAGCATGACCTACTTTCAACTTTCTTACTCTTTTTCACACTTTAGTCTTCATTTCTCGACTTTATTTTACACCATAAAGATAATGGCAGGTCGTCTTTTTAACACGTAAGTCTTTCATTTTTTTCCATTTCATTTCACCCCATAAAGCCGAGGTAAGGTTGGCATCGTGAAGGGTGGCGGTATGCATGCATGATGTCCGTGTTCAGGATGGTATTGGTCTTCCTACTATTAAATCTTTTCCCCTTCGGCCATAAACTCCATTTCCTCTTCCCTCTGAACTAAACACAGCTCTCCTCCACCTGTCTCTCACTGTACGTCCCTTCTGTCCTGTTACTCCTTCACGTGTAGTTTGATTGTTTATTCGTTTATTCCTTCCTTCATTTATTTCTCTCTGTGTTCGCTGACCCAATTAGTTTATTATTTCACTGGTTGTTAGTTTTTTTTATTTGTTTGGTTGCTTTTATCTATTTGTAGGTTGGTGGGTTATCTACTTGTTTATTTATTCAGCTATTTGTTTTTGGCTTTCATTGCAACATCAAGTCTGTCTAAAAATTAATTACCCCAAATTTCCAGCAGAATCTGACAAGCGTTAATGTATGACTCTCTCTCTCTCTCTCTCTCTCTCTCTCTCTCTCTCTCTCTCTCTCTCTCTCTCTCTCTCTCTCTCTCTCTCTCTCTCTCTCTCTCTCTTACATATTAACTTTTGCCCTTTTCTCTTTCCTTACATGTTAATTTAACTTTCCCTGAAAAAAAATATTAAAATGAATAAAATTCTTAAGATTTCTGACTCAAAAGCTTGGGAATTTCCATAAGCTTTCCTAGGTTTTTTTTTAAAGAATTGATTTAGACTTTACCCTACTTTCGCCTTCTCATTTCTACCATCCCCCCTTCCACCCCCCCAAAAAAAAGAAAAATAAGAACAAAAATGGAAATATGGAAAGAAACTTGGGGTAGAGAGTGAATATATTTTCGCTGTGCTTTTATTAATGTGCTTATATTTCTGCTCATTTAGTGTAGTGCGCGCCGCGGCAAGAATTAGCATACAAATTGTCCATTCAGTTTTATGTATAGCTACTGTAACACCCACTGCTTTCTCCTTCCATATGTAACTAACTGTACGTTCATTGCTTTGTTTAACTGTGTCTGCCAATTATCTGAACTAGACAATTTGATGTTTTTAATTCTTTTAACCATGTTTTTATTGTATTTTGTTAGTTTTTTTTTTTTAACTATTATCCGCTTCTTATTATTTTTTGCTATATTTTTGTCAATTTTTTTCATTTTCAAATTAAGAATCTGAATTTATTTATCTATTCATTTTTTTTTTACTGGTGTCAATCTGAAAATATACCGCATACATGTTTGTCCAGGTATTTATATATTTTTTCTTTGTTATTTGTTCACATCAATACCAGCTTTTTGTTTTTTTTGTTTTTTTTGTTTTATTACATGAATCTTAGATCACAAAAATGAACTAATTTCCGGTTCTCTCTTATTCTACTGAAGTTATTTCATATTTTAACAGAATATTCATTGTTTTCCACATTTACCGTTCTTTCTCTTTACCAGCTTTTTATTTTGTCCTTCATTTGCATAGCCCCTTTTTTCGCTCCTATTTGCCCGGTGTTTTATTTCCTTTAATATGTCCAGCTATTTCATTTTTTTTATTTGTTCAAACCTTTTCTTTTTGTTTTTATTTGTCGAGCCATTTTATTCCTTTTAATCTGTACATTTTCAAGAGGAGGTTAGACAGCTTCACGAAACTTGGCAGCTTTAAGGGGTCGTAGTAGTGTTCTTATGAGGTGAGCGGCGCGGATCAACACTCAGGTGGCACCGCTAAACAAGGCACCACTTTATTCCTTGGGCTTCACGAGGCTCATAATGTATGTACGTACATGTATACCTGACCTGCTTTGTTAATTACTAATTGGTAATTATCGTTCATGGCTCAAAAACATACATGAGCTGCTTTACCAATTACCCATCATTACTGGTGCAGGAATCCACTGCCAGAAGGCCGTGCAATCGTTAAACTAATTCGTGAGTGTGGTAATGGAGGACAGTCACGTTTGGAAGCCGGTGTGGTACAGTGGAATTGCTTGCGCTTTCGGGGCCAGGGGATGCCCGAGCGCACAGGTTCGAATCCTGGCCACGGTCTGAGTGGAGATTGGGCATCCACTCGGGGTAACGGTTCCAAAATGGGTGGGCTTTCATATAGGAGGTCTCCATTAGGTGGTCTCCTTTAGCCCAGAAATTCCCGTAGTAAGCCCACATTGTTTGAATTGAAAAAAGTAATAATAACTAATGGCACGGCGCAGTGCAGGCACCACACCAGACCGTGAGAGTGGCGATGGAGGACGCCCTTACCATCCATTCAAATAACACCCATCATATGTAATAGATGACGGACGTTCCTCACTCATGTTTAATTATTGAGCCGTAAGTTTTCTGCTTATGGACAGCGAATAAGCACAGCAATCACCTCCCAGCGTGAGGTCATTGCCCCGTGACGGCTGTGGTGAGGCCCGGGACGCAACACGATTTACATGATTGGCTTAATGTTTTCCCATGAGAGGTCACCGTGATTGGCTTACGCATGTGTGGCTTGAATTGGTGATGCTGGCATATCTAAAGAATTCAAAGCCAAAATGAGGAAATGTGTCAAAGGGGTCGCCACTATAACCGGGTTCTTTACTTGCTGGGTTGCCATCCTTTCCCTCGTCTTCTTTTTCCTCTGATTTTCTTTTTCTTTACTAGGTACTTTTATACTAGGTTGGTATTTAGTTAGTTGTTGTATCTATATTTCTCTTTTTATTCACAATTCTGTTGAAAGTTGTTTTCTTCCTCCTCTTTTTCGACATCCTTTCACACACCAAAAAAATTTCTTCCTTCCCTTTCATAGTCTAATGGTTCAGTCCTTAACTTTCATTATTTCTATTTTTTTTTCACTTTGCATGTCATTGAACAGTCCTTAGGTTAAATAAACAACTCACTCAATTAAAAACTTATGCACTTAAATCATATAAAATAATTCCTTGGACTATATATATAAATTGCTGCTGAGATATGGATAAAAAAAAGTACGCACACACTAAGTTCACTTTACCAACGCTAGTGTAGTTCATAAAGTAAATACACTAACGGCAGAAGTTAAATTGCTCCGCTACAGCACTGATTAGATAACTCAGGTAAACACGCGAACTAAATACATTCCGCGGCCAGGTAAGCGTAATTACCTGATACGCGAGTGGAATCAGATAAACACAACGGTCACTGAGGAGCGCCAATGAAATGAACAAGTTAATCTGGTGCAGTCCACAACCAATCAGCTAAACCAAGCTAAACCCACCAATCACACAAACCCCGCCAGGTAAATGATAACCAGGTGATATCGACGTGGCATCCATCAGCACGTTAATAATTGCTTCCAGGTACAGCTAATGAACAAATTATCCTACTAATTAGTGTTGGTAACTGTAGGTAGGGACAGGTAAAGAAAAAACAGCTCACGGGCGCATACATACACACACACACACACACACACACACACACACACACACACACACACACACACACACACACACCAAACAAAATAAATACAAAAATAGAACAA
>CM035208.1:3851697-3861878 GCA_020233015.1 Callinectes sapidus | reverse complement strand
GGGGTGAGGATGTGAGTGGGCAGAGCACAGGAAGAAGAAGGAGGAAGGAATAAGGAGAAAAAAAAAGTGTAGGAGGAAAAAGATCAGAGAGAGAGAGAGAGAGAGAGAGAGAGAGAGAGAGGGGGGGGAAAGGAAAAAAAAACATATCTAGAAGGAAGAAGAGGAAGAAAATGAAACAAATAGGAAAAGAGAGGAGGTTGAAGGAAAGAAAATCGTTTGAGAAGAGAATGAGGAGGACGACGATGGAGATGGATGAAAAGAAAAGGGAGGGGAACAAAAGAGAAGGAAAAGAAAGAGAGTGAGAACGTGAAAAATAAGAAAGTGTGAGAGAAAGAAGAGGAAGAAAAACTAAAGTAATTGGAAATATGATACTATTTAAAAGAAGGTTTCTTGTGTGTGTGTGTGTGTGTGTGTGTGTGTGTGTGTGTGTGTGTGTGTGTGTGTGTGTGTGTGTGTGTGTGTGTGTGTGTGTGTGTGTGTGTGTGTGTGTGTGTGTGTGTGTGTGTGTGTGTGTGTGTGTGTGTGTGGGCGCGCGCGCGCGAGAGAGAGTATAATCCTTTCCACAATTTCATTTACATACATCACTAAACCCTAGTCAAGAATCATAATCTGGCTTCATGACCTCTTGAAGGAAGAATATGCTGCTTGTGGGAGTCAGTCAGTCTGGTTAAACATGATTCCAGGATTTTTTTTTTCTTGTTTTAGGCATAATGCATATGAAGAGCAAGCAGAAGGCTGGAGGCGAGTGGATGGCGGTGGCGTGTGAGGAGCTTAAAGACTGTTTCACCGGGAATGCTGCTGATGTGTTGCGAAGCTCGGAATTCTGGTAATAGCCAAGAAACACTTAGGATGGAGCGCTGAGTCGGAAGGAAGATGTAGAAATAGTTGAGAGATATTTGACTTGAATTCGAGACATTTGACGTTATCGCGGAGATAGAGAAAAACGAGTTGCTTTAGAAATGGTACAAATCTTTAAGTGTAGAGTTCTGAAAGAAGAGTTGGATGTGGTATGTCAGGAGAGAAAAGAATGAGAGACCAATGCAAGGAAGCAGACTCAGGATTAAGATCTTTTATTAACCACTAAATGAAAAAGAAAATGAAAAGGGAGTGATGAGGGTGATACAGATATGTTGACACTAAGGCAAGTGAACGCAATGGAAGGGTGTTATCACCAGTCTTAAAAAAAAAGAAGAAAGAGAGAGAGAGAGAGAGAGAGAGAGAGAGAGAGAGAGAGAGAGAGAGAGAGAGAGAGAGAGAGAGAGAGAGAGAGAGAGAGAAAACAGGTACAGCAGGTAAAAAAATTCCCAGAAGTGTTAATTCTTTTTTGATTCATTGAAATTATTATGTTACAGTTTCTTTAAAAAAATATATATATATGATGAGGCAAATGATAAATTTAAATCAGATGATTCGTACTGTTTGCTATTTTTACACTTAAATAACACATCTATTAATGCAATCTTTGAACATCTTACAAAAGATTTACAATATATATATATATATATATATATATATATATATATATATATATATATATATATATATATATATATATATATATATATATACACTGTATGTATGTATATGTGTATTAGCCTTGCCGGAAACATAGTATTTCATACTACATCCATCAGGGCAAATGGCTTTATTTATGAATATTAGTAAGGATGTTATTATACTGTACTGCATATAAAAAGTTAATGCCTGAAGAAATGTAAATGCCACTACGAATAGATATCAAGAAGAAAAAAGGTGATTACATAAGAAATAAATGAAAGGTTACCATAATTAAGGCAAAAATCAATATATCTTCCGTTGTTTTGAAAACAAATTTTAGATACTTGATTTGAGCTCTGTACGTAGATAGACTTATGGCAAACTGAGGATTATACTGCTACTATCAATTCCCCATCCCAGTGAGTAAAGGAGCACTGGAAATTTGGATAATGTGTTGAGGCTCGTGGGTGTTGAGGTCCTTCCGGTGGATGTCGGTTCCAGGGACGCCTGAGTTTAAGAACCATCATCCTCTCTTACTTTTAGAATTTCCAGACATCTTCAGAATTCTCAAGAAACCCCATTGTATTTTAGCCTGCCATTGCAACAGTTGAAGTTTTACCTCTTTCCTACGTTACAATTGGAGTTTCTCTTACTTTTACCTCTATTTTTCCTTCACACATTAATTTATCCTTCGCTTTTTTTCCTCTGCACATTAATGTAACTTTTCCTTCTTTCTCTCCACACATCAATTAGCTGTTTTCCTCCTTCCTATTTTTCCTTACTTCACATATCATTTTCTTCTCTACCCTTCATTCCTTTTTTTCTCTCTCCTTGCTGTACATACTGTACTCTTTTCCATTCTTCTTGCTTTCCTTAGTCCACATTCTAACTACATCTCCGCATTTCTTTCTCTCCTTTTCTCTTCATTCCACATGTTAACCTTTTCTCCGTTTTATATTCCCTCATCCTCTCCTTACTCCACATATTGTTATTTCTTCTATTTTTTTTATCTCTGTCTTTTCTTACTCCACATACGAACCTCGTCTCCATATTTCTTTCTTTCATTTTCTCTACTCCATATGACCTTTCTTGTATTCTTCCTTCCCTCGTTCTCTTCTTACTCCACATGATATTCTCTCTTCCACTCTTCTCTTTCTCTTCTTTCTTTTATTCCACATACTAACCTCGCCTCCACATTTTCCCCTTCCTTTTGTAACTAATCCACACCTAACCTAACCTAACCTCTCTTTTATTTTCATTCCTTCTTTCTTCACTCCACATAATACTCTCATCTCCACTCTTCTTTCTCTCTTTCTCTTTTTACTCCACATATTACCTTCATCTCTACATTTCTTTTTCTTACTTTCTCCTTACTTCACATATTAACCTCTCCTCTTATTCTTCTTTCCGTTTTTCTCTCCTTACTCTAGATCAGTGGTTCTCAAAGTGGGCGGTACTGTCCCCCTGGGGGCGGTGAAACGATCTTGGGGGGCGGTGAGGTGAAAGGAGGCGGTAGGGGGGTGGTAGGGTAGCATCAGAAGCAGCTAATATTTAAGTTTGTTTTTACAAAACTTAAATGACATAAAACATGACCTGACAGGTTGTTTTTGTTTAACCTTCTCCACGGACTACCACTTTTGAGCTTGTGTTTTCAATTTGAAAAAAAAGGAATATATATATATATATATATATATATATATATATATATATATATATATATATATATATATATCAGCGTCTGTCGCTGTTAATTAACGACAAACGGTATCCTCCACCAACGCAGTGAGTGATGTTAGGGCGTCGTTATTGACTTCATTTTGTAGTAAAGACATCGCTATCTTCTATAGAAATATTCTTGTCCACTAAATGATCTTTTTTTTTTTTTTACTTTTACTTCACCACTCAAGAAACATGATATTGGGAGGCAGCCACTAAAGGAAAGTTTGCAGGGAACACCCTAAAGAAAGATCGAGCGAGATATTATTATTTAAAGGTTTCTTGTGTGGAGCAAATACATACCTATTATATACAATATACATGACTGCTATTGCCAGACAATGGTGGTGCAAGTAAAGCAGGCGTTTCGTCATGTCGCTGTGGCGACAATAGCTGCGCTTCAAGTGGGTGGGTGGAGGTGCGGCCAGGAAGGAGCACAGCACCCTCAGTAATAACGGATGGTCAGCGGGGTGGAGGAGAGCAGCAGCCTACATGGTGGCGGACAAGTAGAGCAGCCCAGCTGGTCTCGCGGTGGGTGAGCAGCAAGCCACCACCACTGTCAGGCTGGGCGAATGGTGACTGTGCCGCACTCAGGGCGGCTGTCGCTAGGCAGCAGGACAGGGGATGGTGGAGGACTGGTTGGCGATCATCATGCCTCCCACAGTGGCCACACTCCTGCCCCTGGAAGCCGTCGTAAATCTTTCCATCTCCCTGGTGCAGTAGCCAAGCCATAGTCTCTCTGAAAAAGCACGCCGTCTGCCCGGGGCTGCTGTTAGGAGGCGGCCAGCGCCTGATAGGCAGTGGAGGCAGCGTACCAGGTAGCCTGGCTGCTTCTTCCTCCCCTCGAGCTGCTGGTGGATCCGGCGGGCTTGCATGGTGTCGGCACGTCTGACAAGCTCCTTCACCTGTCTCTAGCTGAGAGGGACGGGCCGTGTTACCTGTTACCTCTCCGCGGCTCGCCTGGCGGCTGTGTCAGCAGCCTCGTTGCTCTAGATGCCCACATGGCTGGCTATCCAGTTGAGTCTCACCCGCTGCCCCTGTCCAGCGAGACTCTGCAGGCTGCCCAGGGTGGCTGTGACGAGGCCCACGTTGTTGTTGGGATGGCACTACTGGAGGACCTGCAGCCCCACTACCCCCCTGGAGTCAGTGTGCAACACAACGGTGGCCTCCTCACGGTGCTGGGCGTGCTCCCGGCCCAGTTGGATGGCCACCAGCTCCGTGTGCAGCGTGGAGCAGCACCAATGGTCATACATCAGGTGTCTAGTCACGGGGAACAGCAGCAGCGGTGTAGGAGGCGCTGGGGAGAGAGGAGACGCAAATTAATATTGTTCACTTCATTCGGTTACAACACAAGAAATGAAGGGAAGAAGATGCTGCAACAATATATCACATCTGTATGTGGCAGGTCCTGTAGCAAACAAATATACCGAGAGATTTCTACCTATTATCTATCCCCTGCCTATTGATTAAGCACACACATACGCACACACACACACACACACACACACACACACACACACACACACACACACACACACACACACACACACACACACCTCAAAATACCCGAAAAAATCTCTTCACAATGCTAGATATGGAGAGCCAATATAACAGTATTACAGCATCACACACACACACACACACACACACACACACACACACACACACACACACACACACACACACACACACACACGCACGCACACGGTAAGCATACAGTAACTCATGCTATATATGGCATATAAGTCAGGAAGGCAAGGGGGCAGGGAGGAACCCGCTCCCCTATGACGTCACAGTTGATGACGTCACAGCTAATGACGTCACGGCTGATGACGTCACAGGTGCTCTATATTTACGTAGCGTAAACCATTTTAAAAATGACCCCTCGATAAAACGATGTCAGATCAAACTAATGTATCTGTTTCGACGTGATAAATAGGATAACTAATTCCCAAAGTATAAACACACTCCTAACAACAGTAATTCTAAAGAAATTCTACGGGAAAAAAACGTGTTTTATAAAAATAAGACCCTTTTTAACACTCGTTAAATATCCATTACCTACCACTTGAAAGGAACCAAAACCCATTTCAAAACAATTGATTAGTTATTCTTAATTATTTTAAACACTTTAGAGTGAGTTAGAGGCAGAAATAAACTATTGACAGGCTGATAAATAAGTTATTAATGTAACTTTGACACCGCTAAATAATACTTTTCCTCTCCACTCATTTCACTGAAATTTAGGCATAAAACATAATTGTATATGGACTATCTTTTGCAAATAATAACAACTTGATACAGCCTTAAATAAAAAAGGGCATTGGGCGTTCCAAGAAATTTAGCGCAAAAATCCCCTCTTATTTACCACCCTAATAACGCCAACCACAGCTATCTCCACCCCTTACACGCACGGAAATGACTTGAAACTCACCGCAGTATTCATAGAAAGCGTTAAATTTCACTACTGATCCCAAATAAACAGTCCAGATACGAAAAAAAAATATCCTGATAAATGAGCCGGCTGGCGGAGGCCCCGTGGTGGGGTACGGCCCCCCCCTCCTATCTCACTCCCACCTTCATTAAACTTAAACTTGACCGCGAAAGCTATGTATGAATGGCGCATATAAAAGCTTAATACCATTGCTGCATACTGTGGCAAGATGAGCCTGTGATGATTGACAGATATGGCTTAAAATGACCGATGAAATAAGAATTCCACCCTGGAGTCAGTGTGCAACACAACGGTGGCCTCCTCACGGTGGTGGGCGTGCTCCCGGCCCAGTTGGATGGCCACCAGCTCCGTGTGCAGCGTGGAGCAGCACCAATGGTCATCCATCAGGTGTCTAGTCACGGGGAACTGCAGCAGCGGTGGAGGAGGCGCTGGGGAGAGAGGAGAAGCAAATTAATATTGTTCATCAGTTAAATACATTAACTTCATTCGGTTACAACACAAGAAATGAAGGGAGGAAGATGCTGCAACAAGATATCACATCTGTATGTGGCAGGTCCTGTAGCAAACAAATATACCGAGAGATTTCTGCCTAGTATCTATCCCCTGCCTATTAATTAAGCACACACACACACACACACACACACACACACACACACACCTCAAAATACCCGAAAAAATCACTTCACAATGCTAGATATGGAGAGCCAATATAACAGTATTACAGCATCACACACACACATACACACACACACACACACACACACACACACACACACACACACACACACACACACACAAACACACACAGACACACACACACGCACACACACACGGTAAGCATACAGTAACTCATGCGATATATGGCATATAAGTCAGGAAGGCAAGGGGGCAGGGAGGCATCCGGTCCCCTATGACGTCACAGCTGATGACGTCACAGCTAATGCCGTCACGGCTGATGACGTCACAGGTGCTCTATATTTACGTAGCGTAAACCATTTTAAAAATGACCCCTCGATAAAACGATGTCAGATCAAACTAATGTATCTGTTCCGACGTGATAAATAGGATAACTAATTCCCAAAGTATAAACACACTCCTAACAACAGTATTTCTAAAGAAATTCTACGGGAAAAAACGTGTTTTATAAAAATATGACCCTTTTTAACACTCGTTAAATATCCATTAACTACCACTTCAAAGGAACCAAAACTCATTTCAAAACAATTGATTAGTTATTCTTAATTATTTTAAACACTTTAGAGTGAGTTAGAGGCAGAAATAAACTATTGACAGGCTGATAAATAAGTTATTAATGTAACTTTGACACCGCTAAATAACACTTTTCCTCTCCACTCATTTCACTGAAATTTAGGCATAAAACATCATTGTATATGGACTACCTTTTGCAAATAATAACAACTTGATACAACCTTAAATAAAAAAGGGCATTGGGCGTTCCAAGAAATTTAGCACAAAAATTCCATCTTATTTACCACCCTAATAACGCCAACCACAGCTATCTCCACCCCTTACACGCACGGAAATGACTTGAAACTCACCGCAGTGTTCATAGAAAGCGTTAAATTTGACTATTGATCCCAAATAAACAGTCCAGAAACGAAGAAAATATCCTGATAAATGAGCCGGCTGGCGGAGGCCCCGTGGTGGGCTACTGCCCCCCCTCTTATCTCACTCCCACCTTCATTAAACCTAAACTTGACCACGAAAGCTATGTCTGAATGGCTCATATGAAAGCTTAATACCATTGCTGCATACTGTGGCAAGATGAGCCTGGTGGAGTCACCACCAGACGACAACAAAGGAAACAGCTCAGCTCAGGTTTGTAAGCGCCTCATGTTAATTTCAATCTTGTACTGTTCACAATAAAAAAAAGAGATGAATAAAGGTCTGACAGAGTGACAGCCCATTCATAGGAGGATGCCAAAAGATTTCAATTTGAAAAAGAAAAGAAAAAAAAATAATATATATATATATATATATATATATATATATATATATATATATATATATATATATATATTAAGTTTGTGTTCGCCTGTGTGTGTGAGGGGGCCGCTAAGAATCCACCTGTTAGCCAAGGGGGCGTTAACCTGTGAAAGTTTGAGAACCACTGGTTTAGGCTATATATATAAGAAATACAACTTAGGTCTAAATGATTGTTACTGTGATAAACAGCTACTCTTGGTGAACACTAGAATAGCTTCTTGACAGCTTAATAATGAGAAGAATACGATGAAAACTACGAAGGTTCATCCCTTGCTCTGGTTAACTCTGGAACTCCTTGCCTGCTTCTATATATATCCATCCATCCACCTTTGAACATACTCGGGGACTGGCATCTTAGTTTTTTTTAATAGTATTTTTCTTGTCCTTGGCTCGCTTTCGTCTTATATAAATAAAAAATACAGGAGAGATTATTATATCACCTTTCACTTACTTAACGCCACTTGACTTTCTGCTACTCTTTTCTCGTGGTTTAGAAGACCAGTGTTGTTTCATTGCATTCAGCGTGGGAGGACGTGCGATTCCTACCTTTGATGTATTAATGTTTGATATTTTAGCCGGTGCATTTTTTAATAACGTGTTCCTATTTCAGTGTTGGTAATATCGTTGAGCGTGATGGTAATTACTCTTAATGTTGCAAAGCCTCGTTTTTAATATTACAAAGCCTCGCCAACAATAATGAAACGCACTTAATGGCGATGAGAGTTATTTCAAGAGCGCAATTCAAACTGGTTAATATAAATAAAGCATCATTAATTCATTTCCTGCCAAAATACTTCATTTCTCCTAAGGTTATATAAGAATCAACAAAACACGCTTTTTTTTTTTCCTGTGTGGTATATTCTTACTATCTTCTTTCTTCTAACATCAAATTATTATAAAAAAAATTCGCAATTTTTTTTATTACCTCTTTGAAAACTAGTTTCCTCTCTTTACTCCCCTTTTCTCTTTTCTTTATCCCTTCAGTGTTCTTGCTTCATCCTTCCCATTTCAAAAATAAAGGTAACTGTATTGCTCCGGAGAGATGATTAGAACCCATAAAGAAAAGTGACTCAATCGCCTTGACAACCACAAACAAAACAGCAAATCTATTACATCTTGGCTCGAAAAAACCTAATATTATCCAACATCACAGCCATAACCTAACCACGTAATCCAGTGCCAGGACATGTTTTCACATCAATTCCGCTTTAGAGTTGACGTTTTATACAGCTTCAGAAACTTGGAGAGGATTAAGATTGTGAAAATTCTAGCCATTATTCTTTTTTTCACCTCCATAGACTCTTCCTAATAACAATAAGATCGTTTAATCATACCTAAGACTCGTGGTAAAACCGAAGTGGGTTAAACCGTCTCTGAAAAAAAGAAACACCCTGCAAATTAACATGTCCATAAACAAAATAACGGTGATATATCCGAGGAAAACACCAGCCAAACATCAGATCAACAACAGCTCTTTAACTCCCCTGGCATGAGATAAACACCCTCTAAACATAAACACAATCAACCCGAACATAACATCCTGCAAATACCACAGACAACACAAATACACACAAAAAACATCCTTCTTACAGACAACAAACAAACAAAAAAACATTCATTTTATCACACGGACAACACAAACACATCCAAGGAAAAAAAAGACAAACAATCTTTTCACACAAATAACACGAACACACACATAAAAAACCAATCTTATCACACATACAACACAAACACATAAAAAGCCACCTATCTTATCACACGGACAACACAAGCATACTCATGAAAAAAAAAAACACAATCTTATCATACAGACAACACAAACACACACATTAAAAAAATCTTATCACTCATACAACGCAAACACAAAAAAAACATCCACCTTAACACACACACACACACCCACACACACACACACACACACACATACACACACACACACCAAAAACAAAAAAAACATCAATCTTTTCGTCTCCCGCATGAAGCCATTAAGAGCGAACAAACCACGTCATTAATGTAAGTTATAAGCACTTGCCTCTGCTCGGCCGCGACACACTAATCCTATTCTGGTCCGCTTAATGCAAACTCCATCACGGCGCAGGACTTAGCTCAGATATTAATGTGCCTCCCTCCCTCACTGCAAAGTCCAAGAGTGTTACGAAGCCCAAACGACCTCCTGTCACGCCCCCATTAGCAGCTTCAACTTATAGATGAGCTCGTATTAATATGTGTTACGTTTCCAGTTTTGTAGTAAGAGTGTGAATCTGACAGGATACGAGATTGTAGTTGTAGTAGTAGTAGTAGTAGTAGTAGTAGTAGTAGTAGTAGTAGTAGTAGTAGTTGTTGTTGTTGTTGTTGTTGTTTTTGTTGTTGTTAATGTTTTTTAGGGGTGTTATTGTTATTATTATTATTGTTTTTAGTTTGAGTGTGTAAGAGTTTGTTAAGGAATTGCCTCGCTGTCTAGGGTTTTGTCTCTCTCTCTCTCTCTCTCTCTCTCTCTCTCTCT
>CM035208.1:3740635-3742799 GCA_020233015.1 Callinectes sapidus | reverse complement strand
GAGAGAGAGAGAGAGAGAGAGAGAGAGAGAGAGAGAGAGAGAGTTAGAAGTAAGAGAAGAGTACAAATACCTGACAGTGACACTTCAAGTGGCGCCGGTAGCCAGGTGGGGCGGCCTGGTCCTGCCTTCCCTGATAACCCACCCTTCCTCCCGCCGGTGCTGAGTGGTGGTGTGGGCGGGGTGGGCGGCGGGGCGGGGGAGGAGGGGGGGTGGGTGGGTGTTTGGGCGATAAAGCTTGATCACAGGACTTTGAAGTGTTGTCTGGGTGGGTTTGGTGTGTGGGTGGGTAGGGAGTAAAGAGTTGGCGAGGAGCTGAGGACGTGTGTGGATTGCTAGACAGGAGGAAGTGGCGGCGTGGCTGTCTAGGAGTGTTTTGGGTTAGACTGCTTGCTGGGTGTGTGTAACGTGACGAGGGTACAATGTGGTGGAGAGGTAAATGTTTGAGGACAGAGTGAATGTTTGTGGATAGAGACCTGTAGATAATTAACCGGGTTCTCGAAAGTGTTTCTCCCGTTAACAATGCAGAAATCTTGTTAATTTGTCACTATACCATTAAAACATTCGCGGAAACCCTGGTAACTTAATATACAGACTTTTGAACATGGTAGTGAGGCGCAGTAATTCAAAATATGGTCTTATAACTCACTAAACCTTCCCTTGAGTTTTGGAATCTTGGCCTGAACATTCATAGGAGACAGTGACCTCCCCTTGGCTTCTCCTCTCGTCCCTCTAGCAGCTCTTATCTAACCCTTTATGACACGACCTCCTTCCCTTTCCCTTCCCTCCGCCCTCCTGGCCAACCCTTTAGGCCATTCACTTCACAGTATCTCAGAGTAATCTTTGCGGAACAACAAGACAATGACGGTAAACTAAGGCTAAAAAAATATGTATACACAGCTATGTAATCTACTGAGGAACCTTGAGGTCTTGTAGCACCCTCAGGAGTGACCTCATGACCTCCTTCCCCACCCACGGCCGCTAAGGGAAGCTGAGTCAGGCCCACGTGTGCGCTACTGCCGACAGAGGGACAGAAGGGATGATAAACTGAATGAAGTGAGTGTGGGAAAGAAGAGAAGCGATCAGGGAGAAGGACAGAGAGATGAGTGGACTGTGGCTTGTATTCTTAAACACTTTGCTCTCTCACTACAATTTCCGAAGATTACTGAGATGACTAAGTGGATTTTCAAGACAGTTTCTCTTTATAATAAACCAGAAATATTGCCAATTCAACACCAAAACCATTAAAAAAAATTAAAAATATGACTTCTTCAACTAGAGCCTTTGGAAAATAATGATGGTGAGAGAGCAAAACGTGTAAGAATACGGACATGAGAGACAGACAGAGGAACAAACACGAAGAATCAAAACAGACCCCAGCATCAATTTCTCTCCTACACAGTGTTTGCCTTTCGTTGTGCAGTGGCTCTTGTTGCTCCTCTTATCTCTTCCGACTTCTGCACGCTGCTCGGCGCTCACTGGAGGGTTTCAAGACTGACCAATCCCCTTTCTCTATTTGCTCGAGAGATTGCCGGGACGAACACTCACTCCCTCCTCACTAAGAACACTCGCGAGAAAGTGTGGTGGGGGGGCATGCGAAACCGGTGGTGGAGATTAGGGATTGGGCGGGGTGTGGCGGGAAAGAGGGGCGTGTTACTGGGATGGGATGAGATAGGGCTTTTAGAAGAGGGGATTATGAAGCAGGTGTAATTAATTGTGTTGGAATAGAGATTGGATTTATTCTTTCAGTACTGAGACGCATTTTTATTCTGCTTATTATTTGTCGGTTTTATACAACTTTATAAACTCATGTGGGGATTAAAATAGTACAGTACAGCCCATTTATCTTCTGATCTCCATAGGCCCTTCCTAATGTTCACAAAATCGTCTAATCACCCCCAAAGCTCGTGATAGAAATGTGTCCCAGTACTGAAGGGGTTAAAGAAGGATGGAAGACCAGATGTGGATGAGAGCAATGTGGCGTGGTGGTGATCTGAAGTACAGTGGAGAAAAGGAACAAGAGGAGAAACCAGAAAGAAACCTCACACGTACATAACTCAAGGAAAGTCACACAAATTATACCTAACAAGGAGAGAGAGAGAGAGAGAGAGAGAGAGAGAGAGAGAGAGAGAGAGAGAGAGAGAGAGAGAGAGAGAGAGAGAGAGTC
>CM035208.1:3720635-3735635 GCA_020233015.1 Callinectes sapidus | reverse complement strand
GAACAAGATAGACTGAAGGATTTGGAAGAGAAAGCAGGTATAGGTTAGCAGTGAGGCAGACAGACAGACAGACAGACAGACAGACAGAGAGGCAGGCAGGGAAGCAGGTAAGTTTGTGGGCGGGTTGGTAGATTCGCTCCTTGCATTTAATGTTTTCCCAGATCCCAGCACGATTGGAGATTAAACCGATTACCTTTCCAAGAGTGGCGGGCGGAGTAGCACACCTGGCAGGGCGGGGGGGAGGGGGGGGCAGGTGGGGTCAGGTAAGCCAATGGGGGAAGGGGGGGGAGGGGTCATGTTTGCCTGCATCGCCCCTGGACACCGCCACCATGTATTGTTCTAAACACAGCGCCGGGAACTAATGCTGGCGAGCGTGACCTGTGTCGGCTTAAGCATATGCAGTGACTTTTCTGCTCAGTCGCTGCGATTTCGGATTACGGCGGTACTGGGCAAGAGGTGGTGGTGGTGGTGGTGGTGGTGGGGGTATGGGGGAGGTTGAGGCGTGGTACGTTCGAGGTGTGAGAGGGTACGAGTGTGTGGGGACGGAAGTACTCGTATAGGTACTAGAGTATGGTTGAAAGGAGGAGGAGGAGGAGGGTGCGAAAAAAGAGGCAGAGACGAGACGTAAATGCGGAATCAGGAGACGAGTACAGGTGGCAGGTGTGGGCGGGAGTAGGCGCACTGCAAGGGTGTGGGCGGGAGGGACAGCGTCGGGTGAGGCGGGTGAGCGGGTGAGCGGGCGGGTGGCTGGTTGGGTGGACCCCGCGACCTCACAATACCCGTGACGCCCACCAACCCCGCCACCCTCAGATTGATTTCCCCGTGAAGCGCCGCAACACTGGCCGCCCCAGAACACGTCTCCAACACCCTCCATGCAACACTTCCAGAAACACGACTACACACACACACACACACACACACACACACACACACACACACACACACACACACACACACACTCAAAAATCTTCCCAAACAAACTCAAACTTCACTTCATTTTCCCTCACCCCTAACACTTGAAAGCCTCAACAACACTTTAACACACACAAATACAACTTAGTGCCCCATCAGAGTGTTGCAACAACCCACCAACACTTAGACACTCGAGGCCTTGGACACGTGGCCCTCTTACCCTCACTCACCACCGCATCGCCAAACTCACACACACACTTGAGGAATCTCCTTATGTACTACCTCTTGATCAGCGGACAACCACTTCCTACAGCACTCCACTCCCTCACACTTTCGTCCGTATTCAGAAATACTTCACCGCTGCACCACCGCCACTATTTCAAAAGGCTCCTGTTTAAGTGACACGAGTTTTCAGGGGTGTTTTTATGGTTCTAGTTACAAATGAACAATGTTACTATAAAATCGACAAGGGAAACACCCTCAAAAACCCCGGCTTGTGATCTCTATAGCCCTGGAAAATAGTCGTGGTAAGAAAGCAAAGCGTTTCTGAATACGGGTCTTTTCACCTGAAGCACCGCATGTCTCTGTCAGATGAAGAAATTACTCGATTTTCTCATGCCACCTTTCCCTCACTGACCGACATCTTCCACACACCTTCCTATGGCCATGAACCTTCTCTCTTCTTGACACTCCTCCTCTTCTTCCTCCTCCTCCTCCTCCTCCTCCTCCTCCTGTCTTCAGATCTCTTCTTCACGGACCACACCACCTGTTTCCCAGTTGGCAGATCCTCACCTCGTATTAATTGAGACAGAATGAGGCACGAAGCAATACCCCAAGACGCGCCACTAAAAGGTTCCTCTGAAGCGTTCGGACACGAGGAGAGAGGAAGAGGGAGGGAGGGAAGGGAAGGATGTGGCAATGCAGTCCGTGTTTGTGCTGGGGGAGAGCGGCACTGTGGAGACCCAGAGTGCAAAGTTCATCCACTAAGGAATGGAACTAGCAAAAACCTGCCATCCAGCGCGGTTGACTTTGAAGCAATAACAACCACACCCCCGTGCCGCTGAATAATTCTGTCTTTTCATTGCGGTACTTGGCTCGACTTGCCCTACGGTGACTACGCCATGTTGGGAAGCGAAGGAGAGGAAAGGAAAACAGAGGAGGAAGAAGACTTTTCGATAACAGTGTAGGGCGTGTGATTTGGAAGGAAGGGGGAAAGACAGTCGGCGCCAGATGTTACAAAGGCAAAGATGCATGACCGTGGCTGCAAGCTGGTGGGAAAATGACTCCCCTGCGCAGCGTTGCAAAAGGAATGAGGGGAAAAAAAAAAAGTTGATTTGCAATACACACGCCAGGAAAAAGAAGTGGTTCTGATGATTTTATGCATTAGTATTCTGCCTCCCTCTTATAATTCTGGTCTTACATTTTTCTTCTCCACCAGACAGGCTTATTTTTTTCCCCCGTTGTGCTCTCTCTCTCTTCTCCCCCCCTCTCCCCCCCACTCTCTCTCTCTCTCTCTCTCTCTCTCTCTCTCTCTCTCTCTCTCTCTCTCTCTCTCTCTCTCTCTCATACACACACACACACCTTGATACTAAAGAAAGACAGAAGAGGGAGGAGGAAAAGGAGACGGTGAGAGATAAAAAGAAATATAAAACGGAGGAGAAAGATAGAGAGAAACAAGAATGGGTGGGCCAAGGGAGGAGGCAAGAGAAAGAGAGAGAGAGAGAGAGAGAGGGAGATGGAGATGGAGGCAGGAAAAGTCTACTATAAAGATTGGAAGAAAGATTAGACGAGGAGGAAAGGCGGAGATAAGAATTACCATCGAGCTACGAGTGATGAAATGAAGGATAGAGAAAAGATACATTGATTGAAGAGGAGGAGGAGGAGGAGGAGGAGGAGGAGGAGGAGGAGGCGATGCTAAGAATAGAAAAAAAAAAGAAAGAAGGAAAAGAAACGCACGTGGGAAATAAATGGAGAAAAGTATGAAAAAAAGAAAAAATAATAATATGAAAGCAAAAAAAGAAGAAAAGTGTTAAAGTTACAAGAAAGGAAAAGAGAAAAATATAAAAAAGACAAAAGTAACGTGGAAGCAAAATAAAAAAGAAAAAAGGTATTAAACTGACGCATAAAGAGGAAACAGGAGACGAAAGTAGAAATAAAAAAGACAATAAAGCGAGAGAGAGAGAGAGAGAGAGAGAGAGAGAGAGAGAGAGAGAGAGAGAGAGAGAGAGAGAGAGAGAGAGAGAGAGAGAGAGAGAGAGAGAGAGAGAGGGAGAGAGAGGAGAGAGAGAGAGAGAGAGAGAGAGAGAGAGAGAAGGAAAGGAAGGAAAGTAAGGGAAGGGAATGATGTAGGCAGAGTTAAAAGGTCATAGGGGCTGGAGGCAACTGGGGAACACCAACAGCAGCAGCAGCAGCAGCAGTAGGAGGAGGAGCAGGGACCGTATGGAGATGAGAAGGCATTATTGAGCAACACTTGTACTGACCCGTGTCCATTGGCCCAGTGCCTTTTTGCAGACACCAGTACTTTGCTCCCGGTACCCCAGTCACTTACTTCTCCCTAGTACATTCTAAGTTCCCCAGTACTTGTCCCAGTATATTTGTTTTAGTGTTCTTGTATGTTACCTTTCGTATTTTTCTTAGTTCCCCAGTATTTCTATTCATAATCTCAATGGCCCAGTATTTTTCTTATCATATTCATTCAGTCCCCAGTACCTATCCCAGTATATTTATTTTAGTTCTTCCTATTGTCTTTCATATCTTGATAATCTTTTTTTTTTATTTTAAGTTTCCTATCAATACCTTTCATAATCTTAATATCCCAAAAAACTTTCCCCTCACTCATAAACTCATTCAGTCCCAAAAGTCCTATTTCTTTGAGTCCCCCTAGTAAGTCCCAGTAATCTTACCTAATGGCCGTTACCTGCATCTACTTCCCGGTACCTTTAATTACTCCCTTAGTGCCTAGTTTTTGTACCTGCCTCGTATCCCGGCACCCCTATCCAGTGTTCTTTACCTGTGTGGCCAGTACCTGAGACTATTACTTGCAGGTGTATTCAATCCCACGTTCCCATTTCACAGTACCTGGTTAACCATTTATATGTAGCCGCGAGACAAGATTTTAATTTCCATGTTTTAATTTCAATTCTTATTTTCTAACCCAACCCGTCGCACGCCCCGCCGCGCCTCGTCTCACCTCGGCTTTCCCCAGCACTGGCACACATCTCCAGCAGCCCTTCCGTCCCCTCCACCACCACCACCACCACTGCTACCCCATCACCACCAGCCTCGCCTCACCCCACCCTTCCCCACCCCGTCCCAGCCCAACGCACTTACTGTTGTAGGAAAATATATCTTGATTTGTTAAAGAGGAAATTGTATGCCCTACACACACACACACACACACACACACACACACAGACACACACACACACACACACACACACACACACACACACACACACACACACACACACACACACACACACACACACAGGCACAGCGTTGCATATCATTGACACACTGAAAGTCGCCGTCCTTGCGGGTGAGGGCGGGGTTAGGGGCGGGGGAGCGGTGACAGGTGGGTTGAAAAGGCAGGTGAAATATGGAGCGCGTGGAGGCTGTAGCGGCGTGTGGGTGAGACGTGACGTGGGTGAGGACGATGGAAGCAGTGAGGCAGAGAATTGGTGGAGGGTAAGAAAGGTGGCAGTGGTGGTGGTGGTGGTGGTGTGGATTAGTGGGTGGAGGAGGCGTTAGGCATAGTGACAGGTGGTGGAACGGATGATTGGAGTGCAGGGACGGAGAAGTGGATAATGAAGGGGTGAAAGATGTTGGGCAAGCTATTGTGGCGCCGTGGTGAGGGAGGCGAGGCGGAGCGGCTGGTGACGCAATGGTGGCACTGAGGTGGCACGGCGCGGCCCAAGTAGCGGCGTGTGGCGTGTGGCGTGAGGCGTGCAACGTGAGGCACGACCTTCCCCCCTCATCCTA
Source organism: Callinectes sapidus (assembly GCA_020233015.1). NCBI lineage: Eukaryota > Metazoa > Arthropoda > Malacostraca > Decapoda > Portunidae > Callinectes > Callinectes sapidus. Next base: position 3,730,742 of record CM035208.1, on the reverse strand, counting down.
CCGTTCCCCTGCCCACCCACCCACCCCTGCCATGCGTCGTATCCCTGCGCGCCTCACCTGTACGCGCGGCGCCAGGTGGGCAGCGTGGCCGAGGGCAGGCAAGATGTAGTAAGAGTAACTTGAAAATGCCAAATTCGGGGAAGCAGAAGGGCAGGGTATTAGCGAGGCTGGGTGAGCCGCTCGCCCGCGGCCCGCTACTGTAACATGCAACCCTTCCCTTCCTCCTTCTCTCCTCCCACCCACCACCTTCCGCCCTTCATCCCTCTTCGCGGCCGTCCCTCACTTCACCTGAATTACCAGGTACCTCAGCGGCCCACACCCGCGAGCGTCGCGTCCCCGGGATTTCGTAGCCTCGCTGTACATAAACTCATTAAGTGAATGAACAGCTTCTGGTCACGTCGTGAGAATGTGACGCCCGCCCGACCTTCCCCCCACTTCCCCTTCTTTCCACAACCTCAGAGCAGCGGCTGCGACACCGCCAGAATTCCATTAATTGTCTTGTTTTTTGTGTGTGGTTGAGTAGTGTCAGCGGGGCCAGGGCTGGGCGGCGGCTGTGGACGGAGAAAGGCGGAAAGTCACATGATTTCTAAAATTCGAAGAAAATATTGAGGAACAGAAGTTAACAATGTAAAATGAAGGACGACAATGTAAAAGTCAGAAGGAGGAGAGGAGGAGGGTAGAGGGAAGGTGCCGTGCCTGAAGCCAACATCAGAACTCCCCCCCACCAACCCCACCCCACTTCACCGCACGGCCGCTGCTAACACCATCCATCACGCTACCTCCAGCCACCCTCCTTCCCTCCCTCTGGCCTCCAAGATACGCCCTTGGCAGCCACCGTCCACCTTTTGGCCTCACCACCACCACACCACCACTGTCTCCTCCTCCTGTACCACTTCTCTTCGCCCTGCTACCGACCAGAGGGTGACTCCTCGGCCTTAAGATGGAGGAGCAGCAGCAGCAGGGGCGGGAGGCTGCAGCACGGGAGGCAGCGAGCATCAACATGAAGACCTCTCACCTTATACTGTATTTTTTTCATCTTTTCCGTCCTTTCATTATACCAAGCGTGCTGAGTTGTAAAACCTGTCAGTCTCTTATTCGTTTCCTCCACGAGTGCGGTGATTTTTATGGTGCGCAATCGTGTTCTTTTCTCTTTCTTTGTGTTTTGTTTTATGGTTATGGTGTGGCGCCTCGGAGGGCTGTCGACCTGTGGCCCACGAAGTGCCTGCCTGCCGTCTTGATTGCTAATGAGCGTGTAATTCAATCACAGTGTCGTGGATGTGACGCGTGAAGCTGCAGTAATACGTGCACAATGGTTACTCAGACACTCGCCTCGTGCCACAATGGTCGGTGACGCTTTGACACTTTGACACTTTGTTCCGTATTCAGGAGCGCTTTGCTGTCTCACCACGATTATTTTCCAAGGCCACCGAGATGATTAGCGGGGTTTTCACGAGAGTTTCTCCAGTTAATGTTGTAGAAATCTTGCCACTCTGTCTCTAGAACCGTAAAAATGTCTAAAGAAACTCGTGTAAATTTAGATAAAGCCTTTTGAAGTAGTGGAGGTGAAGCATAGAAATGTTTAAGAATACGAGCTTTTGTCTTGTAAGTGTAGCGTTCCATTCACCAACCCTGCTAGGTCTGCCACTGCCTTTGTATCGACTTTTGAAACCCGAGGAATCAGATCTCAGCACTTACCACCCCGTATGTTACTCCCTTCCTGTTTACACCTTATCTTTGCATTTACCTGAAGTATGATATCAATTCCCACTTTACTTATTACTTATTCATATGCTTATTTACTTGTTACTTTTTCATATACTTATTTACTCGTTACTTATCCATATACTTAGTTCGTTCATCAGTTCGTTGGTGTGTTGGTGTCTCGCGTGAGGCCAGACAATTGTAACCTCAAGGTCGCGGTGAAGGGAGAAGAGTGTGATGGAGGGATGAATGGGCAGGGTGGGAATACAGAGGGGTGTTACAGAGAGGTACAAAGACGCTAGGTGGAAGAGGAAGAGCTTTGTGTTGGAATGGAGGAGCTTTGTGTTGGAGTGGAGGAGCGCAGTGGAAGAGTTTTGTAGTGGAGTGTTAGAACGAAGGCGGTGTTTTAAGAGTGGAGAGGAGTGGAGGACCTCTGTGTGGGAGTGGAGAAGCGGAGTAAAAGAGTTCTGTGTTGGAGTGTTAGAACGAAGGCCGTATTTTAGGAGTGGAGGGAAAGCAACAACGCAGGTGGAGGGTGGAAGAATGAGGTGGGAGGAGCAACGACTTGTAAACTGGTAAACTGTTGACTGATCCACGGCTCCTCTGGTCTATAGACGCCGCCTCCTCTGGCTCCTCCCGCGGGACAGAAGACTCCGGTGGGCAGGGCAAGGTAGTCTCGGGAGAAGGGAGAAAGAAAAGGAACTAATAGGGTTTATAATGCAAGATATTGGATTATTAGGGGGACAAGAGAGAGAGAGAGAGAGAGAGAGAGAGAGAGAGAGAGAGAGAGAGAGAGAGAGAGAGAGAGAGAGAGAGAGAGAGAGAGAGAGAGAGATTAATCCTCGCTATTTAATTTCACTGTTACGTAATTAAAGTTTGGTAAGAGAGTGTTGAAAATACAGACTCTATTGTTTACCTTTTAGAGTCCATAGATTACAAAAAGATGTGGTAATTTAAACAGAAATAGAATCGAGACCATAAAAAGAAGAAAAATGAGATGCCAAACAATAAGATAACGAGCGATGCGACAAAATACTACACGAGTAAGAAGCGATGCAACAAAACAGAACACAAAGAACGAGCGAGGCGATGAAATACAACACACGAGCGAGATTATCACACATCATCATCATCATCATCAATTACGTTTTCTTATTTCTTTATCAATATAACTCACAATATTTAATCTATTCAATTTTTTTTCACAAACTGATGCTACTCCTGCTGCTGTTGTTGTTGTTGTTGTTGCTGTTGTTGTTGTTTTTGCCGCCTACATGGAGTTCGCTGCCCCCACCCCCAACCCCCAACACCCACCCGCCCACCCACCCACCCACCCACCCTTAGGCCAAGCTACTGGATGGAAATGGCTTACTGAACGCTTTTACTTACACACACACACACACACACACACACACACACACACACACACACACGTATGCTCTCTCTCAGGCTCACTAGTCACTACACGTTCTCTCTCTCTCTCTCTCTCTCTCTCTCTCTCTCTCTCTCTCTCTCTCTCTCTCTCTCTCTCTCTCTCTCTCTCTCTCTCTAACACACAAAAAAGAAAAAAATACAGTGCTTCCAACTTCCTGTGTGTGTGAGGAAGATGCTGGAGCTGCTTTTACCTTCGCCTCCAGCCGTGCCCTGCTTGCCCGCGACCCGTCCCGCTCACCACAGCCTCTCTCGGATTCTCTCCACCTAACGCACTCCCACCCCCCCCCTCCTCCCACCAGTCCCGCCTCCCTTCCCCACCCACTCCTTCCGGCCACCATTTTCCTCAGCTGTGTTCATATATCCACTATCTCTACTTCTGAAGTTCAATAAACCGATTAATATGTATTTTGTTCTGTTCAATTTTCTGTTCGTCTGTCCTTGTTTTCTTCGTCCTTTCCAGCTGTATATTATCAAGGGCGTATTTTGATAGAGTTTGAGTATGTAGTTTTTTTCTTTGATGAATTTCTAGTGTTAAAATCCATCTTAACCTTCCGAAATTTGTGTTGTACTTAAGCTGTTACCTCATCAGCAGCTCCAAATTTACTGCTGATGAAATAATGGTCTAAGAAAGAAATACATGCTTGGGAATCTCTGTTAAGACTGCCCCAGCTTCATGCCACCGCCTCCCCTCCATCCACCACCCCGGCCTGCTTCACCTCACCTGCCCTCGCCCTACCAACTCTGGGAATGTAGGAAGCAAAGTGAGGAGCCTCGGGCGTGGCCGGGAGCCCAACACGATCGCTGCTGTAAAAACTGTTGCTGCTGCCAAATTATCCCCCGTCGGCTTCTGCTGCTCCTTCGTCAGGCCGTCGGCAGCGCTGTTGGGGAGCCGCGCTAAAACAACAACACGTGATAAAACTAGACAGGATTGGGAGATTTATGTGCAAACTGGCGACGCTGGTTAGCAAGGGGCTGAGTGGCCGTGACGGGGGAGTGTCGTGGCAGTGGGTGGGTTTTTGGTAGATGGCAGAGTGTGAAGGGGACTTAGGGAGAAGGAAGGGAATGAGAAATGTAGGTGTTAGGGAGAGTGAAGGTTTGGTGATGGGAAGAGGAAATGAGAAATATAAATGTAGATAGCAGCGAATGAAATGGACTTAGGGAGAAGGAACGTTTAATGAAGGAAGAAGGAAGTGAGAAATGTAGGCGTAAGGGAGAAAGAACGCTGTATGAAGGAAGATGGGAAATGAGAGGTATAGATATTAGGGAAAAGAAACACTGGATGAAGAAAGATGAGAATGAGAGGGGAAGAAGAAGAAAAGTAGAAGTGAACACGAAGAAAAAGAAAAAAAAGGAGATGAGGAGGAAGAAGAAAAAGACGATGTAGATGAGGGAGTATGAGAGACAAGAAGACAAGGGGCTGCCGGGATGAGATGGCATTGGAACACCTGAGGAAGCAGTGTGAGGGGGACAAGGAGGCAGGGACGGTGTTGGGGGTCTGAAGGGATATGTGCCCCCCTTGAGGACACACAGGCAGATGAGTCAGGGCTGAGTAAGGGTCTAAGTTAGGGCTTGTGACTCACCTACTACTATGGCGCGGCTCACACACACCTGTACCCCCCCTCTACTGGTGCCCTACTCTCCCCCTCCCCTCACCCCCTTCCCCATCACACCCTGCGTCCCCTCCCCTCCTCCTCCTCATTCCTCTACCCTGCAGGCCGATGAGAGAGGGATGCCATGTCTAAACACACTTGACTCATCCACGCGCACACACACACACACATACACACACACACACACACACACACACACACACACACACGTCATTCAGTTTTTTTGCTTCGGTTTCCTTAAATTTTCATCGTCTTTTTCATTGTTAGTTTTTTTTTTTTCTCCCGTTTAGAATTCCTTCTTAGATATCCATATCATATATTTTTTTCTCTCTCTACTCCTTTCAGTTTTTTTTCTTTTTTGCTATTTGTACTTTCTTTAGCATATCGTTCTCTTGTCTTGTCTTCTTCACCTTTTACCTTTTCTTCTTCACCTTTCACCTTTCTTTTTTTTTCCCTTTTACCATCCTTACACCTCTTCCTCCTTGTTCCCTCTACCCTCACTCCACTCCACTCCCCTCTTCTCCCCTCCACTCCCCTCCCCTTCACTCCCCGCCCTAGCTCTGTGGTTCCTCCCCCTCCCCTCCTCCTGATCCCAAACTAAAGCTGCCCTGTTTGTCCCAGAGGTAATTACTTGCAGGTTTTATCGTTGCAACATTCAGGTGTGAGGAAGATTTGTTCCTAGGATTAGCCGTTCTGTTTGGCTGCTTCCCTCTTCCCATCTTCTTTTTCTTCTTCTTCTTCTTCCTTCTCCTTCCTTTTCTTCGTAGTTTTCATCATCAGTTTTTTTTTTCTTTTTCATTTTTCATTTTCTTTGTAACATTGCTAGCTGTGGTGCATCCTCCTCCTCCTCCTCCTCCTCCTCCTCCTCCTCCTCCTCCTCTTTTTCGTATGTGTTTTTAGAATTTGATTTTTCTTTCTATTTCTTTCTTTTCATTTCCCTTTTCAATTTCTTTGTAACATCACTACCTGCACTGTATCCTCCTCCTCCTCCTCCTCCTCCTCCTCCACTGTCCCACCAGCTTATTGAGGTCGTTCTTCGCCTTCCCGTCAAGTCCAACACGGCGCAGCGCAGTGTTCCCTCTGTGGCGGCGCGGCGGGGGAGCTGTGGCCGAGGTGCGTCGCGGCGGGGCGGGGTGGGGCGGGGAGGGGCGTAAAGGCAGGGGATGTGTGTGAGGTGTGGGTGTAAGGCATCATACTCGAGCTATCACGCCCAGGAACCCCGCCCCCCCCCCCCTCCTCTCTCTCTCTCTCTCTCTCTCTCTCTGGTTCATACAGGAATGCTTTGCTCTCTCACCACGACTATTTTTCAAGGCCACAGAGATGATTAGCATGGTTTTCAAGAGTGTTTCGATAGTTAATAATGTTGAAATCTTGTCGCTATGCCTCTAGAACCGTAAAAACACCTTAAAAAAGCTCATATCAATTTAAGTAAAGTCTTCTGAAATAGGGATAGTGAGGCAAAGAGGTGTTTGAGAATACGAACCTTCTCTCTCTTTCTCTCTCTCTCTCTCTCTCTCTCTCTCTCTCTCTCTCTCTCTCTCTCTCTCTGGCAGTACTCGTCCGTGTCTCTAAACAGGTGTACGTATGTGCCTTGACAGAGGTAGGCAGGGCGGAGTGAATGGAGGGAGGGAGGAAGGGAGGGAGGTCGTTATGAGGAGGAAGACAGAGTGGAGGGAATCTGGGAGGAAGGGAGGACTAGCGGACATTGTTTCAACCTCTCTCTCTCTCTCTCTCTCTTTCTCTCTTTCTCTCTCTTTCTCTCACCACCTCATGACCTCCTCCTCCTCCACTTCCTCTGTCTCCAATATTTACAGTCTCGCTCTGGTGGTCCCCTTGCGCGCCTTGTCCGCTAAGCCTCGTGTTTAAAATCCTGCCTCGTTGAATTGAACAGTTTGCTCATAACTCCGGCCAGGTGAAGTGGAACAAAGCCGAGCAGAACAAGCAGAACAGGAGCCTTGAATGACGAGATGATAAGCAGTGCGGGAGAGCGAGAGGTGTCAAGGGAAGGCAGTAATAAGCCGTAATAAGAGAGCAGAGAGAAGTGGGAACGAATTGGTAGGTAAGGGAACACGATAATTAGCGAGAGTTGGGGGGGGGGGGAGGTGAGATTTGAGCGCAAGGGGAGAGAAAATTTGAGAATCACTTAACGAGGACAGACTCTTGCAATTATTTCTTCGTCTTGTATTTACCGTCGAGTTACACAGACAAGAACTCGGAAAAAGAAAAATACGGAGGAAGAAGAAAGGGGGGAATAAAAGTGGACTGCGCCGTGGGAAGGTAAACACAGGAACAGAGAGATAAAAGAGGAGGGAGTAATGACGGAGGAAGTGGAAGGTGATGATAAAGATGAGCGGAATGGGAGAGTGAGGTGAGGCAGAGATGATCTTGCTGAAGTCACTCAGGAAGAAGAAGAAGAAGAAGAAGAAGAAGAAGAAGAAGAAGAAGAAGAAGAAGAAGAGGAAGAGAAATAGCCCTAAATTACCTACAGAACCAGAGAGGAAATGGTGACAACGTGAGGAGAAAGAAGATGAAGACCACAAGAAAGGAGTAAAGAATGACAGAAAGAGAGAGAGACAGGAAAAAAAAATGTGGTGAAGAGGACAAGAAACAGGAGGAGGAGGAGGAGTAGGAGTGGGAGGAGAGAGTCATGGGGAGGAGGAGGAGGAGGAGGGGAGGAGGTGAGGGAGGTGTGAAGCGTCAAATGTAACAATGGTATGACATAGAAAAACAACGTCAAGAGTAATGACCTGCTGCCACAGACAACACCTGGAGGAGGAGGAGGAGGAGGAGGAGGAGGAGGAGGCAACATGTGGAAGGAGAAATGGAATCAAGACAGGTTTAGCTTTTTCTCTCCCTCCCATCTTCTTTCTCCTTCCCTCTTGTCTTCTCTCTCTCTCTCCCTCTCCTTCCCTCTCCCCGCGACTCATCTCTGCCAAGGCGACACCTGCAGCCCAGCCAGTCCTCTGAGTGTGGCGGAGGAGGAGGAGGCGCGGCAGGTGCAGGTGACAGATGATACCTGACGTGTTCCTAAGTACTTCACGTAACAGGAGGAGAAGAAAGAGAAGGGAAAATAATAAAAGGAGGAGGAAGAAAAATAGTAGAAATGAACAAAAAGATTAGAAAAAGAAAGAGATTAGGAGAAAGAGAGAGAAAAAACAAGAACAAGGAAAGGAAATAAGAACTAAAAGGAAAAAACGAAAGACAAAACGAAAGAAAAGAAAAAAAGGAAGAAAAACAACGATGAGAAGGGACAAGAGAAAACAAGAAGCACAGTATCAAAATAAAGAATAGAACGAAAAAAGCAGAAAAGATAGAAACTCGGAAAAGGAAAGGAAGGAAGGAAGGAAGGAGAGTAAGAAAGAAATAGATGGTAATCAGAAAAAGATGGAAACTAGGAAACGAAGAGAAGGAAGAGAGGAAGAAAACCAGGAGAGTACAATGATGAAAATTACTAAAAAGTAAGAAATGTCCTTACTAGGAGGAAAGGAGAGAGGGAAAGAGAGTAAGATGAAAATAACTAGAAGAGGAGAGAAAAAAGGAGGGAAGGAAAAAAAGAGAGTAAGAAAATGAAAATAACTAGAAGACTAGAAGATGAGAAAAAAACAAAATAAAATCCTTACTATCTGGCAGAAGTAAAGGGACAAACACACCTTTACAAATCACCAGAGCAGGTTACGCGGCATAGTCCTCAGGTAACACGCGTGGGGCAAGTGATTAGCGTCAGGTGCAACAGGTAAAGCAGGTGGTGAGCGGCGCGGGCACCACCACCACCACCGCCACCAGTACCACCACCACCAGTACCACCGCCACCACCACCACCACCAAGGCCGTCCACGTCACGCCACCACCAGCGCCTCTGAGGGTGTGAACGCAGGGACATTTTGCGCTGCATTAGGGAGTCAGGGACCAGTAAGGGATGGGACGCCTTGGGGGGGGGGGGTGAGTTGCTCTGGGATTCCCTTTTATTAGACCTTGTAACGGACGACTCGGGGGCTTGTGGCTTGTTTGGGGGGCGAGGGGAGGGTGAGGGAGGAGAGGGAGAAGAGCATGGGGAGTGAGAAGGGAGAAGAGAGGAATAGAGGGGTATTTTTGCCTCGGTGGAGGAAGCGAGGGAGGGATAATGTGGTAAATAGCAAAGGAAAATAGGGAAAAGAGAGGAATTGGAAGAGGTGAGGGAAGATTAATATAGCAAATGACAAGGGAAGGTAGTGAGAGGAATAGGGAATGAGAGAGGAAATAGTAAACGACAAAGGGAAAGTAATGAGAGAGGTGGAATAGGGGTAATTAGAGAGGAATAATGGTAAATAGCAAGGGAAAGAAAGAAGAGGGGAGGAATATAAGGGACATCTTTGCCTTAGTAAATAGAGGATGAAGGAGAAATGATAAAATAAATAGTAAGGGGAGAAAATAGGGAGAGGAGAGGAATAGATGTTACTTTTTTTGCAAGGGAGAGTAGGGAGAGGAGGGAAATACAGAGGAATAGAGAAGAGAGGAATAGAGGAGAGGAGAAGAACATAAGATTTTTTTTTGCCTTGGTGGAGAATCACAAGTACAGAGGTAGGAAAGGTGATGTGAAGTCCAACAGTCACAATTCATTCGTAACAAAGGAAGAAGAAGAAGAAGAAGAAGAAGAAGAAGAAGAAGAAGAAGAAGAAGAAGAAGAAGAAGAAAAAGAAGAAGAAGAAGAGCAGACAGAAAGAGAAGCAAGAGAGGGAAGGGAAGACTAAGAAGATAAAGATACCACAGAAAATTTATATAGCAAACTTGAATAGGTGAACTAGCCAGTGTGTGGAAGGAGGGGGGGGGGGATGGAGCGGAGGAGGAGAGGTGGACGCCGACGAAGAAGAGGAAGAGGAAGGGGTTAGGGGGTCAGAAGGGGCTCATTCCCACGGGAGGAGGAGGGGGGGGATTGCGCGGGGCCTCCTTTGTGCATGCTTGCAACGCCCGTCACCGATTGCATTCCGTTGACAGTTGTAGAATATCTGTCAATCTGCTGGGGGGCGGCGGGAGGGCGTGACGGATTAGGTGACGTGGGGGGCTGAAGGGGGGCTAAGGGGGGGGAGAGGGAGTGTAGAGGGGTCCCTTTTGATTGCTATGAGAGAGAGAAAGAGAGAGAGAGAGGGGGGGACGGGGAGAGAGAGAGAGGTTCAGATTTTCCTCCTCCATTTCCTGGTTTCCTTCCATTCCATGTTGTCTCCCCCCATACTTATTTACCTATCTATTTACCCTCCCTTTCCCTCCCTTTCCCTCCCTCCCTCCAGTCATCTTTTTTTGTCTCCAGTTACCGTTTTCTCTCCCTTCCTCCGCTCTTTCCCTCCCTTCGTTCTAAAATTCGCGAAGTTTAATCTGACCACGTGCACAG
>CM035208.1:3426492-3427500 GCA_020233015.1 Callinectes sapidus | reverse complement strand
CTCCTCCTCCTCCTCCTCCTCCTCCTCCTCCTCCTCCTTGTCTTTCACTCGGAATTCCCCTGCCCTCTTTACTCTCACCCTTCCATCGTCTCTCTTCCTTCCCTACCTCTTATTGTCCTTCTCCCAGTTATTTTTTCTCTCCCTTCCTCCCTTTGTCTTCGTTCCTACCATTTTTCTCATCTATTTCCCTTTACATCTCGTGCGTTTTTTTCTCTCCCTTCCTCTCTTTTTTTTCTTTTCCCTCTTCTTCGTTTTCCATTCTTTTTCGTTTCTCTTCTTTTCTTCTATCCCTTCATATATTGCACACCTTTTCTCTTTCTTTCTTTTCTTTTTTTTTTTCTTTTTCTTTTCTTTATCTTTTCTTGACTTGCATCATTTTATCTATTTTTTGTCTTATGTTCCTCCTACCTTTTCCATCTCTTTCTCTCCTCAACTCTCCCTCATTTTTCAACCTGTGTTTCTCTTCTTCCTTATTTCCCGATGCACGTTTTATCTTTTAATTACCCTTCTTGTTCTCCTATTTCCCTTCTCTTTCCTCCTCCACTCCTATTTCAATTCCTCTTCAACACTTTCTCCTTTCTGTTCCTTGTTTATTCCTTGTTTATTCCTGCTTCTCCTCATTTTCTTTCTCCTCCTCCTCCATACCATCTCACTCTCTCTTTTCTGAGGGAGTAGCCACGGCGTCCTGGGGGGTGTGGGGGGAGGAGATAGCAGCAGTGGCCCGAGGGTGTGTATTGTGACCTTGTATATTTTGTGAGATTGATGTATCGAATGTTTGAATAGGTTTAGTTGGGAACCCGACTGGACTCTCTCTCTCTCTCTCTCTCTCTCTCTCTCTCTCTCTCTCTCTCTCTCTCTCTCTCTCTCTCTCTCTCTCTCATTAAAAATACTCATTGTTGGAAGAGAAATACATTTATTGGTCATTTTTCTTTTTTCCCAGGCTCGTCTTTGTTGTATTTGTGAATGTCCTCGTGTTCCTGATTTTATGACTGTCTTCCGCTACATTGT
>CM035208.1:3413992-3421492 GCA_020233015.1 Callinectes sapidus | reverse complement strand
CACCATCCCTCCCGTCCCTCTCCCACAACGGGAGCCACTCTCCATCCCTCCCGTCACGACTAACTCCTGTGTTCCCTTCCACGCCTCGCCGGCGCAGACACAACGACCTGGCGTGGAACATCCGCAACTTCGTGCACAACAAGCTGGAGAAGGTGGACATGTCGCAGAACCTGAGCACGGTGGAGCCCTGGGGCAGCTCCCCCTGGTCCCACACCGACCTGGCTCGCCTCAGGCACGGCAGAGTGGGCGCCCAGGTGAGTGCGTGCACGTGTGTCGGGGGAAAGGTAAGGAGGTGGAAGGGAAAGAATCTTGACTCTCCTTGCTCGTTTTTTGTCTCTTCAGTGGATGGTTTAGTTCTGACTGACTGATGTTGTTGTGTCCCTTTTGGGGATGATATTATAAGTGGTAAGAAAAATGTGTAGCAAAACACAGCATTCGTTTCAAATATTAACATGTATTTCTTTTCCTATCGCGCGCACGCGCGTGTGTGTGCGTATGTGTGCTCTTCAGTTCTGGGCGGCGTACGTGCCATGCGGAGCGCAGTACCTCAACGCGGCGCAGGTCACACTGGAGCAGATTGACGTGCTGAAAAGATTCATCGCTCGCTACCCACAGCACCTCGGATACGCCCACTCCCACGCCAGTAAGTCCCTCACGTCCACACACTCCCACGCCAGTAAGTCCTCCACGCTTAAACAAAAGGGCAACAAAGATGATAAATAAAGCTCATTAAATTGCCCCTCCCCTATAGGTCCGAAAGAACCAGTTGAAAGAGGGAAAATGTTTTGAAACCTCCCTCTTAAATACATAAGTCATAGAAGTCATAGAAGTCAAGTCATAGAAAGTTGGAAATATAGAAGATTGTTACATAGAAGTAGTACGTTGTCAGTATTCTCATTTTTGTTGTTGTTGTTGTTGTTTTCCTTTTTGTTTTATCCTTCTTGCTGTGTTTTTAGCAGTAACACTCTTTAGCTATAACACTTCTTTTCGTAACTATTGTATTTTAGAAGCATTAATTCGGCAAATATTACGTTATGGTTGATAGTTATTTGCCTCTCTAAACTCATTTAGTAAAAACATCGTTAACGTAATAATCTCCCCTCTGTTTGAGTCTCCCCTCGTGACTTGTTGATGTAAACCCGTCAGGAAAGTCAGGAGAGGTGGGAATTAAGTCAGAAAGGTTGCTAAAAAATTAAATCATTCCGTGTGTCAGCGTTGCCATGTTGCTGCTCGAAGGAGGGAGACGTACGCTCTTCTGGTAACACTGCCGTCCGCCCCAACCCTCCTCATCTCGTCGCTTTTTATCTTTTTTTCCCCCGTCTCATAATAATGGAAAGATTTGAAAGTTAAATATTGAAGTTCATCATTCCTTTCATTCTTATGCAGGCAGGGAAAGGCTCTCAGTGTGTAAGTATTGAATAATGTATAAAGGACAGCCACATAGGAGTGAATCTGCAAACCGCCTCGTAAATCCACCGTCTTTCATTCACTTCCTTGCGTTCAATAGCGATACAGCGAGACGTCAACGCGAACCTGCTCCGAACAGACTGACACACTTACTTAATCAAAACCACGTGAACTGTTTCATCTTATCACATGCCCCTTTGGAGTATCAATTAGACCTTCAACCAATTCAACTTGCTATGAAGAAACTGACTCACTGAATTAATTAAAGCCATCCGAACTGTTTCATCTTATCGCATGCTCCTTCTCAGTATCAATTAGACCTTCAACCAATTAGTTAGTCGGACATACAGTCCATCAATTGGTAAATAGGACTTGCATCCACAATCAACTTGCTCTTTCACCACGTCTATTTTTCAAGGCGACAGGGACGACTATCCGCGTTTTCACGATAGTTTTTCCTTATGATAAACTAGGAAATTTGCTAATCCATCTCTAGAACCATAAGAATGCCCTTAAAACATGATTATCTTCAATTAGAGACTTTTGAAAGCAGTGATGGTGAGAGGCAAGCGTTTCAGAATACGGGCCATCAATCAATCAATCAGCCTGACAAACTATGCACCATCAGCGTGACATACAACCAACATCTATTCAATCAATTATAGTCCATCAATTCACCAAATCACTCCATCAGTCAGGCAGTCCATCAGTCAGTCAGTTAGCCAGCCAGCCAGCCAGCCAGCCAGCCAACCAGCCACCATCACCACCACCACCACCACCACCCACCACCACCGCCACCCACCGTATTCACCTTCTCTCGTTCTGCTTCCCGTGCTTCCTGAAGATGTATTCTCGTGTTCTTAAATTCTTTCCTCCCATAACGACAATTTCTAGGGGCATAAGAAGTTCTAAAGAGTCTTTCCATTGTTAATAATAATCTGTTCCTAGAATGAAGAATATCACTAGAAACCCCTTCGAATGAATGTAATTTTTTTATGGATTAAGGAATTCCGGCCAAGGGCAAAACAGGAGATGGTTGAAAAAAAGACCCACTGAGGTGCCGGTCCAAGAAGTTGTATGCAAGAGTGAAGGTCTTCTTCTTCTTCTTCTTCTTCTTCTTCTTCTTCTTCTTCTTCTTCTTCTTCTTTCTTTTTTTTTTTCTTTTTCTTTTTGTGTGTGTGTCATAGATGTGTTTTAGTATATGGTGCATTGGGTCAGAGCGTTGGTCTCCTGTGGCTCAACTTCATAATTGTACGTGGAAATTTTCTTTGTATATACTTAGATACTTGAGGCCCGTGGTGCTTCCATGATTAGGGCAAACTTCTCCCTGTTTGTGTGCCAGCGTTTGGTACTCTTCTGGCGTGCGGGTGTTTTTCCTCAGTGTTGTTGCTTTTATTGTTTGTTGTTGTTGTTGTTCTTGCTCTTTTCCTTCTTCGTTTTCTTCTTCTTCTTCTTCTTCTTCTTCTTCTTCTTCTTCTTCTTCTTCTTCTTCTTCTTCTTCTTCTTCTTCTTCTTCTTCTTCTTTTTCGTCGTCGTCGTCTTCGTTGTCGTTGTCAATAAATGATATTCGGTGAGTGGACGCCGTAGGTTCCAATTTGCTCACTTGTAAACTCTTCAGTCACAGCGTCACCATCAGGTTTGTGGAGGGGAGCTTGTAACAGAAAATGTCTTGTAAAAAATCTTCGAAAATCCCTGTACATATCACACACACACACACACACACACACACACACACACACACACACACACACACACACACACACACACACACACACACACTAATTCAGCATGTCGTCGTTGGCAGGCCTGCTGGAGGTGTACAACTCGGGGCGGGTGGCCAGCCTGCTGGGTGTAGAGGGCGGCCACCTGGTGGGGGCGAGTCTCTCCGTGCTCAGGATGTACTACGACCTGGGCGTGCGCTACCTCACCCTCACCCACACCTGCAACACGCCCTGGTAAGTGTGCAGTGTTATCTTATCTCATCAATTGTACAGTTTAGAGTCTAGTCACTTGGGAACTTTGAACAAGGATCGGACAACTTTATGGATGTCAATGATGGTGGAAATGGCACGTATGTTTTATACAGCAACTGTCACGTTTATGTAGACCTGGTGGCCTCCAGCAGCTTTCCTTTCACACGTTGCCAGTCTTCGGTGTCTTAATATATCCACAATAGAATATATTTTATAAAGTCAAAATTTTTGTTCCTGTGCACTTGGTTTCCATCGTCACATACATGTCTGACAGTGCTGAAAGTCATGTTCTGTGTGAATAGTTCAGCTTCATATAGACCTGTGGTGGCGCCGCTACCTTGACTGCGCACAAAAAATATCTCGCCATCAAAAATTTGACCATGCTGACCTAGAGTGGCGTGGTGGCGTCTGAGAGTTTATGTTTGAAGTATTGCTAACACAGCGGCAACATCACAGTGATGGTGTCTTGTGAAGAACCCCAAGTCAGTAAAGAGGATATTGAGAGAGACAATTATTCAGGATATGAATATCTTGCATTGTTATGTAGAGGAAATGCCAATTCGTCATTCATGCCTTTCACTTCCTCTGCCAAGTATGATCCCATTACACGTGTATCGCCAACAGAATCCCCAACCAGCCTGCTACACATCATTGGTTACTGATCCCAGCACACCTGTTAATGACTCACTCTCACACCTGTAGATTTCCCTGCCAGGAGTCTCTCATATGTACACACAGGTTAATGTTCTAATGACACAGGTGGTAATGGGCTGGTAGAGCGCGTGCACACACACACACACACACACACACACACACACACACACACACACACACACACACACACACACACACACACACACACACACATTAGCTCTTCTATGATAAAAAGAGATAAACAGAGATAGAAATAGAATTGCAAAAGAAGGTTGAAAGAAAATGGACAGAAGGTGAGATGACGAAAGAATCAGAGAGAGAGAGAGAGAGAGAGAGAGAGAGAGAGAGAGAGAGAGAGAGAGAGAGAGAGAGAGAGAGAGAGAGAGAGAGAGAAGAGGGAAGATTGCCAAGGATCAGAGTTAATGCATCACGAAGCTCAAGGGGGGACTTAGCTTGTCTAATAGAGTCAGCGAGGAGGAAGGACGAGGCTAGAGGACGACTGCAGGGAAGATTACAACCCACGCCGAGGAGGTTCAGATGCTAAGATGTATCAGCATGGGACTGAAACCTTGATTTAAATTGATCCTCAAGGATTTCAGATTTCTCATTGGCGTTTCAGGTGTTTAATGCAGGTTTTTCTTATTCATATACACGTGTTTCCTTTTTTCTAAACTTTATTTGTGGTGTTTTTAATATTTCTGTTACGTGAGGTTTTTTTCAGATTCAATGTTGTGTATTTTTATGGCATGATAATTTTGGTTTGTATATTGTGTTGGTTTGTGTTTATTTCTATTTGCTTTGTTTTGTTGTTTTATTTGCGTGTTTGTGGTTTCTCTTGTGCATTCATTTGCATTTGTTTGAAGGTGATGTCGACTCAAGAAGTCTCTCAGCGCGTCACCACCCGGCGCCATGCATACACTTCCTCCTAACACGTCAAGTTTCTTTACGACGCTCCCTCTTCACTTATCGTTAAACTCTTTCCCACTAATTTATTTTCTTGCCCCACACACACACACACACACACACACACACACACACACACACACACACACACACACACACACACACACACACACACACACACACACACACACACACGTCATCTGTTTCACACGACGCGTACATTTAGTGACCAGATCAGATCAGAGCAGAACACTGATGACGCACAACCCTTCATGTAAAAACCTATTTGAAAGTCCTCTTAATTTTCCTTCCCTTTCAGTTAATTATACGAGATTTCCATTTCATATACATGTCATGTAATAGTAACTTTAACAGCTTTAGTGCCGCTCCGTGTCGCCATCTCCCTTAAAGGAGACCACTATGGCAACACTGCTGCTGAGTGATGTTCACACGCGCTGATTGCTCTCCCCCCTCTCCCGTCTCTCTCTCTCTCTCTCTTTTTTCTAATGTATCAAGGAGATCCACCAATGGCATAAAGACGAATGAAAAGTTTCCTAAAATACCTTCCCAAAATGAGAGAAAATAGGAGCAGGAAAACCAAGGGACAAGCTGGCATGATGTCATTTATGTTTCTCTCCCAGATGAAGACAAGTAATTTAGTGGTAGGAGTGTGTGGATGCTTGTTGCATGTATACAGTGTGGTGGTGAAAGCAAGGGAGGTTGTCGTTAGAGCGCAGGTCGCAGCAGCACTGTTACGTAAATGGAAACAGGCAAGAACACGAGAGGATTCACAGCAGACTTTCAACACCCGCTCACCTGCCCAGTTTGTAACTCTCTGGGAATGACTCGCCTACAGTGGCACGTGTTTACTACCTCTTAATTAATCCCTTCAGTACTGGGACGTGTTTTTATTTCTATTTTGTTTATCATTTGTCGATTTTATTCAGCCTCAGAAACTCATGCGCGTATTGAAATAGTACAGACTCTGGCTATTAATCTTCTGACCTCCGTAGACCCTTCCTAATGTTAATGAAATCGTCCAATTACCCAAAACTCAAGTTAAAAATGTGCCCAGGTACTGATGGGGTTAAGAACTCAGATGGAAAAATAACGTTAAGTTGCGCATGTTTAAAAATGAGGAAAAAAAATCACTCAAATACATACAGTCAGGGAGAGGAGCGTCATCTTTACCAGGTAACAGAGCTATGGTGACAATGTAGTCCGCCGTTCCCTTGGTACTTCAAACCCGCACTCCCCCATTCTGTGTGCCAAGGTCTTCAATTCTTTTTCAGGGCGGACTCCTCACCGACGGACTCTGGAGGACACGAGGAGGAAAACTTTGGACTGAACGACTTTGGGGCGGTGAGTATCTCTCTCTCTCTCTCTCTCTCTCTCTCTCTCTCTCTCTCTCTCTCTCTCTCTCTCTCTCACGCACACACACACACACACACACACACACACACACTTCCGGTTCACTCTCACTCCTTCCTCTTTACTCGATCTTATATTCGTACCTTTCTCCTGTTCCTCCTTCTCTCCTTCCATCTCCTCTTCCGCTCCCTCTCCTTTTCTCCCTCCCTGTTACTCCCTCAGTCCACGTCTTATCTCCTGTCCTTCTCCCTTCGCTTTCCATCACCTTTCAGTCGGCGCCTCCACTCTCCCTGCTCTCCCTCACTCTCCCCTCTCCCTCTCTCCTGCAGAAGGTGGTGCTGGAGATGAACCGGCTGGGTATGATGGTGGACCTGTCCCACGTGTCCCAGCAGACGATGCGGGACGCCCTGGCCGTGTCCCGCGCGCCCGTCATCTTCTCCCACTCCTCCGCCCACGCCCTCTGCCGCCACCCGCGCAATGTGCCCGACGACATCCTCCGACAAGTGGTAAGTGCCTAGAGGGGCGGGGCAGGTGGTGGGGGGGGAGAGGGAGAGGCGGCAGGACTCTCTCTCTTACGCCGCCGCCTCCTTGCCCACCTCCGCCGCCGCCATCTCCTTCCTCCTTGACCAGTCGCTTCCTTCCTCTCATCCCGCCACTATTTCCTCCTCCATCTCCCATCCACTTACCTCTTATCTTTCCTCTCATTGAGTTACCTGCTTCCTTCTTTCTTCCTTCCTCCTCCTCCTCCTCCTTCCCTCTCATTTCTTTCACTAAGTCACCTCTCTCTCCCCTTCCTACTCACCCGTCACCTCCTTCCCTCCTCCCCCTTCACTCTTATTTCTCAAAGCCTCATCCTTCATCATCCTTCACTCCTCATCATCCCTTCATCCTTCCTTCCTACGACCTTCATCGCTCATCCTGCCACTCCAAACTCCTTCATTCTCTCATCGCACATCCTTCCATCCTTCACTGCCTCGTCCCTGCATCACTCCTCCCTCCCTCTCTCCCTTCCCCGCCGCTCGTCTCATTTCGCCTCCCTCGTTCCAGCACTTAAATGGCGGGATCGTGATGGTCAGTTTCTACAGTTACTTCCTCACTTGCAACGACACTGCCACCATCCACGATGTTGTCCGTAAGTACCTGACAGAAGTAGAGAGAGAGAGAGAGAGAGAGAGAGAGAGAGAGAGAGAGA
>CM035208.1:3352255-3363948 GCA_020233015.1 Callinectes sapidus | reverse complement strand
GAGGAAAGTGGAGGTAAACTGTGGAGGGAGATATGGAGGAAAAGTGGAAGGGTGTGGAGGAAAAATAAGAAAAAATGGTCAGGTTTTGGTGTCATACTATCTTTCAAAACGACTTTTTTAACTATCAAGGAAGGGAGGTACGATAGTCAAAATTGGAGAGAAGGCGGGGGAAAGATGGAGAAACACTCTCTCTCTCTCTCTCTCTCTCTCTCTCTCTCTCTCTCTCTCTCTCGTTCTCCTCCCTCTCGCCATCTCTCCTCTCGCTCTCTCTCTATCGCCTCTCTCTCCCCCCCCTCGTAAAAAAATAATACAATTAAAAGCATTCTCACCTCTCTATCTATCTATCTATCTATCTATCTATATATCTATATATCTATATCTATATATATATATATATATATATATATATATATATATATATATATATATATATATATATATATATCTCACTTTTGAAACACTAATTGGCTTCATTCTTGAGTTCTTCAGCGGCCATTCCCGCCCTAATCAGAGAGAGAGAGAGAGAGAGAGAGAGTAAAGCTACTCGTACTTCACAGGCTGCCGCGCGACGCTCATCTCACTCCAGCCTGCTGCTGGTCCCCCGATTCATCGGTATAATATGTGGATTGCGGACCTCGTGGATGTCTTGGGGGCCGTGTAGAGACATTTTTGTAGCCAAGATGTCTTATTTTTAATGTGATGAAGGCTTGCACAGCGTGTTCAGCAGGGTAGATAGATCTGATTTGTGTTGTGGGGGCTGGCTGATGGTGCTGATTGGACCTTGGAGTGTCATTGTACTGGACTGCTTAAGTTTTACTATGACGTCACCTTCTGTCATGGATATTAGTGCATGCTGGACTGACGTAGTCTATAATAACCATAATCGAGCCTACCAAAGCTTTAGGTCCTGTTTATCAGAGAGAGAGAGAGAGAGAGAGAGAGAGAGAGAGAGAGAGAGAGAGAGAGAGAGAGAGAGAGAGAGAGAGACGTGTGGGACTGATAAGTACCTTGGAGAGAGAGAGAAGGGGGGGGGGGGGAGTGGAATGGGCATTGTAAGCTCGGCTGTAGCCTAAGAATTTCAAGATCAAGATGTAAAACTCCAAACATCATACGTGCTGCGTGCACCTCTGACCAGGCTCACGACAACAACAACACGCAAAAGCAGCCACGTGAAGGTGAAAAGCGGGTAATATTGTTAAGTGCCCATTGTATTTTTCCTTCGTAATTATACCTTACTTGTTGTGATATAAGGATGTAGATGGTTTTCATGTGTGGTGCTAATCAGTTTACCTGATGTTACTATGAGATGGAAGAGGTGGTGAGATGTTTTGATGGAATTAACTCAATATTTTCATTGACATCTGTGATAGACTACACAGAAAGGTTAATTGGGATGTTCCTTTCTATTATGATGGATTTGATAGACTGCATAGAAAGACTGATTGTGATGCTCCTCCCCAATATTCCCCTACTATTCTACATATATGATTGTGATGCTCCTCCCCAATATTCCCCTACTATTCTATACTAACCAGTAAAATGTCTTTTAATACAAAACATTGCATCTTCTTTTTTTCTCCTGTATCACCTACAAATTGGGGGACTTGGTGGAGAAACCAAATTTTTACTTTATTAAGGACATTGCATCATGCAACAGTTACTTATAACAGCCACCTTAGGCTCCAGGATTATCTCGTAAGTTGGCTTGCCGAACCTTGCCTAAATTGGTGTCTTTGTCATTATTTCACTTCCTTACTTGTGGAAGAGTGGCAATTTTTAGGGTGCCAGGAGTTTTGCCACCTGTAGCATTCACGCTTGTGGTTTCACTACCTAATGATAATTTGTTAGCCACCTAGTGGATTTGCTATATGAATTTTTCATTTTTTGTTAAATATATTGTTATTGTCATATAAGTGGGTAGTTTGCTTTTGTATATGTTTGAACCTCATTGTTGGTCAATACACTGACATTTTCATGGATGGGAAGTATTTTGGCATTTTAGCCTATCAAGATAGTCCAGTACAAGTGAGTCTTTTGCAGAAAGACTGTCTCAAGTTGTGAATTGGTTGAGGTGGAAATATCTATTGGTGGTAAACTGGCACTTGACAAAATCTTTGGATACCAGTAACTTTGATTCATTGCTGTCAGTTTTTGTTACATTACAGTATAAAATGGTAAGGTATAACTATAAATGCAGTAACTGTTGCAATTAATATTTTCTCAAATAGTTCAATTGATTTATAGTACCATGAATCTTATGTAATATAGATATTCAGTTGAGATTGGCTAGCCAAGGGCTGTAAACTTTTTTAATGAAATTAAAGACTATCAAAAGAAAAGTGATTTTTTTCCATTACTACTTTTTAAAAAGTTGAGTAGGAAAGGTTGGCAACTTTCATCATAGAGTTATCATTAATGATTTTGTGGGACTTGCACAGAACAACAGTTATGCATGGAAATGTACTTTTCTTCATGATTTTTTACTAATGTGTTTGTGTTCATGACTTAAAGAAAAAATTGTTTCAGTTGTGGCTTGCAGAGACAAGAGATGCCGGGTCCACAAAGAAGAAAGAAGTTCCATCGAGGAGACACTCATTTGAAAAAGAGGTGGAGGACCAAGAGGCGCACTAAAGATCTTGATGAGGTGTGTGGGTATTGTGGAGAATTTATTGTAGACAACTCTTCTCGCAAGGATGAGACAGATTTCTCATGAAGTGATGGTTGGCAAGCACTGTTCTTAATCTCTTAATTCCTCTTACTTTGTTACCAAGAGTATGGATGCAGCAGTGAGCTGGTGAGACAGAAGAAGTGGAGACAAAATTATAACTCACAATGACCTCTTCGACTGTTCACTGTTCTATGTTGAGTTGTGTTCTTATATTACAGATCATTGTAGAATGCTTATACTCCATACTATTTTTGCTCACCAAGATTCCACACGTAGTAGCTATGGTGCTCCTGAAGTGATTATTACATTTTGTTTTTATATCTTGCTTGTTGATTAGAGGTGCTTAGCAGTCATGCTAATCTGTATTAATCTCTCTTTTTGTAATTGCATCTCAAAATGCTCACTCCATTTGCAATGATTGTTCTTCCATGCACCCAATCTTATTCCCACTGATTTTTCCCCAAGATTGCTTGCCTATAAATTGTAATGAACCAAACACCCAGCAGTTCCATGCAGCAGACATTCCACAGTTTGCCAATTGTCCACCCTCCTTGCTTATAGCTGCCACATGTATGTTGTGTTCCCCATTTTTTTTTTATCTTTCATGTGTTCTTTCCTAGCTTTTCCTATGCCTGGTTCCATCTCAGCAAAGAAGCCAA
Source organism: Callinectes sapidus (assembly GCA_020233015.1). Lineage (NCBI taxonomy): Eukaryota > Metazoa > Arthropoda > Malacostraca > Decapoda > Portunidae > Callinectes > Callinectes sapidus. Next base: position 3,360,621 of record CM035208.1, on the reverse strand, counting down.
TACTCCCTGACAAAGAGCTCTCATCATTACAGTGAAAGGATTATTACAGATATATTTGGTCACACCCTTAATTTTTTCAATGTTTATTATTTCACATACTTTATCATATAAGCAAAGTTTTAAGTATTTGAAATACCTAATCTTTCATATGCAGCAAAGAATAACTTAGTTTACAATGCACTTAATATCATTGGTATCTTCTCAGCAGCTGTGAGTGTTTGTGTGTGTGTACTTGGTCTATTTTGTCTTCATTGGATGCCATTTAGAATAAGGCTCCTGATCCTTCTCAGTCACCTTTTACAAGATTCAGGGAACATAGTGGCATTATTCTTAGCTCTGCCTCAGAGCAGTTAGGTTAGGTTAAGGGAAGGCTACAGTTACAGAGGATGAATTGTATGAAGAGAGCTCTAAATTAAAAAGTGATTGGTCATGATAAAGGTGAATGTTGAGCAACAGTTGGGAGTGCATGATGCAGTCTTGTCAACTCCTGGGAGGTCCTGTGGTAACACTTGGAGGGGCTAATTGGTGCACAAACCTGGTGAAGGTGTGAGGCAGTCTGCAGGAATTACCTTGTATCTGTCATGTGGTCTTATAATGGAGTATCTATGTGTTTGTAACTACTACTGTTATTATATTATTATTCTTATGATGTGACATTTGTCTAGCTTACAGTGCTTTCATAACATTTCAGATTGATGTTGATCTCAGGGAGGAGAATGCATCCAAATTGTTACACCAGGAAGTGGATGAGGACAAGCCAGGTGGAGGACAACATTATTGCCTTCACTGTGCGTGAGTATCATGCCGAACCCTTGAGACTATCTGTTATCATTATAGTCACTGCAATCTAAACTGGCACCTTTTGTGTGACATTGAGCTTGTCAGGGACAGCCCCACCATTACTACATCATGGGCTCTCTAACTTCACTCTTCCTCCTTACCTTCTGTCTGTCTTTCTTTCCATCTGTTTCTACCTAAATTGGTGTATTTCCTAAATTATTTCTGGAATCATTCTGAATTTTGTCCCACATCACCGTTGAGGTAAAAATTGAGTGGTGTTTTTTTTTATAAAGGTTGTTTCCCCATTCTAAATGTGATATATAGGTAGATGGCAAAGTACAAGGTTGCTGCTACCTCCGCATTACTTCACTCACCTTCAGTCCTGATGCCCTCACACAGTCTTGCGATGGACCATTCTCCTGCAGGCTCACCATATGGCTAGCCTCACAGCCAATGTAATACAGTATTATATAACAATGAGAAGTACTTCTTGCGAGAATAGGCCAGTGAACTATGGAGACGTGGCAGCTGTGAAAAAGCGCTCACACAAAAGCAGCCAGATTAGAGTACAGCGACTATATTAGATCATTTCATTGGATTGGTGTATAAGGATAGTATAATAAGTAAAACCCAATGCCTGTCTTGTCATACTGTGGTTACGTTTGACAGAAACATGATGGTTATTTATGTTTAGGTAATATTTCTAATTGTATAGCTGCTTTTTATCCAGTAAATTGATAGAATATCTGATCAGGTCACTCACTAGAGGTCACAAAATTGTGTAAGTATTGCTTTGGAGGTGGTGGAGGTTGAGGAAAGACTAAGTGAGGGCATCCTTTAACTAAATGTAAAAGATGTTAGACTAAAACTAAAAGATAAATTGAAGATGAAGAAATAATATTTAAAAAAGAGACATGAGTGATGCATGAAATTAGTTATCAAATAACTAGAAGACAAATAAAGATCAAGAAGAAAATGGCAATGAAATGAAGTACTCATTTTTAACATAATCATAGAGAAAAATTTAAGAAAATGTTAAAAGAATGACAATTAAAGAAAATAAATGTATGAATGTTACCAAATTACTATATATAAGCTAATGCCACGATATAGAATGTGGAATTTACATGATGTAGAGGCAGATCTAAGTTAGGCTAAGCACCTAATAGTACACAAGCCTGAAATTTAATGGTACTTGGCTGTATTCCTAGATGGACTGTCCACCTGGAGTTGTAGTATCCTGAGTGAGAGTGAGGTGACTGGCCTGGGTGTAATAACATGTATAACTTTTACCAATGTTTGAGTGTATTGACATGAGTGGGAGCAGAAATGTAACTGTAGCACTACTTATGAAATTGTTTCATTCTGATCTAGATCCTCATTAGCTCATCCAATTGTCGAGGTGGACTGTTATACTTAGATTGATATTACTACTCACCCTGTTGGAATAATAGTTTGCACATAAGCAAGGATATCAAGAAAGTAATGGCCATGTTTTTATATAGGTGGTGCCAGGACAGTCAAGCCATGCATAGTCCAATTTGGCTTTTATGGTCATCTTAGTACTATAATGTACATTAGAAATTTTGTTTATTTTTAGCATCTTGCAGTGTGTTCATTGTCTAGTAACAGTTCACAGTGACTCATTTATTCAACTTTCAGTTCAATTTCATGGTAGTTCCATAATGCCCCACTGCATAGCATAGCAGATAGTTTTAAGGAACTCTAGCATTTATCTCTTGCTTTTTATTAATTTATCATGACTGAAATCTGTTTATTATAATGTAGCCAATACTTACTGTGATTATTTTTTCAACAGGCGGTATTTCATTGACAATGATGCACTGAAGAGTCATTTCAAAACCAAAGTTCACAAGCGGCGACTCAAGGCCCTGGAGACTGAACCTTATTCCATTGAGGAATCTGAGAGGGCAGCAGGGATAGGCTCCTATGTCCCTCCCAAAAAACGTAAGATGGAAACACAACCAGTTGATGACGGAACCTTTCACCCAGAACAGGAAGATATTGACATGAAGTAGAAGATACTTCTAAAAGAGGGAGAGAGAAAGAGAGTGGGGAAAGGGGTAGGAAGAGTTTTATTATTGGCAAATGCCTTTTTCATCATTGTTTTTCAGGGTCTTTATTAATATACAGTATATATTAATTAAAGAAAAGATTGTTTGCAGTTATGGTTTTATTGTTCACAAAAATGGAAGTGTGAAAGAAAAGGCAGCATGTTTTTAGATATAATGTATGTATCGTACTGTGCTTACAGTCTTTGAAGACAAAACACTCTTTAAGTAGAGAGAAAATATGGAACAAATTGTGGTGCCCAAGTGTAAACATGTATGTGACTGCCTAGACCAAGCTGTAGGAATGATGGTTGTGGCTTCTTGCATCTTGTGTTCTGTGTAATGACAGTGCAGCAATAACGCTCCAGTTCTGGCTGATGTAAGCATGGCTTAGAACTTGTCATTACTACAATCTTCACAGTATGTCTCCCAAGTGTCTGCATGTTAGACAGTCAGATCCCACTATGAAACAGTAGCATCTGGATATATCAGGGAGGTGGAACACAAAGTTAGGAGTAGGGGAAAGATGTTTTTAAGTTCTTTCTTTTACTAACACAGAAAATCTCTCTGTATGTCAAAATATAATCCTTTGTGAATGTGAGACTTGGGTTGGGTCGTCAAGGATGGTGTTGCCAAGTGCTCAGCACTTAGGAGTTCAGTGCTTAGATGGGGGTGAAATACTGATGAAAAATATAGCACAGTAAGGACAGAGTTGAAACTGAAACTTAAGACTTTATAATAGTACGTACTGAAGACAGATTGGCTTAAATGGATAGTAAGAATTTGAATGCCTGAATGAAGCATTACATTATTCGATTGAGAGTACTAATACCATATAGTATAAAAAAATTTTAAAACATGAGATAAAGCTCTCCAGATGTACATACATACATGTAAAGTAAAGTGGGGGGCTTACGCTGTATCAGCGCGTAGCTGCGGGCGCTCATCTCCCGTCTCCATGGCCTTTGAGCCTGTGGTGGAATAGTCCCTTACCCCGGGACATGGGGCCAGCATGAAATCTGGGTTTCCACAGTTTACCTTCCCTAGGTTGCCCTAGGTACCCATTTATCGACCAGTGAAGGATGAAAACCTGGGTGGGGTCCACGCCGTCCTCGTCCGGGATCGAACTCAGGCCCACGGATTCGTAGCCAGACGCGCTAGCCACTGCACCGTGGCGGCGCTTAGACATACATGCCAGTTGATAATTCAATAACCAGCCTTCATTACATTTTTAACAAAAGAAATATGTTTTGGTTTTATAAAGTTCCAGTCAACTATCTCAGGGCAAAAAAGAAAACAAACATACTATTAAGATCATTGTGACCACAGCAAAGACAGACATTTACAATGACCATTGATCATTGTGACCACAGCAAAGACAGACATTTACAATGACCTGTATTCATTAGCTTGGTAGCTAAGACACTTTTAGCCAATGTTAACCCTTTCACTCTTATTTGGGACATTATTCCTTCATTATTAAACACTTAGAGATTCACTTCCTTGCTGTACAGCCACCTCCAAACATTGTGCTGATTAGAAAGTGTAAAAATTAATCTAATCCCTTTATTTCTTGTAAATGTTTAGAAAGATTCAATACATGGTTCTAGTACTTTAAATTATTGCTTATTACAATGAAAGGATTAAAGTAAGAAGACAAATATGATATTTTTCATCTGAACTGAATGCAAACTTTCTTATTCTCAGAAAGGCTTTCATATTCACAGCATTTCCCTTCGCATAACATCATTGTTATCCACATTTTTTTAAGTCTCCTCTTGACCAAACTATTTGAGTATGCTTTTTTTTTTTTTTTTTTTTTTTTTTTAATCTAATAGATATGTCACAGCTTCCATATTCAGTTTTGTTGCTTTCACCATCCATCTCATTCATATAATTCATATATTTCTTTCATTATTTGTTTCAGTGATTTGATGTCATGTCTAGTTACATTATGACCTTTCCCAGGGGCTCTCAACTCAATTCCATCACCTTTTTCTTTCTCAAAACCATGAATTTTTGTTCTCAAGTTCCTCTGACAAGCAATGTTTTACCTTCACAGTCACTACTTATGTATGTTTTCTTAAAGTCCACAAATGGCCTATCCTTTTCCTAATTCTTTCACATGCCTGTCTTATAGCAAAGACCAGAAAGAACATCTACATAATCTAGAATCATACTGCTTATCACAAGTCATTTTTACTTTTCCAGTGAAATTTTTTAGATTTGAACTTTTTACCTTTGTTTTTTTCACCTTAGTGACAGAAAAGGAAGTAAACATTGCTCTAGCTTACAAGTGGAAACATGTTTATCAGTGATAAGGTGAGAGAGTGTAAGGACAGATTGTGAAAATTTGCTTAAAGTCAGAGTTATCATGTATGACTCATTGAAGCAGCAAGTTCCACAAAACATGAGCTAGCCTCTTTCTGTTTTCTCTTTAGTTTATTCATGACAGTTCAAAGTAAGGCAATTTTATTTTATCTAAGAATTTTGTATCTAAAATTAAATTCATTATACAATCATCACAATCATCTTATCCACCAATAGTATGTAGTGCACACACACACACACACACACACACACACACATATATATATATATATATATATATATATATATATATATATATATATATATATATATATATATATATATATATATATGAGAAAAGTTTAGTGACTCCATAACTTGGCTTTTGTTTAGACTACCTTGTTTTTCTTTCTTTTAGAAATGAATTCATATATTTATAGATGAAATAGCAATAGCTGAATATTTCAAGTGACCCTATTGTTGTGATGGAAAATTAAGGTTAAATATTCTGTATAAGAAATGTCATCTAAGGCTAACCTATCCACTGACACTTCCCACTGCGTTTGCCTTCATTCTACTTTTTTTATTATTATTAATACTGAATATTTTGAGGTACTGCTCATTTGTAAAATTGTTTATCAAAAGGGCCAGATTTCCCCAGCTTTCAATTACTGGTAAGCTGCTGTGATTCATAAAGATATTTTCATTATTCAGGTGATTTCATGGGAAGGATTCTGCGTATCAAATGAGAACTGAGTAATCATTGCTGTGGATTTTTTTAAAAGAATCCCTTATTCGGGAACAAAGCAGTTTAAGTAGAGATTCGGGTCGTTTTTCTGTTTGGTTCACTTATGACATCGATATGAGACATCGACACCCACTACCCATTCTTTCCTTTCCTGTAGAAAATTCCTTCAATTGGTGGTAACGCATGCTCCACTTCTCCCGTCTACTGTTTAGGGCAACAATTGCGTACCAAGCTAATAGAACCCAAGGATAATGTAGCAGTTCTCTTTAAACCTTGAATCGTATCATTTCTACGTCTATCTTTATACCACTTAGTCCGCTTTCAAAAGACTTGAACTTAAAGGATGTTTGAGACTGTTTGTAAATTTTTAGAGATGGCACTGGCATCTCATGAAGCAAAATTCTATGTAAGAAAAATTATGATTTTCGTGGACCATAAAAAGTTTTTACAGGAGCCAAGTGTCACAATGCAGGGCTTTGACAACTGAGTGAACTGCCAAGAAAGTGATTATCTCAGCAGAGAGAGAGAGAGAGAGAGAGAGAGAGAGAGAGACTACTATTATGTATGTTTGTTTGTTTTATCTCAGGGTGGTGAGGATTGGTAAAGCATCGTTCAAGGTCACTAAGATTAGCGTCATGTTACACGCCATCCACGCACAACGCCACCATCAGCAAGCGAAGAGTAAATGGGTCGTGTCGGTTTTTGCTAAAGGAAAGATAGCAGAAATGATGGGTTGCATCATTATGTAAATAGGTATGTAAAGAAAGAGACGTGATCCTATTATTATTATTATTATTATTATTATTATTATTATTATTATTATCATCATCATCATCATCATCATCATCATCACCATCATTATCAGTGTTGTTGCTATCAATGTTGTTATTATAAATAGGAAGTAGAGCATTGGAACAACATAATAAAGGGAGGTAAAAAAAAGGGCAATTTCGTAATCTCATCCAGTATATGGCACGTACTTGTAATAAAAATTGCCGTATTACTCAATCAATTAATCAATTAATCAATGCTGCGTTTTAATTAGATTTAAGAAACTAAAAGAATAAGTTAAGTGAGTAAGTAAGTTAGCGTATACAGGGCCGTAACATGGCGGTACCAAGACGCAGCGCTCTCTCTCAGGAATGACGAGCAGAACTTCAGCTTTACTCCAAGTTGCGGACCATTGTGGCAAGGTAAAGACCCACGCCATCTCCTTATGATAGCAATCTTACAACACTAACAGCAATGTGAGGGTACATTAGTGTTTGTTTTGAGGCGGTGGCCAATTAACGATGGTAAGTGCTGGTCGGTGGTGATGGATAGAAAAGCAGCGAGTGATAGTACCAATGTTGTGGAAGTGACGCAACGTTTCTCTCCCACTCTATCCAGAATCAATTTATGAAGAACTACCAGTATAATATTAGATTGGAATATAAAGAAACGTTGTGATGTTTTTTTCATCACCGTATTATAATTATGCGGAGTTTCTTTTTAGTAACGTGTGCTGTACTGTAGAGCGTTGTGGTGAGATGTCGGAAGGATGACCGCTGTAGTGCAATCACTCACTATCCATCAGTAAATTGTAATTTTGAGTTTCTTTAGTTACAGTAGTTATCTATAGTTTATCCAGTAAATCCTACATTTAAATTGCCTGGTTTCAAAATTTATACAATATAAACACATCAACCTATTCCGTCGTAATTATCATATATTAGTGGCATTGGTTATTGACAAGTTGCACAAATAGAACAAATCTCACGTAATGGCAAATTATACACCTCTTAGATGTCAGTGGAATAATAATCGCATTCTTAACGTTTATCGTGGCTAATAACTGCACGAAACTGGACGCAAGTACTCCTAAATTACATGTAGCGTAAAGCATAAAGTAAAGAGAAGTGACATTAGTCTCGAATTAAACGGAGTATCGCGGCAGGATGGGTGCAGGGAAAGACGGCGGCACCACGCTCAACCGCCTGGCACCCAAACTTTGCCCGACGGAGACGCGCCTACCCGGTGGACTGTCAGATTGGAACTGCTGAGGCTCAGTTGGGAGAAGGGGAGAGGAGACTGTACCCTCCCCCCTCCTCCACCTCTACCTCCACCACCTACCTTCCCCTCCATCCCTTCTCCCTTCACCCCCCAGCCTGGGATCGACACTCGGGCGCGCTCAGAACAGTGGCAGTGCACCGTAGTCGCCAAACGTTTTTTCCACGAGGAGCCAACCTTGGGCCATGCTCGCGTGTGGGAAGCGTGGCGAGTTGTGCGGCTGTAGCGCCTAACTTTAATACTTCGAATTAGATTATTTATCTACTCAATGTCTTTATTGTGTATTAGTGTTTCAGAACTGGAAGTTTAGAGTTTTCGTTTCTTATTTTTCTCGTGGGACAAATTGAACGTTCGTATCTAAATACATTCATATGTTAAACCATATAATATATATATATATATATATA
>CM035208.1:3335535-3352155 GCA_020233015.1 Callinectes sapidus | reverse complement strand
ATATATATATATATATATATATATATATATAATTGTTTTAGTATGTGGTAATTTTAAAACCTTTTTTTCTTTTTTTTCTCTCTCGTCTTTTCGTTATACTACAAGTTGAGATACTTTTTTGCTGCTTAGTAGCCATGTTGAAGAGTATATGTTACCCGTGGCGTCCCCATTAACATGCAACAGGTAAAGTGGGGGCGGCAACGAGTATGTTTTTTTCAGTTAACAATGTCATAATTTCACACATTTCTGGCTAATCAAACATACATGCGACCAATTATCGTTCTAAATATTTTACAAAACGCATTCTACATTACTTGAAAATTTGAAGCGTGAAAGTAGCTTTGAAATACTGTAACTGTAATATCAAAACGTGCAACTAGCTGCTGGGAAGTGAGGGTTACACTGAGAGCCTTGAAGAAAATATGCAATGAGGGGGGAAGCTGTGCGTGGGGAGACGAACGCATGCCAACCTTCCTTAGCACTGCAGCCTTGCTCCTGATACCATTATGCATTGCCTTCCCAACTCAGGCCATTTGAGAAGATAAATGAAGCGAGTTTGATCAAGAGGAGTGAGTTACTAGAAAGTGCAGTAGATCTTACAAGCAGACTTGATGCGCCGCCCCGCTCGCTCTGACCGCTTGCTCTGCTCGCTCACCTGAATGTTACGTAATAGAAGCGGCCGCCAAATAATCCTCCGCCAATTACTGATAAAGCGTTGTCTCGTGCCATCATGTCAATAATGAAAGCACCTCCATGACGAAGCACATTATAGAACATCATACATATAGAACCGAAAAGTGAGGCGACCTCCAGAGCTGCGTATTACGGGGAGAGTGAAGGAAAACGGCGACGACCTCTTCTCGTCCTCTCAAGGCCTGACTCCTTCCCATCACCGAGGTTTCTCTAAGTTCTAAATATCGATTTTGCTTTCCACTGCTTGTCTTTTTCATGCTTAGAGAACATGAAGGATGATATACATACGAGGATCTCATTTCAGCGCCATAGACTGCCTCTCGACATGGTTTAAAGCAGATAGACATGGGAAGACAGAAGGGGCTGAGCGAGACAATCTGGGGTGGTCGATACAATTCGGGATGGTCCGTTCAGCGAGGCGCGGGACCCCTCAGCGTCACCCGTCCAGAAACCCTTCGGCGCGCGCCCTTTGCACCTTCAGTATTTTCTATGTCATCGAGCCCTTTGGATATGCCCTCAGATTCAGTAATAAACAGTAACTCATCAGACATCTGGTGCAATGAGGTGACGCCCTGTTACTTCCTCCCGTCCGCCATTTTGTGATCTCGAACAAAGAGTTTCTGTTTTTGTGGCGTAATTAAACCTCTACACGGGTCTCGTGGCATGGGTAGTCTTAAAAAATATTTCTGGTATGATATCTTCTTTGACATGGACTTGTACCCGGGCATGAAAGGCATTTATTGTAATGTTAATCAATAAAGTATTTCAGGACCTGCGCGACCGTCGCTGGGTGCAGATGAGCCCTTAGTTTCCAACAACCATCTGAAGACTCTAGAAAAATACGCCATATTTTTTCGCATCGTCCTTGGAGCTTTTATACTAAAAACTAAAACACAGAAGATCATAAAGTATTAAAATTTAGCATGTCATGATTTTTTACAGCGAATGGATAAGGATTTTATATTGGTGTGTGTCGAGTGTGGTGGTGGTGGTGAGGTGGTGGCAGAGTATTGGAACGCGTGGTGGTGAGCCGCTCTAACACTACTTAGCGCCGGTGTGTCCTGCTGCCTCCCTCCTCCAGTGTCCAGTGCGCCGCTCGTGACTCCCGCCCTGCCCTAGAAATGTGCTCTCGGTGTTTTTGAGTTGTCGCTTTAGTGTGTTACCACCATGACTAAAGAAATGAACAAGGACGCCGAGGCTTACGATCGGGAATATGATGGATTTCTGAAGCAGCTTGAGGAGTTTCATCAGCAGAGAGGGTGAGTAGTGCCGTTATGCTTTACCATGGGGGCAATCTGAGGCATATCTCGTGATTTATTGACGTGATATTGGTTCTGATGTGTGTTTTTGCCCTCTGCAGGACGCCATTCAAGCGCCTACCTCGTATTAATGGCAAGGGAGTGGATCTGTACCTTCTCTACGTGGTGGTGACGGCGCGCGGCGGCTGGCAGAAGGTGGGGGATCTCGCCACCACTTGTATTTTCCCGCCACTGGCACTCTGGCACCTCACGCACGCCACCAAGCACACACCTACCTCCCCCGCCCGCGCTCTTACACCCTCATTGTCACCCTGACCCTCACACCTCTATCCCCTGCCCGTCACAGTGCTACTTTGACCCGCCACTGCTTCCTCACCTCGCCTTGCCCCATCCCCACCCCGCTCTCCACCTCCATTTTCACCCTGCTGCACATACCACGACGTACACGCACATACATGCCAATTACACGCATACATACCATCACTGTATGTCATTTAGAGTAGGGTGTGAAGTCATCTGAAGTCACGAGAACGAAATGTGCTAAGTAAAGTTACTGTGTGGGGTGGTAACTAGTGTCTGGTGTATTGTTTTCATTGTACACCATCAGCTGCTCTCCTCGCGCAGTCTTGCTTTTTTTGCTCGTCCTCTCTTGATTAGCTAGGTTAGGTTCGTTTTCTTCATAAGTGTCATATTATAGGTTGGATTGTGCATGCTATCCCAATTATTGCATTTCAACAATGATTAAATGGCAATAGCACCTATCCATAACTTGTTGCTAGGAAAAGTGTCAACATAGTGCCACACTGGGGAAGGGAAGGGCCACTTAACACTCATCACAAGGGTGCTGTTGTGTGTGTATTGCTTTTGAAAGTGTCTATATTGCTTCTAGAATAGGTTGGGTTGATGAGAAAAAGGAGTTTAGTTTGTAGTAGCAGATACTGATTATGTAGGTTAGACAGTGTCATATGAATTCAGCCTTATTGACTTCCAGGAGGCCTATAGTGTTGTGTGTATTGCTTTGTGAATCATGTACACCTTTTTTGGAATGGATTGTGATATATTACATTCTGCAAGTGGGTTATCAATAGGCAAAGCTAAAAATAGATATTACTTAATCTTGTCAGAAGTCTAGAGTGGCGTTTATATTCTTGTAGTATTAAAGTTGTTTCTAGAAATAGGTTTTGACTAATGTACTGATCCACCTAGCTAGTGTAATTCAGGAGTAGGTAGTGTTAGAGATGGGTGAATTTGGCAAGTCAGTAGTGAGTCTCCTTTGTTTTAAGTTTGGTTGTTATGGCAGAATAATTTAGTTGCCTTTTGTTTTTATATAACTGGTTACATTGGAATAAGGTTTCATAAGAACTTGGTCCATAATGTTTCTTTGAATGGGTTGCATTGGAGAAAAGTAAATTTAGTAAGAAGTAATAGAACTTCTATATTATTTCTGACAGGTTGTGAGGGTGATAGATACAGGTTGTTAGTATTGGTAGGCAGGGTGACAGATAAAGACAATTAGAAGAGGTAGATGATAAAACAAGCTGGTGGTGAGTAGGAAGCAGTAGTAGTAGTGTGACAGATAAAAGCTAGGGTGATAGATTAAGCCATTAGTGGTAAAGTGATAAAACCAGTTGGAAATGGTAGACAGAGTAATAGATAAAGCTACTTAATAATGATACCCATAGTGATAGATAAAGCCAGTTAATGATAAGCAAGGGGATGGATGAAACCAATAGTGATAGATAGAATTATAAAACCAGTTTGAAATAGAATACAGGGTGATAGATAAAGCCAGTTAGTTATGGTAGACATTGATAGATAAAGTGAGTTGTAATGATAGATAAAGCCAGTAGTGTTGGGATGATGGATAAAGCCAGTTGGAAGTGGTAGGCACGCTTATTTATAGTATCTAGTTATTGTGTCAAGACTTAACAGTGAGGGCTGTTAATCTTTTGTTAGCTTTCAGTTCAAAACAGGAATGCATTTGGCTTAGAAATATTAGCTTAAATGGATTGGGAATTAAGTTAGGCTAAGTAAGGTAGACTCAGTATCTTGTAAGGGTGTCAGAAATGTTAGTCTCAGCTGGTCTTGTGTTGGCTTTTGATCCTAGAATGATTAGCATAAATTATATAAAAGTCATTTGCTAATCAAAGAAAGTATAATTTTCCTTTGATGTAGTAATTTGTGGAAAGATGTATGGTTGGAAATGAGGCGCTTTCTATCCAGCCCTTTTGTTTTCTCCGCATCTAAGGAAAATTGATCAACTTTAGCAATGCAGCAGGTCAGCTAATCTGCTTCAGACATAGGCTCTGGTTCTGTAAAGATTTACCCTTGTCAGTGGGTCTTTTTATTCATTTACTAGCAGTTACTCTTTTGTGTTTTGGTTATTCATTTTTGTTATTACTTCCATGCTTGGGTTTAGTAGAGAGTTACAGGTGACAGTGATGGTATAACAAGTATCTTAAGGATTTGGCTGGTGTTGCTATTTCATCATTCATTTTCACTATTTTCCACTATTTTTATTATTCTTGTGGTTGTTAATATTTAGAAAATTGTCTTGGCTCAATGACAGTTAGTTGATGTTTGTGGGCCTTCCCCTTAATGGTACCATGTCAGTCAGAAGAAACTCAGGAAATTATGTTGCATTCAAAACATAAACTTTGCCTAGCGTCATTTGTGCATCTATTGGTTCTGCAAATGAAGGATATCGATGCATCCTTGGCACTAATGGAATCTCCTCAGTATGACATTTACAACCTTGATTGAACATTAGTCTTGATATGATTAAAGGATCATCTGTGTGTGTGTGTGTTTGTTTGCTTGATGTGAATGCCAAAAGATATTATGACCGTATGTGTAATAGGAATGTAAGGTGTGTCTGTGTAGGGTTGAACATTATTCCCACCACAGATGATATGACCAGGAAAAGTACCATCTTACTTCTACACAATTGGACTTTTGTTCCTTATTCACTGATTTGTTTATGAAGTGATTTATTCGGGACCAAAAAATTTTGGCAGAGGTGAACCTGAAATAAAAGAAATATTCTCTCTTTTTTTATAATTCATGGTGAAGATGTACTTATACCTATATTTTTTACTTGGGTTTTACTGTTTGGTATCACATCTATAGCCATTAGCATTTGAGTAAGGAACACATCCACAATTAAACCAGAAATAATATTCTAATGGAGATGGTTAGAAGAATAACGAGTCATTAGTATACGATAATTTAGAATAATGTGGAGTTTTTAACTTTAGTTCAGATCTTGATGTTTTGGTAACTTAGTTTGATATATTTTTGGATTTCATTCTCTGGATATAGAATAAGAACCTAGAAAATGAGGGAAGCTGCAAGAGTCTGTTAGACCTATTCGTGGCAGTCTCTGTGTGAATACCTGTGCTTATTTACACCTATCATCCTCATCCATAAACTTGTTCAATCTTCTTTTAAAACTCCACAATGTCTGAGTACTAATAATAGGCTTATTGATTTATATGGTAAGAACAATAAGTAGATCATGGAGGCTGGTAGAAATAGGATAAGATTTGAAAACAGATAAAGGGCTGGTAGATTTTTTTTCCATTTTTAGATGAAAAGGAGATAAAAACAAGATTGAAATAAAAAGAGGATATCGATTTTTTAAGATAGCATTTTAAAGTAGGAAGAGATAGCAGAAATAGTGTTTCTATATGATATATAGATTCTATGTGATACATAGATTGGCAAAGTAAAGTTTGAAATTCAAAGAAAACAACATGCTGGTGAAGGAAGAAAACAAGTTCTCAAATGTGAACAGACTAAGAAAGAACTGTTGTATTGTATTTAAAACCTTGTAAAGGGTACAGATATTTTGGAGAAGGGAGCATTAGCAAGTTTTGATGTCAAATAAAAAGAAAAGTATCAAGAGTTTGCCAGCAACAAATTTAAGTACCCTGTCAAGGCAAGGACACACACACACACACACACACACACAATAAACAAGCTACCCAGCAGGAAACCTCACTAGTATAGTAGGAATCTGCATGAATGGTAAATTTGGAGTCACTTCAGGGGTTGTTTTGTGTTAGATGTGAGCAGTGTCAGTAAAGTGTAAAGCAGTTTTGTTTTGTGCATGAGTTTATGCATGTCAGGTGATCATGGGATAATGTTTCAGTAAAGATGGCTTGTTCCGGTCCTGCCAGTAAAATTACTTTACCATCACTGTTATTAGCATTGTTCATAAGAATAACATAAAATAAGATGGTGCTTTTCATGGGTATTTCAATACTTAGTTGTGATTGCTTGCTTTACCTTCAGTCTTCTTAATCATCAGCAAATGCATCACTTATAGGTTAATGAATGCCAACTGAAGGCAGATAAAATTATGATACATCACAATCACAGATACTAAAACCAGTTTGCATTACAAAGCAAGACAAGTGTATTTGTTTGTAACATAATTAGGAGCTAACACTCACCTTGAGGCCCATCAAGCAGTGTTGGATGACTGGCCTCAGGGAATACAGTAGATGAGAATGAGGGAGGTACTCGCAAACAAATTAATGCATTTCATTCAGCGATGTAGTCTTTCTCCTGCAAAGGTCAAAGTGCATGCAAATACTATACCAGGTTGTTCATTCAGCCATTTGTGTACATACATGTTTACATTACCAATTTCAGTTGTTTTATGGAAATTCATGTTTTATTTTCATTTTATGCTTGTCATTTCCTTTGATAAGATTGGGAATGCCTAACTGTCTACATACATATATCTGCCTCCATTCTTTTCCTTGTATGTTACATGATATAACAGTGATTGTGCTGCACATAATTAACTTTCATGTTTACATTTACATTGCATTATCATTGCCTTTTCCTTAACCCTGTCCACTGTATCATTTTGGATCACCATCATGGTCTTGTTCCTATGTCACATCCACAGATCACTCTCAGTAATCATGTTGGTGATTTCCTTAAGTTATTCATATTGTTTGTATCTTCTTCCCAAGCTTAAAACCATGCTAGTTTCTCAGCACCTCTCTCTTTCTCCCCTCACCCTCAGAACGGTTATCTTGTCTGCATCTACTCTCCTGCATCCAG
The DNA here is from genome assembly GCA_020233015.1 of Callinectes sapidus. Taxonomy (NCBI): domain Eukaryota; kingdom Metazoa; phylum Arthropoda; class Malacostraca; order Decapoda; family Portunidae; genus Callinectes; species Callinectes sapidus. The sequence goes on along the minus strand of CM035208.1, from coordinate 3,345,124 downwards.
CATATATGTAGCCTCATTAGATCTCCCATCATCTCTGCAGCTTAATTCACAGATTCCCTGTGTCCCCCAGCAGAGCAGATAGTTTGTTACTAATTCTTGTAGCTTCTAAATCACTGTTACTATCCCAGCAACACTGTATCATCATATATATATATATATATATATATATATATATATATATATATATATATATATATATATATATATATATATATGTATATATATATATATATATATATATATATATATTCTCTTACCACCAAATTACCCATGTTATATAATTACCATAGCAGTCAATATATTTACATTTTTAGTATCACTGTAGCCATTCCTTAGCTCCAAGCATCACTACTATGTCTTACTGTAGGTCAATGCTCGATGTGAGTGGGAAGACATCCTTGAGGACTTCCGTCTGCCAGCTGCCTGTGTCAACTCTGCCACAGCCTTGAAGCACATCTACATCAGGTAAGTGTTTGTTACGCAGCACCGTAGTGCCATGTGAACTCTCATAATCTCTCTTTGGGGTGGCAATTATTGTAGGTAGTAGTCATCAATTACAGTTGGGTATTATAATAGTATTTCAGACATCGATATGCTACATATTCACATTTAGTTACATTTCACATGTTATGTTACTTTTGAAATTTAAGAAAATGGGGAATAGCCTTGTTGAGCTTTGAGATGTAGATAAACACATTTGCAGAACTTAAAGAACATAAAGTTCCAGCAAAGCAGATCAGTTATTACATCACATGGATATAGAAATGTTTCAAAACTATACAAAGTAAAATACAAAGCACATAACAGCTGGCAGACATGACTTAGGCAGTTCATGGTGTGCTCTGTGGGTTAGGTTTGGTTAGGTTCTTGTGCTTGTATTGTCTGTAGAGGATTTTTAACATTAATGATGGAGTAAGGAATACTAAACAAATCAAAGGGACTACATTTATGAGGAGTACAATTTATTTTAATATGAGAAATAATACAGATCTAGGGAATGTATAGCACAGGTCTTTATGATGAGTATCATAGACTGACTATTAAACAATGGTAGGGATTTAAAGCTCAGTTTGATTGGCCAAGGAATAATAAATAAACCAGAATGCAGCAATTATTTTGAACTTAAAAGTATGATGGGTAATTAAAGTGAGTCACAACATAGCATTACAACCAGGTTCCAGAAATTTATAGAAGAAAAACATAACAAATTGAGGTTTGGGGTATTAGTGTAGAAGTGAGATCAGGTTAGTGTGTCTCCCAGAGCAACTACCTCCTGACTCAACTCACTCAGTCAGGATAGCCAATCCAAGGTGACACCCACCTAACCCAATCCAGCCAGAAGGGAGTAAGGTAATTTTATCTTGCTGTGTAATTGCTGATGCTTCACGTTCTATAGAAATCGGTAAATTATTAGAATCATTGGAACTGTTCTGTATTTTATTTGTGGAAAGGTATTCTGATAATCTACCCTTGTTATCTTTTCCCTTATATTTTGTCCTTACTACCTGGATAGCTGTTATTGTATGTAGGTCCCCTCCTCTCCCCATATAGGTGATACCCCCATCTTTCCCGTATGTTTTAACCCTCTTCCCTTCAGTAATTACAAACTATACTTGTTTCAACACTTCCCTATTCTCTTATTCTCCATCATATTCTGTTGCTAGCTTAAGAAAACTATTTTAGAGCATTTTATCATCCTTGTTCTCTTTGAATGACTTATTTTAGCAGTGCAGATCTTTTAACTCTTTCCTTCAGTGATTGCAAACTGTACTTATTTCACCACTTCCCTATTCTTCTTCATATTCTTTTGCTACCATGAAACAATTTTCCCTTGCATGGACATTTTGTCATTCCTCTGCTCTCTGGATGACAATCTGACAGTGCAGATCCTTAACTTTCTTCCCTTCAGTAATTGTAAACTTTATCATTTTAATAATTTCCTATTCTATTCTCCCTCAAATTCTGTTGCTACCTTGAGATTATTTTCCCTTGCAAGAACTTTTTATCATTCCTCTTCTCTTTGACTTATTTTGGCAGTGTAGGTCTTAATTCCCCATCCATTATCCTCTTATAGCAGTGGGTGAGGCATGTCCTTACTCCCCCATATTGGCTTTGTACCACCCCTCCCCTCCCTCCCCTGGTCACAGTACAAAGAACAGTATAGTAATGCCCATGTTTAACCCTCGTGTCTCCTGGGCTTTTCACTGGTTCCTCCCTTTGCCTTATATATACACCCCCTTGCCTTCTATTGCCACAGCTACGTATATTATAAGTGCAGGTACTTATTAGCTACTGGCGAACTTTTCCTTCCGTGTTGTGTAGAGTGAGTGTGATTCCTTATATGAAAGTTACAGATATGGGAAAACGGAAGAAAAAAAGGGTATATTGTGTAGTGTTTGTTGCATTATCCCTCTATGCGCGCGTGTTTGTGTGTGTGGAAATAGCAAATGATGTATACCATTTCCCAAAGCTTTTCCATATATATTTTGATACATACCTGCGAGCATTTTTCATTAGGGTGTAGTGTAAATGGTCTAGTTTTTTATTTGTTTTTATTGATGGGAATTGGCAGTTGTTGTTTTTATTGTTGCGTTGGTTATTGTTGTTAATTATGCAGTTCTGTGAGGCGTAGGCTTGCTTTGTTATTTATTTATTTATTTATTTATTCATTTGTTCAGTTTTTGCTCGTGAAGGTAAAATTATGTGTTAGAATTATTATTGTTGATGCTTTTTCTGTTTTCCTCCTCCTCCTCCTCCTCCTCTTCGGACTTTCAATACCGTAATGGTAATATGTTAATCTTCCAATACACTAAAATATACGACGGTGATAATAGATACTTTATTGAACATTACTTTAGTGAATACATAAATGGAATGAAGGGAAAATGAAAAAAAAACTGCTTTGGTGTGCTATATTGTAAGAGAGAGGGAGAGAGAGAGAGAGAGAGAGAATTGCAGGTCTAGCCAGTTTATCGCTTGTAGCATCAAGTTACTATTTAAAGCATAGTGAGGTAGGTCTCTCTCTCTCTCTCTCTCTCTCTCTCTCTCTCTCTCTCTCTCTCTCTCTCTCTCTCTCTCTCTCTCTCTCTCTCTCTCGTGTTTAGTAGGGAAAAGAATCCTGGAGAGAAATTGATAGTAAAGAAATTAAGGATGAGGATGAGCGAGTAGTGAAAAGTAGAGAGAGAGAGTTTGGAAAGGTGGGAGCAGCAGGGAAAACAAACGAGGACACGAGGGAAGCAGATCAGTAAGGCGGAGATGGTTCGATGTGCGGGGCAGGAAGGTGCCATCACGTGGAGGAGTGAAGGGGGGCGTGACGGCGTGACGGCTCCGGGGGTGTGGTGTGGCGGTAGTAAACAGGTCCTGCGGGGGGCTGAGGAGGGAGGGTGAGGGAAGCACGTGGCGGGCCAGAGGTGCGGGAGGGGGTGTGGGCAGCGCAAAACGTTTGTGGAGGGGTGCGCGGGCCCTGGTGACGGTGGTGGTGGTGGTGGTAGTAGTGGTGGTCGGGGGTGCAGACAGCGTGGCGACACACACACGTACACACACGCACACAACCTCTCCTCTCACTCACACACACACACAGGGCCGGCCGCTCACACCGCCACTGGGCCACATGCGAGGCGCACTCACACACTTCCCTCACTGGGTGTGTGGTGGTGGTGGCGGCGGAGGCCACACGGGAGCTGCGGCACCTACCACCACCATCGCCGCCGCCTCTCCGAACACGCTCCTGACCCGCGCCACTCCCACACTTGTTGAGTCATACACGCCTCCCTCGCCTCCCACTTTCTCTCACCCCCGCTCCCTTTCCTCCTTCCTTCCTCCACGACCCTTCATCTGGAGAGGCCGGATGCTGCTACGCCCCCTCCTCCCCACACCTCTCCACCTACACGCGGAGGTCCTTTGCTCTCAATGGCCTGTGCTCCACCTGTGTTTGTGCCTGGCTGTTCTTTCTTGGACATATGTTTCTTGTTTTGCTCTTTAATGCATCATTACCAACAAATCCTTGATATCTTCCTTTCTATTCCTCCATGTGTATCTAGCTGTAATCATCCTCGGCTTACATCTATGCAACTTCGGCGATTGTCTTACCATCTCACGACCGCCCCTGTTTGTACTAAAGTGAAATCGTAGAGGTTGATGTGGCGGTAATGATGATGGTGGTGATGGTTTACCTACTTTCACCTTGCAGTTGTTGCCCAGAACGTGACTGATGATACCTCATCAGATGCCCAGAAGCGTCCCGATGCTTCCATGTGTGTATATCAAGTTCCCGGGGCATGGCGTACCCCAGGGCCTGGTGTTGAGGCCCGGGACGAGCCTGGTGCTGGAGGAGGTTGGTGCTGGGTGGCAAGCGGAAGGGGGAGCAGGAACCAAGCATTGGGGGGTGTTGGGGGGAGCACATTGCCCACAGCCACACTTACTGTTATTCCTTTCGTGGTGTTGAAGGAAGGGAAGGAGTGACGTGTCTCGGGGTGGCTCCAGCTGCCAGTGTTGCCTTGGTGCTGCCTTGATGATGCCAGGCGTCGCAGCGCTGCTCGAAGTGGGTCACTTGATGGCTGGTGGTGGCGGGGTTGGGAGTGGGGACGTCGTGGCCATTGAGAGGGTTCAGGATCTTAGACACGTCACAGCTCCTCGCAGATGTTCAGTCTGAAATTCTGTATTGGGGAAGGTCGGGTTGAAGAAGATGGTCGCTGTTCCCTCGTGTTCCTGGGATATGTGAGACTATCGGAGAGGCGAGTCACTGGGTAAGGGTTTCTGTGGGGACGGTGAGGAAGAGGACGAGGACAGGGTGGCATACTGGAGTGTAGTACGAGTATCGCATCTTGGCCGCAGCAGTGCTCACAATCGATATATTGTGCTTTCCCTTACCTTCTGTCGGGGGCGTGTGGGGCTATCACGTGCCTGCGCTGCGCTGCCCGAGCCACGGCCATGCTACGTACGACCTTGTCAGCTGTGGCCGGATGTTTGCCTTGAGATAGGGCCGGGCTGGCGGCGGGACCGAGCATCGCCCCCGCCGCCTCTCATCCCCCTAGTGCATTTACTGCGGCACGGGAGAGGCTGAGGCTGCTGTCACCTGAGGACACTTCACTGCGGCTGTTGCCCGGGGATGTTGACCACAGTGACCTGGCAGGTGACCTCAAGCGAGCAGTTTGTTGCTAGGGTCGTTAGGTGTGTTTGTGAGTGGGGCGGGTCAGTGACAGGTGCGGGTGAGGGCGGCCTGGGCGGAGTGCGGCCCACTGGACACGTGTGCGCGTTTATGCGCAGTGTAGTAACCTTGGCATTGACCCAGTGAAGCAGTGGGGGAGCGAGGGGCGGGGCCACGTGCGTGACGCGCTGTGACGTCATTGTGACGTAGCGAAGGGATCTCCATTCTCGGGGGCGGTGATGGTGGTGGCCTTGTTGATGTGGTAGCAGTGGAGCAGCGTGCCAGCCCACCACGCCAACGCCCCGCGCCATTCACACGCCCGTCTCAGCGAACCCACGCTCGCCCCGCACACACTCATCCAAGACGGTTCTCGTCAGCAGCATCCTGACCTGGGCATCCCCCTCTGGTGTGTCAGTGCACTGTGCCACCGCCATCAGCCAACCCACGTGTCTCCTTTACATGCCCCAGCATCACGTGTGTGTGTGTGTGTGTGTGTGTGTTTTGTTGGGGACCTGCAGTCAACTAGATGCATCCTTACTACCATTGCACTTACTCCCACTACAGTTTTTTATATCTTCACGTTCCACTTTCATACTTCCTTTCAAAATTTCGTCACCTTCACGTGATTTCCCAGCACATCATTTGTCAACTTCCTCTGCATTCTTCTTCCTCAGTAAACATTGTCATCTACTGAACATCACAATGTTTATATACCTCCACAACTGCAGTCCTTTCTTGTACTTCTAAAAACTTCTTAAACATTCAAATGAGCCTTTCTTTTGTCTTCACCACTTCCTCTCCCTCATCCTCCCGGTTTCCGCCGTCTCACAACACTCCTCCACCATCCCGTCACACTCCTTCCTTCAACCCATCACTCTTAAAGGATATAAACGAACTAGCCATCATATTCTGTTACCCATTACCGTTACATTGAACACAGAAATTTTATTAATATTCACGTTGCAACTCCTATAGAATCCCTATTGTATTACCTATGTCTGACACCCACGTCCCGCATCAGAGTGGCCCTTAGGAGCCTTCGTCAGTCGTGTCTGTTATTCCAAGGGCTGTGAAAGAAGGGAGGGGTGGAATGGAGAGTGGGAGTTATTTACCACAAGGTTGAGTAGCGGAGTGAAGCAACGCGCTGTAACTGGAGAGAGAGAGAGAGAGAGAGAGACTCCTAGCTATCCGCATCTTCCCTTCGTCCCTTCCTCCTCCTCATTGATACTCCGGTTCCTCCTCTTCCTCCTCTATTGGGATTTTCCTTACCTGTTAGGACGAAGAGAGGGTGGAGGACGCTCTCTCTCTCTCTCTCTCTCTCTCTCTCTCTCTCTCTCTCTCTCTCTCTCTCTCTCTCTCTCTCTCTCTCTCTGAGTTGAGCGTGGCGGGAGTAAGAGGGGCGCCTGCGTGTGCGTGCGTGTGTGCGTGTGTGTTTTCCAAGGTCTTCACATCGTTTTGTGACGTGATTGTTAATTGTCTTGCTTCTATTCTTCCTTGGCTCCTCCTCCTCCTCCTCATCCTCTCCATGCTATTCTCATATTTCTTCATTATTTTCAATTTCTTCAAGTTTGCCATGCTTCATCCTGTATTTCGGCCTGTCTTCATCATCACTATCTTGTATTTCCTTTCCTCCTCCTCCTCCTCCTCCTCCTCCTCCTCCTCCTCCTATCGTCGTCGTCGTCTCGCCGTCAAAATACGTGGACGTTAAGTACTGTCAAAATCACACACACACACACACACACACACACACACACACACACACACACACACACACACACACACACACAATGAACACGTCTGCCCATTTTGGGAATGCAAGTGTTAATTAAGATGCATGTGTAGGTTCTCTCTCTCTCTCTCTCTCTCTCTCTCTCTCTCTCTCTCTCTCTCTCTCTCTCTCTCTCTCTCTCTCTCAGTATGTGTTTTTGACCCTCAAGTCTATTGATAAGTCGAGGATGAGAGAGAGAGAGAGAGAGAGAGAGAGAGAGAGAGAGAGAGAGAGAGAGAGGAAAAAAAGTAAAATATCGCATTGAATCACACCATTATCCTTGACATTTCTTAAACAATCGCCTATTACTGTGCGAGGAACAAACTGGCAATACCAACAACCACTTCAATAGACTGCAAGAGAGAGAGAGAGAGAGAGAGGGAGAACAAATCTATCTGAACGATCACTTATCCCCCCCTTTGTCCACCAACTTGCCTCCCCTACCCCACCCCACCTTTATACCAACCACCTGAGCAGACTGCGAAAGAGTAAACCTTAGTAACTATCAAAACTGTCTGCCCCCCTCCCCCTCCCCTCACCCACTACTCAGCCGACTCGCCTCCCGGAATGGTCATAGTAGTGTACGTGTTCTTTTTGTAGCCTGCAGTACTTTCCTTTCTATTTATAAACTCTGCTCTCACTCTAACCTTCAGCGTGATGCGTCTGTGCGAGTCTGGGTGTCGCTCTATTCTTGCGCGCGCACACACACGCACACACACACACACACACACACACACACACACACACGTTTCTGTCAGATTGGAGGTTGTGTTGTAGTAGTAGTAGGAGGAGGAGGAACGAGAGAGAGAGAGTTATTGAATCCACTCCAAGGCGTTTCTCTCTCTCTCTCTCTCTCTCTCTCTCTCTCTCTCTCTCTCTCTCTCTCTCTCTCTCTCTCAACCCGCTTACCTTTCGGACCCAAAGAGTATAAAAGTCTCACTGGAAAGGTTATGGAATTAATGGGTGAGGATATAGCATCATGACACCTTGTTATTGCCATTAAGAGAAGGCTGAGTGACATGTGAGATGGGGGGAGTGTGTGTGTGTGTGTGTGTGTGTGTGTGTGTGTGTGTGTGTGTGTGTGTGTGTGCAAAGTTACATTAACCCCTTCAATAACTGGATGTGCTTTTTATATCTACTGTCCTTATTATTTGGTGATTTTTCTACACCTTCAGAAACTCCTGTGTGTGGGATTAAAATAGTACATAGTGGCCATTAATCTTCTGACCTCCATAGACCCCTTGCAATGTCAATAAAACCGTCTCATTTCCCCTAAAACTCATGGTAAAAATGTGTCCCAGTAGTGAGGATTGGGGGATATGAAGTGCGTGGGTAGAGTGTAGAGTGTGTGTTATCAAGTGTGTGATATATGGGGGAGTGATTATTGGGCTGAGTTATTTATTAGGATTTTTTTATGTGGTGTGAGGTTCGTGTGGGTGGTAAGTGGTATGGGGATGACTGGGGAGGAATGATGTGTGGGGAAGGATATGCAAGGGGGAAGGGGGAAGAGGGAAGAGGGAAGGGGGGAAGAGGGGGAAGGTTGGGCAAGTATTTCTCCTCGTATATTCACTTGACGTAAAAATGGTTTGATCTTGTTTGGTTCCGTGTTGTAACTTTGTGCGTGTGTGTGTGTGTGTGTGTGTGTGTGTGTGTGTGTGTGTGTGTGTGTGTGTGTGTGTGTGTGTGTGTGTGTTTGTGTTTTGCCTCCTCCTTCTTGTAAATTAAATCGTTCCTACGTAGAAGAACCATCAACACATCTGAAGTACTGAATGGTCTTAGTTTTTTGTTCATTTTTTTCTCATAAAAGTAAAAAACAAATAGCATGCTTGAGTTTTTCCTCTTTAATTCACTTGACATGTTAAAAATTACAAATGAGGAAGTGGTATTTTTCTCCTCCTCCTCCTCCTCCTCCTCCTACTCCTCCAGGACCCCGAAGACTCAACTTTGCAAATGACTTGGCAAATCCTTTTCATTTTGACTTGGGGACCAGCAAGTTTATTGAGTCTTTTTTCTCTCACTTTTATGGCCCTGACCTGCTCTCTGAAACTAAGGAATGAGGAGGACGCCTTGTCACTTCAGATAAATTACTATAGTTTGTCATATCGTGGTTGGGAGGCCGTTTTCTTTGATTCATTGTGTTTTTGATTGGTTTATTTCTATTTTTAGGTTTAAATTGTAGTACAGAATAAAAGGAACTGAAAAATAAGGTTATGTGATAAAATAATGAGTAAAATTGGTAATGAATAAAAGAATAATGAATGAAGGAAATTGAAATGACTGGAAAAATGTGTGTGTGTGTGGGGGGGGTGGTACGTGTGTGTGTGTGTGTGTGTGTGTGTGCGTGTGCGTGTGCGTGTGTGAGTGGTATGTCCCTGCTTCACCTAATGGATTGAAATTACTGCACCATCTGCAGAGCCTTGGTCAGGAAAGGAATTATTATTGCTTGGTGCTGTGTTACTTGTGATTTCATTCCCCTTGGTGAGTGAGTGAGTGAGTGAGTGAGAGTGAGTGAGTGAGTGAGTGAGTGAGTGAGTGTGTGTGCGTGTGTGTGTGTGATTGTTAGAGTTGAGTGAGTGAATGAGTGAATTAATGAATGAATGAGTGAGATTGTTTAAATGTTTGCAGTCATTACTTTTTTCTTCTTCTTTTTTCGTTCTTCTTCTTCTTCTTCTTTT
>CM035208.1:3320975-3334665 GCA_020233015.1 Callinectes sapidus | reverse complement strand
TCTCTCTCTCTCTCTCTCTCTCTCTCTCTCTCTCAAACATAATCACATTTCATACTTTTTATACATATTTCCCCCAACCCTCTTTATGTATCCCCCCCCCCTTCCCCCGGTGCTTGTTTATTTGCATCTTTTTATATTGTAATTTATAGGCCCTGCTGATGACACGCGCACGTATAAGAGTGAGGGATTTATTGCAGCTTCCATCATAGTTATCTGAAGGTATTGCGTGCTGTGTATGAGTGATTCGTCAGCTATCGTATGGCCTCATTGGTTACACGTTATTTCATTGTCGTGTGTGTGTGTGTGTCTGTCTGTCTGTATGTATGTATGTGAAATATGAGCACCATCCTGGACATTAAAGACTAAAGCATCAGTGTAGAAAATAAATAAATAAATAAACCAACATGAACCGGACTAATGATCACTGGGAGTCACAAAAAGTCCAGATTAGAGCCACAGTAGTTAGGAGTGTGGGTCGAGTACCAGTGATACCACCAGATCAGTTAGGAAGCACAAGCACAGAGGCACGATGCTTTACCAACGCTTCTTTCAGTTCGCCCTTTATTTTAGTCCATTGTCTCGCTTTAAAGGTGCTGGAAATCCTGAGAGAGAGAGGGGGGGGGGTATAGGGAAGGAGGAAAGAAAACGAAAATGTTGCACCATGTCCTGACAACATCGACGCCTTGCTTGGAGTCCTTGAATGTGTTGGTGGGATCATGCAGTCCCTCCCCTACGCTCTCTCTCTCTCTCTCTCTCTCTCTCTCTCTCTCTCTCTCTCTCAAGGCAGTTAGTGATGAGAGAGAGACGTGTGCTCAATATTCAAGCTGCAGAAGGAAAGATGTTCGTAAACTACTAATAAATGTCCAGAATGTCCGCTTTTCCCAGAAGTAGAAGTTTAACCTCCTCCTCCTCCTCCTCCTCCTCCTCCTCTTTCCTCCTCCTGCTCCTCCTCCTCCTCTTTCCCCCTCCTCCTCCTCCTCCGCGAAACTATAAGTGGAGGCCATTCACACACACACGTGCTGTAGGTGAGGTAGGAATGGTTGGGGCTGGGGCGGCGGGGGGGAGGATGGAACTGGCAAGCTTACGAACACGTGCAGGTGGACAGTACTAAATTTTGACATAACACACACACACTCTCTCTCTCTCTCTCTCTCTCTCTCTCTCTCTCTCTCTCTCTCTCTCTCTCTCTCTCTCTCTCATGCATGTATGTACCTTAGAAAGGAAACATGTGAGAAGAATAGAGGAACGAGAAGGGAGGAGACAAAATGGAGGTAACAATTGGAGAGAGAGAGAGAGAGAGAAGGGAGAAAGGGAGATAAATGAAGGAAGAGAAGGATAAGGTGGTAAAGGAGGTTAAATGGAGGAGCTATTTCAAGTGTGTGTGTGTGTGTGTGTGTGTGTTATCAACTCGCACATACGTCTTCAACGCGTCGTCATAGAAACGTTTCCAAGTACTTGAAGGGCAGGGGTCGCGAGAGAGAGAGAGAGAGAGAGAGAGAGAGTTGGCAGTGTATGCTTTTGGATGGATGTATGGGGAGAACAACTTCATTCTTTGTGTTCCTTTGTGTTTGACATGGTGATGAAGTGCGTGGCGGTGAATACATCACTGACAATGGCGGCGTGGAGTTGGACACGGAGTAGATGGAAGGTAGCAGGGCCACTTGTTTCTAGGAGGAGAGAAAGACGTGCATGTATAGACAGAGAGAGAGAGAGAGGTGGGGGAGGAATAAACATGGAGGTAGTCAGAAGTGATATAGGAGGGAAGTGGAGATAGGCAATAGTGCAGAATAGGAGAGGAGGTGGATGACGGAGGAAAGGAGAGCATGTGAGATAGAAAAGAGAGATAATGATAGGGAAGGAGGGTGGGCGGAGAAAGAACGGGGAGAGGGGGGGGGAGGGGATTCGTGAAGAAGGTGGAGAGGGAAGGTAAGATGGGGAGAGAAGCAGGTGGTGGGCAGGGGCGGGGTGGGGAGGGAAGACACAGCAGCTGGTGAGGAAGTGTGTTGGCTGGCGAGCGTGTGGGCGGAGCGGGGCGCCAGTACGCACACACTCGGGGTTAGCTAAGTATTGCGTATTGATCTGATGCCGCTGTGTTCCCGACGCCCTCCTCCTCCTCCTCCTGTTCTCTCACTTTCCCCTTCTCCCTGACTCCTCTCTCCTGTTTCCCTTGCGTGTTGCTTTGTTACACCATAGCGAGAGAGAGAGAGAGAGAGAGAGAGAGAGAGAGAGAGAGAGGGCGGTAGTAGTGGATGGGGGACAGGTGGGAGGCGTTCCGAGGGCAGCTGGTCCTCGCCTTAGCTGGCACACGCTCTCACCTGTCCTCCCTCACTTGATCTCAGGTCCGCGCGAAGCATGCCACAGGTTACCTCACACGTCTCCACCCCACGCCCACCCAGTCCCATACGCCGCCCTCTCCCTCGCGAGCCTTTCCTAAATCCCCTACATCGCCGATACAGACCCGAGGATTTCAGCTCCCCGGCCTTTATATGTTTGCGATCTCCCGCCCCTCACCACCTCACGTCTAGCGTTTGTGGATCCACCTCCATTTGTGTTCGCTAAAAGGTGTGCTTGTTAGGTTCAGGTGGGTGTTGAGCTGGTGGAGTCCATGTCGTGTTTGTATTTTGTTTTATTTGACTGGTTTATTAATTTATTCCTCACCTGCTCTCAGTTTCTTTTGTCTCGATGGTACCGGTATGAGTTTCGTGGCCTTTTTGTGTATATATATAATTTTCTAATATTTTTAAGGTTTCTGACATTTTATCGTTACACTGGAAATGTCATGGTGTCTGTGCGTGCCTGTGTGATTAAGACTCCCATTAAGCCAGTCAAAGAAGATTTTTACCTCCTCCCCCTCCTCCTTCTCCTCTTCCTCCTCCCCCGGGGCAGGGAAATGTTAATCGCGCTCCGCCACAAAGCAGTTCGCGCCTTATTTGTGTGTGACAGGCAGCAGTCAGGCGCTTTGGGGGCGACAGGGAGCCAGACCTCACCCTAGCCCGTCATCATTGCCTCCCTTCCTATCACTGCGTCCTTCACCCTTGCTCGCCCTCATCTTAGCCTTCATCTTTGCTTCACTCTCTCCCTTTCTTCATCACCATCTCTCTCTCTCTCTCATTGCATTTTCCTTGCCACTTTTACACTCTTCAACGTCTTACCTCTCTCTCTCTCTCTCTCTCTCTCTCTCTCTCTCTCTCTCTCTCTCTCTCTCTCTCTCTCTCTCTCTCTCTCTCTCTCTCTCTCTCGTGTCATTCCATCGCCTTTACCTTTTACTTTTCCTTCACTTTTCTCCTTTCCTCACCCTTCTATATCAGTACATCTTCTCAGCCCTTTGTGTTTCCTCATCTTCCCTTATCTACATACATCTTCGTCACTGCGCGTTCATTTCTCCTCCACCACCTCCAGCCATGCACTCACCTCACCTCTCCCTCCCCATCATCATCATTGCACCGCCTCCCTCCTGCTCCCTCCCAACATCTTTCTTACCGCCGTCCATTTTTCTCAAACCTTCACACCTCCACTGCTCTTTACCACCCACTGCCTTCCACCGCCTTCCCCCGTTCTCCCCAGTCCACCCTACCCACCCACGCGTGCTCTGCTCCTCCCCCGGTGATCAGTTGGCCACCTGTGGGAATTATATTTACTCCCCGTGGAAAAGTCGCATGGTATTCCTCCCTCTTTGGGGCCCTTTGTCCTATCGCCCCCTCCTCTCTTTGTTTACTTTCTGCGGGAAGGGTGACGGAAGGTTTAACTTGAGGGTTGGGTTGCATAGCGTGCGTGGTGGTACTCTCGGGGGAACTCCTCCAGTAATGTAGCAGGCTTGGTTTGGTTTGATTTAGTTAGGTTAGGTGTAGTTTTTTTTTGTGTGTGTGTATTCTTTTAGTATTAGTGTACGGGTTAGGTTAGGTTAGGTTACATTACGTGAGTTTCGGTTAGGTATGGTACATCCCTTTGTTCAGCTTTGTATTGTCAGGTTTGGTTGGGATAGTTAAGGTGCGGTACACTCCTTGCTTTCCTATGCCTCCATCAGAGTAGTAGTTTTCAGTATTTGTAGATCTATATAGCTACTTAGTCGTGTTTTTGGTGTTGTGAAGTGTTGCTGTATCGCAGTGAAACATTTACACTTTTTATTTTACCTCAAGACCAAAGACGAGTGTATAAGTATAGGCCTTTAGTTGACGCACTACGAGTTAGATGAGATGTAACCACGTCTTTCTGCCTCGTCTTTATTCTGTAACCTCCCTCCGCTGAGAGTTGTGTAATCAGCGACAGATGGACTAACGAACCTTAATGACATCACGTTTGTTGCACAGGAGCAGGAAAGGGCAAGACATTTCTGCAGGTTAGAGAGAGACAACGGGTGGGCAAGGAGGAGGGAGAGAGAAGAGAGGGAAAGGAGGGAGAGAAGAGGGACGAAGGTAGTTTAGTTTACTTGCTCTTTTTTCCTTTCCTCTCCCTCTTCCTATTTTTTAAGAGCAGGGAAGGGTGAGGGATTAACTTTCCTAGAGGAGGAGGAGGAGTGTAAGGCAACGTGACAGGAGTAGCGTAGAGATGTGTAAGGTGAGGAGGAGGAAGAAGAAAGACAACGAGGAGGAGGAGAAAGGATGGAATAAGAATTCAGAGTAGAATGTCTGGAAAAGGAAAGAAAGACGAAGACGTGAAAGAGGAAGAAGAGAGGGGTGATAAACGGAAGAAAAAAAGTATGAGGAGGAGGAGGAGGGAAGAAAAGGTGCAGTAACATTCTTTAGAGTTCAAGTGAAGGAAGGGAGAAGAGGAAAAATGGTGGTGTAGAGGAGGAAGACCGGAAGGGGAGGAGATGCATGTATCCCAGCTTTCCGGGGGAGTAGATGTGGGTGACGAACGGTGTTGGGGTTGGTGGGGAAGTAGCAGGGATGTGGTGGGGGCGTGTGACAGGTCTGGGGAACTGGCTGCTGCTCACTCAGGTTGGCGTGGGGTATCCGTGTCTTCCCCAAGCTCCTCCCCCTCTTCCCCCAGTAACACCAAGACTCCACTAGTGAGATATTTTTATCAGCCCGGTTGCACCCCGCGTCGAGGGAGGGAAGACCAGATGGCTCCTCCTCCTCTCACAGTCCACACTAAGTTTACTCCACCCTCATGGATAGTAGAATGAAACCTTTACCTACCACTACTTACGTGCTGACCTGACTTTACCTTATCTGGCCTAACTTAGCCAAACGTGCCATTTGTTTGAGATTACTTCCTAGCCTGGCCTCACCTCATTTAACCTAACGTAACATTTACCTTATCGCACTTATCTGACCTTACTCCGCTTTACTTTACAAAGTTTAAGTAATCAATAAACATAACAAAACGTATCCCAACCATTTAACTATAACTTAGTATTTGTACCTTCCTTCAGCGCCTGCGTCACCCCACCGTCAGCAATAGTAGTGGTAGCCTTGTCCCCACATTACCACCTAGGGACACATAGTGAGACGCCCCATTGCAGTATCGTAGTATTCTAGGATTCATTAGTTAGGGTTGTGTTCGTGCCTGGCTCTCGTATCCTCTCCTGGGGACGAGGGGGACGGGCGGGGGTTGGAGGACACAGTGAGGGAGGAAAGGGGTAAGGGGTTGTGAACTGAAGGTCAGTTGATGTCATTATTGCTGCTCATAGTGGAAATGCTGGTGAGGATTATGATGCACGGACGTTAAATAGATAATGAGGAGGAGTGAAAGTAGAGTACAAAGTAGACTGTGATAATGAGGAATAACGAGGAAAATTGTAAGATGTGAGGATGAAGATGAATGAGGAATATGGGAGAGGAATAGTAAATAAGACTTCAAGGAGGAAAAGAGGACAGAGAAGTGAAGGAGAGAAAGGGGACTAAAAAGAACAGGGAATTTGGAAAAAAAAAAAAAAGGAAGACGGTAAAGGAGATGGAGGAGGAGGAGGAGGAGCAGAGTTGCGAGTCAGGAAGGAGTGGTGGGGAGGAGGAACCAACAGCCTCACTTTCGTACATCCAGGAGATGAAAGTTGCGTTGGACTCACTCACTCAGGTGGGCGAGACACCGCAAGGCGCCTTGGAGGACACCTGCAGGTCACCTACACGCACCTGGTCGCCCCCGTGAACCTATCCCACTTAAGCTGGCAAGACTATTAAAGAATTGCTCACTTTTTTTCATCCCCCCCAAACCAGTTGTGATGTTGATCTTACTGAGCAAACTTTACCCGACGTGCATCAGTTTATCTCCCTCCTCCGCCTTCTCCTCCTCCTACTGTAGTGAATGACTTTTATAAGTGTCAGGGGTTCATAATATTTACCTCAACATCCACAAGAGGGCGTAGTTACCTAAGGGAGTTTAAATGCAAGGGTGTTTAATTATGGCTGGTCGGGAAGTATGCGCGGTGGTGAGGCATTCCTGAGGATGTTTGGGTGCGGGCGGCGAGTCAGGGTGAGGTGAGATACATTGAAACGCAGGCCACAAAACAGACTTGCGCTCCTCACGAGGCAAAGGCGGGAGAGCATCAGCAGGAGCAAGACTCGCATGTGTGTGCGTGACAGCGGTTGCGGGCACACTGGACGACGGACGTTGCCTGGGGCTGTTCCGAGTCTGGGGGGATGCAGTAACACCTCTGCTCGTGCCCTTGCCTGGAGAATTCTCGCCAGCATTCTACTCCTCTTCCTCTAACGTTCCCATAATCCTCTCCCTCTCGCTCTCCCCGCTCGCCTGCTTAGCATCATGACCCAAATGTCTAAGATTAGGAGGGCACTTGTTTATGTAGGAGAAGGGTAGGGTGGTGTGTGATGTGGGTGACGCCTCGTGGCTGGGTGAGTGGTGGAGCTGCCCGCCGTCTGTTTGGTGAGCAAGTGCCGTCTGGCTTAGCGGTGAGGGACGGGGGTGGGGGGAGTTGTGAGGGTCAGGACACTTGTTTTGTATCTGCGTTGTGTGTGGGTTGGTGGGTGGGTGGCTGACGGAGGAGGTTCAGTAAAGATGATGTAGAATAGATAGTTGTTTAGTCAGTTCAGATTGGTGGAACTTTTGGGATTGTTATTATTCATTACCGAAAATCGTTAAATCCTGTAAATGTTGGTACTTCCTCCTCGCCTAGTGCGCCGAAGAGAGTACATGTGACGAAACAACTCTGTTGATATCCAAGGCTAGTTTTCTTTTATGCTCACTGACAGTCCTCGCACCATCTCATCTTAACTTCAAAATGTTATACCCTGCTTACACATTTCTCGAAACATTGAACGTTCATTCTCTCTCTCTCTCTCTCTCTCTCTCTCTCTCTCTCTCTCTCTCTCTCTCTCTCTCTCTCTCAAGATACTGTAGGTCATCAAACAGCCTCTCATTGATCAGTCTGATATTGTTCCTCCTCAGTGTTACCTATAAATTGTCTAGCATTCCTTTGCTGATAAAGGTGTTCTCGTCCCAAGATCCTGCAGAAGAAAGAAGCCTTCATGTTTGTCTATTCATACTCCTTCGTTGTCTTCTCTTCCATCACGCTTCCGCGAGCAGGTGGAGCGACCCCGGGTTCCCACGTACCGTTTCCCTTGCATGTTATTGCGGATCTGCTCCGCCAGGCTATGAACGTCTGCGTAGTTAGGGTGGGTTTATAGAATTAATAATTCTGGTGGTGGGTAGGTATGCGGGTTGACATGCATCGGAAAGAGTGAAGAGTGGGTGTTATAGGAGGTAGGTAAGCGCCTTGGGGACCCGGAACTGGTGGTGGTTGTGGGGGAGCATAGGGTCTCCAGGAATGTGGCAAAGACAGCTCAGTCTCCGCGTGTATTGATTCAGCGGACGATGATGAAAGTATTGATGCAGGAGCATGATGTTGCCGGTGTTGCGGTGATTGTGGTGGTGGTGTTGGTGGTGACATTTTGCTGTTGTGCTTGGGGCTGTAGCGGGGAAGATCTATTACAGCGGTGCGTGAGGCAGCCCGCACTGCCCCCTCGTCTTGCCGCCGCCGCTGCCGCTACCACCTACCAGCAACACAGCTTCAGTTGCCGCTTCGCTCCAGAAGTGTCTTTGAGGACAGTTTCAACACCTCATCGTTCCACTGATATACCGTCTCACACAGGACCCGCTTGCACCTGTCTATTGCCACTGAATTAGTAATGAACGAAGATTCCATGTTAACCTATCTGAACTTGGCGGAACGGGAAATTCCATCTTTTCACGTTAAGTTGTCAAAAGCACCCAAGGGGCTCGCGATCTGGGCTCTTGTGGTGACGGCTAGGCGAGTGGGAGGGGGGGGGGGGGCAGGGGTTAGGAGCGGCGGTTACTTATACACTAGAGGGTGTTACTCACCATCCCGGATAAAGAATGTTAATGAAGGTTTTTAGGGAAGAGACGGCAACATCGGTGGGCCGTGAGGGTGACGCCGTCGCGCGCATGGAGACTTGGGTGTCAATGACCTCAGCCGCTCCTGTCCAATAACAAAGCAGAACTCTGCGAATCACGAGTTCTCATTGGTTGGTGAGCGAACCGTAGACAGTTCTTCTACCCTCCAGAAATGGGGATGTATTCCTTCTGGCTGCTTAAAGACTGGAGTACTGTCAAGACACTAGGCCTATGATGACAATCATGGTGCGCTATATTCGTGTGTGTGTGTGTGTGTCTGTCTGTTACGCGCATCCAAATTTACACGCGTTATGCCCTATTCCTGGAGAACCTTGAGTACATATCACCAGGGCAGGTCCCGTCCACCCATCTATCCCATCACCCTGCCCATGTCAACCCCGTGGGACGGCAACATTGCATATCATTAATCCGGCCACTCGTATGCCGCCACATCCACCAACTGCTATTGATTTCCTCGCGCATAAAAGCCAGCGTTATTGTTCATTTATCCCGGTGAGTGGCGCTACAAAATTGTTTCTGTAGAAGGGAATCGGGAACAAAACCTGGGGTTTTATGACGTAACTTATTACTGCTTCAAGGAATCATACAAATGTAATGGCGGAGATTTGGATAGAGGCACAAAGTTAATGGGGTGATTTCGGTATGTCTAGAGACGAACACTTGGTTAGAGTACCGCAGAAAGAGCTTCGTGTATTTATGGCAACATACTACAGCGATTACTAGGTAGTGAGTGAATCAACGGGTGTGTTGTGCATCCGCAGTACAGAAAGGTAGAGGGGGATGCTAGGAACCTGGGGGAGGGCGCGGCCGATTGAAGTAGAGGTCAGCCACCAGCAGATAGATGCGTACTAAGTGTAGTTCCTTGAGGGGAAGAGGGTCAGTTCCGGGGGGCGGGGCCACGGGGCGGAGCCAGTACCAACGGGGTGGGTGGCTAGCGTGCCGCGGGTGTCGCACGGGGCTATTCCTCCCCCAGTCAGCTGAGGGAGGAAACGGGAGGTGGTGGTGGTCCGCTGCTGCCGTCCCGCGCTGCCTCGCCCGCACGTGTTGTGTTGCCTTGCCTCTTCTCCTCTCGCTCATGGCCATTCAACATTGCGCGCCGCCGCAGTCATGACTCATGCCAACCACCCGCCGCATTTTTTTTTTTTTTTTCCACAACGTATATGACGTCAGGAATACTGTGCTATGCGCCTAGTTATCATATGGCAATGGAAGTGGGTGTTAGCCAGCGGGTTTTATTTTATGCAACAGCATGTAAATTTCACTCAGGAAGGGAAGGAAACGCTTGCAGTTAAGCAGGCTTATTTGTTTACAATGAAGGAATGCAGTACTTGAATGTCATAACATGGTGTAGCATGCACTACAGAAATTAATCAGTACATTCAGTATCATGGAAGTGACAGACTAATTTCTTAAAAGTTAATGAATCAGGAAAAAAAAAAAAAAAAAAAAAAAACATTTACCAGGAAGAATATCGCCATATAACCTCTGGGAAACATGATGTTCAAGTAATGGAAATGTTACGAAAACTAACATTTCTTACCATAGGTCTCATCACCATGAAATGATGAGCTACGAGGCTTACCATATGCCAGAGGACAGGATCAGGTTTAAATGCTGTTAATGTCTACTTATTATTTTTTTTTTCTTTAAACGATTATCCGATAACGATGACTGGAGAGAATGCAGGGATAGCTTGAAAGTTAGGTGAAGGGAGGAGGAAGAGAGAAGCTGTGAGGCATGCTTACACGAAAGGCTTCAGAGAGAGAGAGAGAGAGAGAGAGAGAGAGAGAGAGAGAGAGAGATTAAGGGGTGGATGGGAAAGGAATAGCATTAAAGGAAGGGTAAAAAAAAAATAATAATAAAAAGCAGAAAGTGGCTGGTAAGCGGCCGAGTGTCTGACGTAGCTGCAGCCTAAACGTTTCCCGCGCGCCGTCCTCCCCTCCCCTCCTCGTGGCCAGTACCGGTGTTCTAACAGGTGTGAAGGCTTAACATGGCATAAAAGGATAGTGCAGGTGCTTCTTGGCCCCGCAATATGTCTCTGATTGTCCTGTGATCTTTTTTTTCCTGGAGGGGAGAGTGTGCTGGTGTCGATCATAGAGCTTTGCTATATCTATGTATAGATCCCTCCTGATGCGTGCTCAGGTCACACTGTCTTGGATTGCTCTCAGCTGGTGAGTGTACACTGTGGCCTCTCTCTCTCTCTCTCTGAAGCCTTTCGTGTAAGCATGCCTCACAGCTTCTCTCTTCCTCCTCCCTTTTATTCGCTTTCTCGTTTTTCCTTTGTCCTCAACACACACACACACACACACACACACACGCACACACACACACACACACACACACACACACACATATATATATATATATATATATAGAGAGAGAGAGAGAGAGAGAGAGAGAGAGAGAGAGAGAGAGAGAGAGAGAGAGAGAGAGAGAGAGAGAGAGAGAATATGTGTACACAGCTTTTGTTTTTAACTGGATAGGATGGCCGTCAGACGCTTTCTGTGGATAGAATGAATAACTTATGCAGCGTGGATGGATTCGTGGAATGAACAGCACAGCCTTGGGAGTGTGAGGATTTGGGTACACAACATCCACACCATATCGAAGTTCCTGCTTCTCTCCCGCCCATCAGTCCGCCCGCTAGCCTCTCAGAGTAACGGGGGAGGGAGGGTGGTCTGTGCTGCCGTTGACAACGTGTCCAGCTTCACGCTGCGACTTCTATAATTATGTTTGAAATCTGCTGCGTAATTCCTAACAAGGCGATGTGAATTTGTTGCTGCGAGAGAGCGGTGACAAAGTGAGGGGTACCTCCTCTTGCTGAGGGTGATGGTGGTAGTGGTAGAGGAAGAAGAGGGAAGGTTTGCGGAGGTTAAATTTCGCGATATCATTATTGCAAGGTAGATAATGTTAGGTAGGGGCATTGATACCAGCGGCAGTGGTGAGTGAGCGGGAAACGCCTCACGAGGATCGGCTGGCAGGGCTGTGTGTGTGCGTGTGTCTGTATGTGTGAGTGTGTTGTGTGCGCGTGCGGGTGTGTGAGGGAGATTGGCTGGGCGGCCCCATGTGAGCGTCTGAGCTGGTGCCGCCGCCGCCGCGCGATCAATACTCCATACCGCCCCTGCACACCCTCTAACTGTTCTCTATGGCTGTTTTCCCTGATGGAGGACTGCAAGGTGGCATGCACTCGGCTCCTGCGGCCTGAGGAGGATGGACCGTGATGCAGTTTCTCCGCCTCCCATTTTCCTTTGTTAGATACCTTACCACAACGAGTCTTATTTATTTATCTATTTTTATTCCATGCAAACATAAGGGTATGTAGGGTTATGCAGGTACCTGTATATGTACCTGAACGCCCCCCTCCCCCTCTTAGGTGACGCCAAGTGGCTAGATAGTTGTAGGGCGCCTATGCATCACTGCTTATAGGCACAATTGGTTACCGTTCCTGGCTAGCCTGGCGCGGTATTACAGCAGCCACATGCCTCATTACCTCCCATGCACAGCTCTCTCGCTCCTTTCCTTTTACTCTTCCGCTCTCTCTGCTAACTTATTGTGATCTCATTGATACGTAGGAGTCAAGGCATAATGCTAGCAGATTTTTCCTTCTTTGAAAACCCCACTCCCCTTCAC
Source organism: Callinectes sapidus (assembly GCA_020233015.1). Lineage (NCBI taxonomy): Eukaryota > Metazoa > Arthropoda > Malacostraca > Decapoda > Portunidae > Callinectes > Callinectes sapidus. The sequence goes on along the minus strand of CM035208.1, from coordinate 3,322,707 downwards.
CCTTGTTTGTGTGTGTGTGTGTGTGTATGTCCACTTGGATGCTGCCTGAAGAACACAATTTCGGTTTTATCTCAGTGGAAGGTAATAAGCTTGACTCTTCCCCTTTACTTCGCTGCGTGATGGCTAAGAGGGATGCGGAATTGATTTCCTAACCTGTAAATTGTTCGTTGCTTTCCTTTTGACGAGTTAGTGATGCTGGTGGTGGAGTAACCTTTCATCTTTACTGTAACGGTTGTCTTGTGAGAAAGTTTTCCTTTTTTTGTGCAATTGTTAGGCGGGAGTTCGTGATGCATTCATTGCCCGGTAAAGGTCTTTTTGTCACCGAATTATTTGTGGTTAACATTTATGTTAGACCTTACCAGATGTTCTCGATAAGTACACAAGTCTTGTGTGCAATCTCTTCATATGTTCACCTTCAACTTTTCCTTCTAGCCTCGAACGTAATTATTTTCTTCCTTTTAGACCACGATGCTCTGCTTTAGCGTTTTCCTTCCAGTCTTGGGTAGTTATTATTTTCTTTACACCACTGTCCAAGTATTCATCTTTACTCTTTTTTCTTTTATTTAGAAATTGAGCCATAATTATCTTTCTTGCAGATACCTTGATGCTTATGAACGCGTTAATTTCCTTGGAGAAGATGGGGAGGAGCGCGGAGCAGAGATGGACGAAGGAGAGGACTCCAGACTGATGAGGACCAAACGGGCCATCAGGTCCCTCAACACTGTCCCGCTCGCTTACAACCACCAGCAGCACAATGTTTTAGGTGGGGAGCGTCACCTGTCTGAATTTTATGTGGACAGAACTGCATGTTGCCGCCACTTCCATCCCCTTCCCTTCACACTCTTGCCTCACCCCTCCCCCATCCCCCGCACCGCTCTCCTCTCTCACAGGGTTACAGACCACAGCTTCTGCCTTCCTTCCCTTCCTCCACACTTTTTCTTTTTCACATTGATTTCTTATTCGTTTATTTTTTATGTATTTGATTTTACTTCCCTCTTGTGTTGTTTAGCTTCTTTAAAGGTTTAAGTCACTGAGGTACCACCAACGCTATCACCCGTCTGTTATCATTAATGTTTGATATTATTCAAATTGTAATGGAAATCAGAGAACGTTCCCAAGATAACTAAGTCGTAGTCTTTAACCGCGCACAGAGATTAAATTTTTTGTCAGATGTCTACCATGAAAGCTGTTATTTTTCATCTTGTCTTTATGTTGCAGAATCTATGAGAAGCAGCGGAGGCATGTCAGTTGATCTGTACAGACCCTCATTGTATGACAAGCTGGCCCTCTCCCTGGTGTCCCCCATGCCAAATGAACACGATTTTGCCTTCAATGTGTGCACTATCTTGAGCAATGAGGGTCGCCATGTGCTCCAGCTATCACACTGCCCCATCCTTGTGGAACACATGCTGGGACACACTGGAGTGTACAGAGATTGTAAGTGTCGTGAAGAAAGGTAGAAAGTACATTCTGTAACAACATTATGAGTTGCATTTGCAAATGTATACACTATCTATATAAAAGACCAAAAGAGTATAGAATTGATGCCTAACGTCTTTTACACTTAGTGAAATAGATTTGTGGATTCTCACTTTACTTCATTGTTATTATTATTATTATTATTATTATTATTATTAATTATTATTTTTATTTTTATTATTATCATTAGTCGTAGTAGTAGTAGTAGTAGTAGTATCATCATCATCAAATATATATATATATATATATATAT
>CM035208.1:3297503-3317519 GCA_020233015.1 Callinectes sapidus | reverse complement strand
TATATATATATATATTTATTTATTTATTTATTTATTTATTTATTTATTCATTTATTTATTTATATACATCAGCTAATGACAAACAAACCTGTGGATTTTTCTTGCGCTATTTATTGTGTACCAGTCACTTACCTATGTTGTGTGTTTCTTTCAGGGGAAACTCAAAAGTATTTCCTCACCAATTATAAAGAAGCCAAAGGAAGAAGCCTTATACAGTTCTGGATAGATTCAGTTCATGACCGGAGTGTTTTGGACCTCCTCATCCCCTCTGGTCTAGACCCCAAATCATCTGCCGCCGAGGGGAGTGGGGAGCTGAGAAGATACAGTCTCGTGGACCTTTCTAGTGGTGCTATAGATAATAAGAATTTGCTAAATTTGAGTAGTGATAGTCTGGAGTTGTTTGATGATAAGGAAGAAGTTGACGAGGATGACACGTGTGACAACGCCTTCCTGCGGGACGGGTGTATGGCGGGTGGCACAGCACTGAAAATTGCTGGCAGAATAAACAGTGCTAACTTTGACAGTTTAGGTGAGCCTGACTATAGGAGAATTCCCCCATTGGAGATAATCACACAAGCCCTCCGAAGAGATCCCATCCTAAGGCGGCTAGAGAAGGTAAGTGCCATGTCTGCTCATTTGAATTTTCTAGATTTTTATGAAGTGTTTTTGGGTAAGTCACAGAAAGTTTTGACAGTTGGAGTTATTTATGAATCACTAAAAGAGGAATATTTGGTGATTTTTTTTCCTAATAAGTACAATAAGGCATTATAAATGTGATTGTACCAGATCATAGTAAAGTACAAGAATGCTGGCCTGGCTTATAAATGGATGAATCTGATCAGTAGTTGTGAAATACAAATGGTAATGTTTGATGTTGCATATCACATAGAAAAAAAGAAGGGTATAATAATTGAAGCATTTGTAGTAACAATACACATGAATTGCAAAATGAGAGCATTACATATAAGATTAGTGATAACTGCTCTCTGGGAATATCTTGTGCTTTGGAATACATTTTTCATATTATTTGCATATTTTGACTCATATTAAGGATTTGGTTAGAAAACTGTAATAACCATAGTGTGGGAAAAGGCCAATCACCTTTAACTTTACCATGAAGTTAGTGAAGTGGCACTGTGTTGATAGTGTGCAATCATTTATAAGTAATGTCTCTAACTGATTGATATTCATTACAAAAGTTTTGTTAATGTGAACTCTGAATTACCTCTCATTCTCTTGTGTATGGAGCTTCCTCCTCCTCACTAGCTGCTGATAAGCTGATGCAGTCCAAGAGGAGTTAGTCAGGAGTAGGGTGTCATTTTATAGCTCTTTAGAATTAAATTTATATTTCTTTAGGTATTTTTGGAAGCTTCTTAAAACCTCCAAACAAACAGTGCTACCCTTTAACCCCTACCAGTCCATCTCAGGTTTTGAAAGATCCCCCTTCTTCCCTCCCATGGGAAGGGCTACCCTCTACTGAACTACTATATGGAGTAGAGTATAGCAGTCATTAATCTTGTGAAGGGTACAGCATTTTTGTCTTTTTTCATAGAACTTTCCTGACTTGTTGTTAATCATCTGAATCTAAACCAAGAAATATTAAACATTTTGGTATTTTTTATTCTAATTTCTTTGATATATCTGTTTCGGAATTGCCTTTAGATACAAGAAGTTTCTTTGGAGGGGACATTGAATTATTGTTTATGAACCATGTCTTGTATTATGGGAGTGGAAATGTCCAAATTTTAACCAAATTTGACACATCAAATTAGTCAACTTTTGTACATAAATGATGTTTTTTTCTTCAAAATCACATCAACTTGCACCTTCCACCCCAAACACTCACTATTTACTCATGATTTATTATTCAACTTATGAATGAGAAAACCACCCACAGGTCTTGGAGTCTGAAGGGAGTGACCTTAAATTGGCAAAAGATGATGGAGAAATATTTCACCTTGGAAGAGATCTTGGATCACAAGACCCAGAGGGGACAAGAATAAGCCAAATTCTTCATGTTATTCGTAATTTATCATTTGAGGAGCACAATGTGGGCATTCTTGCAAGATCCCACACCTGTCTAAAGTGAGTATACTTGTGTTTATATAACAAGTACTATTTAGAAGTGAAGTTGTGGACTTTCATTATTCATTGATGGTACTTGTGGCTTAAAATTGTAATTTACACTTCCATAATGATAGGATGTTTTAACCATATGTTTTCCCTCTCCTGCATTAAAGGTTTCTTGTCTTGTGTATCTGTTCACGGTGGGGTGGGCTGGCCGTCAATGCCCTGGACACCCTGGGCAACATAGCACCAGAGATAACGCTTCAGGAACCAAAGCTGGACTCCTGCTCTGCTCTGTTCCTGTCGAACATCTGCCATGGTGTCTCATCACCCGACAGAGCATTCGTCCTCAGGTCTCTTGAAATCCTCAACAAGTTAGCCATGAACGATCCCAATGAGGAGATCCTTAACCACTACATAGATTCCTCGGTAAGTTGGATTTCACTCTACTTCAAGACTCAGTTTTTCCTTATTTAAGAATGTATTCTATTTTTTGTCTTGTAATCCTTCATTAAATATTAGAAATTGATCCGAGAAGCCTATATGATAATTTTAATACATCACCTATTTCGTTTCAGGTGTATGATCAGATATGCCGTTACCTGACAATTCACGACATCATGCTGCTCATATACACCTTGGAGTGCCTGTATTCCTTATCTTCCCTTGGCACCCCGGCCTGCAATGCCATTGTGCGGGCCAAGGGCTCCATCCACACCCTCATCTCTCTGTTGACTGTAGAGGCACAAAGTTATGGACCAGAGGCATGCATAGGAATGAAGGCAAGTATTGTTTGAGGCCTGTGAGAAATTTGTTATGCAGAAAAATGTCACTATATTCATTTCTAAGGCTTGTATCAGCTAGCTTGTTAGAACACATCAGCTGACTGACATAATTAAGCATTACTGAACAATCATTTTGATTTGACAGTGGTGAACTAATTTTCTCATCTCTTTCTTTTTAATTATATTATGAATCTCACCAGAATGTCTCAACTGACTGAATATTTTTCCCTTAGGTCGTGGAAACAGTAACAGGTGTTGTAAGTGAACCTGAACCAGTGAGTCAGCCACCACCACCTCCCACCCCAGCTGCTGCCACAGTCCCAGTTACTACTGTAGGTGTGGCAGCTGTGACGCCAGCCACCCCAGTAGTTGCCATCAGTAATCCTGTTGTCTCGGTGCCTGCAGGGTCCACTGTCACTCCCAAGACCCCCATTGTTAAAGCTGTTTCCACTACCCCTGTAACTCCTGCACTCAGCTCGGAAGTTAGTGCTGGGCGAATAGTAAGGAACTACCATTGTAGTTTTTTTTCTGTTCATTAGGGAGCTCAGATTAGGTAAGGGTGGCAGTCCATTGTTATTCTTGTAATCATAAACAAAGCTGTATGTGTTGTGGACAGAGAAAGAGAGAGAGAGAGAGAGTGCATCATATAGAGAAAAGCCACATATAGCTGTACGGGGAAGGAGACATGTTATATATGTTAATTTCATGAAACCATGCATGTGTATTCAGTACTTATGGATATATTTCTTTCAGGTTCCACCTGAGGTGGAGGAGTTTGTAAAGGATTGGGTCACTAAGAATTATGAGGCTGCTCCTGGTAATGCCATAGAACAGGCCATTGTATACCGCCACTTTGCAGCTTCCATGCAGTCTTTAGGTCGCAAGCAAGGTCTCAATCCAGTGCTTCTATCCAACTGTGTAAGGTGAGGTATCATTACCATTTTAACGAGTAGAATGATGAATTTGACTCATGGTTAATGTCACAATCTGTCAGGTCTTGCCAGTCTCTGGTTTTGTTTATTCAATAAGGTTTGAAAATTATATAAATGCCCTCTTGATATTCCCTCATATGATTTGTATCATTTATAAATAATCAGCTAAAAAATCCATTGATCCTTCCCAGTATGGTTGATTGCACAATGCGTCTGTTATTCACCTCATTCATTTAGTTAATCACTCCAGCACTCTGTTTTCTTATACATATTGCTTTGGCATTCTCATAATCATGCCAAATACACTTATTTAATGGGGTTGATGCTTGAAACCTTCACAGTATAATTATTGATATGGAACATTTGTATTGCCCCTGCAGGAAGGTGTTCGGGACTGGTGTTGGACCCAGCAGACGGCCAGTGGATGCAGGCTCAGAGAAGTGGCACTACAATGGCATTCGACGGCGAGACGGCATTGTGGTTCCTCCATTGCCTGACAAGAAGAGGGTAATGAGGGTCAACAATTCCGTGCCAGTTTACAGCCCGACGCCAGTTCTCCCTCCAGTGAACAGCATCAGTGCCCAGGTGACTAGTGAGGGGAGGGCGGTGGGAACCATTATAGGGACCCCACAGCTGGTTACCACATCAGCAACTCCGGCTGACGCTGTCATATCTCCTTCTTCTCCCATCTTGAAGGCGCAGCTGTCAGCCCCCCTCAGACCGTCCCCGCCCCCGCCGTCGCGACCACCACAGGTAAGATGTGTCCATGTACCTGTGGAACCTTCATTAACGGAGGAAAATGAGCTCAGCAGATGAGATTAAGACTCAAGTGGTAAGGCAGAATTACGGTTTTCATGTCTGTTGATTGTTTTTATTCTTATAAATATGTACAGTAAAACTCCATTGAGATTAGATATCATTACTATAAGTCAGAGCCTTCTGTAATTCAGATGATTGACTTTGGCTATAGTGTGGTGGCTCAGGAGAGATTTATGGTGTAATGTACAGTATGTCAGTCATTGCCTGGCTACCATTGCTACCACTCTTGTTTCTATATTCAGTATTTCTTTCATGAAATTTTTCATTCTTTGGAAGGACATCTCAACAGTAATAACAAAAAAAATAAACTGAAATCATCTTGTTCCATCTACTCTCCTACACACAGACAGAGCCTTTGGTTATTTACACATAAATGAACATTTATATTGTGTGAGCTTGACAATGCTTTGCACCAAATATAAGACATCAATATATTATCTGCTATTGTAATCTGAAGTAATAATTTTGATTGTGCAATAAGTTTCAGGATACTGTGCCATTAGTCTTTAAGTTATGACACCTTATGTTCACATGTTCATGTTCATGGATAAGTTTTATCATCACAGATTTTTTCAAACATATTTTAGTAGCAAAAGGGAACACTGACATCTCGGTGTGATGAGCCAGAAACTCAACCTGGGGATCTTTACTGTACATGTTTGAATTTCCACTTTAATTTAATCTCAAAAGTAATTGCCTTTAGATCAACAGGAAATTACATTTGATGAATTGTATCAGTTGTATTTTACCTATTTATTTTATTTATTTATTTTTTCTCTTAGATAACAAGTTAAAATGAAGTGTTGCGTTGATTTATTTAAAAAAGGTTTTTCATGGCCAAAGTTAATGAAGGTTCTGCTTTGTTTAGTGTACCTTTTTTTTTCCAAAGATCAAGTTCATAAGGATGATACTTTGGGGTTACTGACTAATGAGGGACTTGTTTATGTTGAAGGGCATGGTGAGTGGTACCATGTCTCAAGGTGTGTATAGCAGTGCTCAGCAGCAACAGTCCCCACAGCAGTCACAGCAACAAGCTCAACCTACAAACAGAACAGATAATTCTGCCCTTATCAAGAGTCTTTTGGCCAACAAGGTAACTCCAGCGGGAGTAGGTCAGGCAGGCAGCATGGACCCACACCCCACCCACCAGACTCCCCATTCACGACCCCTCCTAGTCCCCTCCACACCACCACAGCAACCCAGGGGTGCTTCAGGTGCTGTCTCATATGTACAAGCACTATCCCAAGGTCCCTTGGGACCTGTGGGACCCATGCTAAGTCCTACAAGCATAGGGTGCACCTCTGGGATGCAGGTAGTGTCTGGAGGTGTGGTAGGGGGAACAGGGGGCCAGCACGGACTGCACCAACCACCACAGCCGTCGTCGGCACAGGTAACCACTGTTGTCTGTCTGGCAACATGAAGATCTTCTCTCTGGTGGTGGTGAAGGGAACCACGCTGCTGCTGCTGCTGCTCACCTGGTGCTCCTGCCCTTTGTGGCCCTCTCCAGCTTTTGGTGCCTGGTGCTGGCCTGTCTCTGGTCTTGTTCCTCTCATGTTCTCGAGGAGTGGTGGTGGAGGTGGTGGTTTGGCAAGAACTTGTGTGTGGGTGATGCATGTCTCTGTCAGATTTGATTGGCCCCCATAATAATACCTGGATTAAGGATTTCCTTTACCTAAAAATGGGAGACTAATATTGCAACTTGTGTTTTGGAATGCATTAATTTCTTAGATTTTGTTCATGCACACAAGTTATCAGTGTAGTGTATGAACTTGTACTTTTCAGATGGCTCTACTAATATTTGCCCATTGACTTTATGCTAACACAGTTTACTTTGAGATGTATTGGTTTGAATAACCCTGATTTTTCTTTGTGAGCTTTCTGTTGCTCATCAGGAATGTTGAAATCTGATGTGGAAATGAAGCTTCTTACATAGATGATTAATTAGTGCACTCATGCTCTTATATACTTGATGTGTCACAATTTTCATATTATGATTGTTGTATTATGGAAATTTTTAGTTTGCAGCTACATCTGTTAATCACTGCAATTGTATCAGCACTGTAGTGCATATATCCCTTCATCCAGTGTATCAGCACAATAGCTTCAGAGGATTACTACTGCATTCCATACTCAAGAAATGGCATATTACATAGGATAGGGGATGTCCTAGATTATTAGTGTAAAAGACATGTTGAGATTGATGAAGCTGATAGGGATACTAATTGGCTATATACTGTATTGTCTCTGGGACTGATGCACAACCATTATGAGTTGAGAAAATCAATTGTTTCATTTTTGGTGGTGGTACCCATATTTTCAGAGGTTTTCAGTGTCCCAGATTTATATATTTAGCAAATTATTAACCTTACTGTCCACTATTGCAGGTGTCACGAAATATTCAGAAGCAGCAGCAGCAGCAGCAAACCACTGACAACAGCCAAGATAGTAGCGGTGATTCTCAAGTTAGGAAAACATCATTTAATGGAATATGTAATGAGGTAAGGATGAATGCTATAAAAGATGTGTTATAGACAGTTTTCAAAGTAATAAAAAATCCTGAAAGACTTCACTCCTTCAGTCTGCTAACCACGCCAGAAACATTTTTATCACATGTCCTCAATGGTTCACCATTACAATTTGTCTCTGTAGTTGATAGATCCCCATTTGTGCTGCATTTCATTGGATTACCGTGTAACTTTGAAAATTGTAACTACTTCATTATTTTCTTTCTAAAATATTAGAAAGTTTTGCTCATTTTTATTGACTTCTATGTACAGAAACTTAATTGAATTTGCATATCAACATTTATTGATACTTATTTTCAGATAAAGAAATGTGAGGAGGACTCTAATTCCCTACTTTCTAATACTCTCAATGAGAAGAAAGTAACAAGTTTTGAGGGTATTTTGCAAAATGGTATCAAAGCTGAAATTGATATCAAGGAAGAGCAAGAACCTAAGGCCAAGAAGAATGTTTTAGCTGACCTTCTAGAAAAGACTGTTGGAGGAGACATTTTGAATGGAGTTGTGGAGCGTGACTTAAGAATAAGTGATCGAAGCTTAGAGTTTGTAAACAATGGCCAGCAAGTTAAAGTAAATGGTCCAGTCACCAGTAATGGACAGGCAGGAGCAGAAACTGGACAAGGTGTGAAGAGGCCTGCCACTCCAGACAATACTCCTGCCAAGAGGATAGCCATTGAGGACCCAAGAGCTGGGACGGACAGTCGCATCACATTATACGTTAGTCAAAATGGAAATGAAAGTGGGGAAGTGATATCTCAAGGACACCAAGTGGTGCTGAGTCAAGGGCAGCAGCTGGCAGCCACAAACACCACTGGACCCCAGCAGATGGTCGTGAGCCAGGCTGTGCTGGCTGGGCAACAACAAGGAACTGCCACACAGACTGTTGTCACCCCTCAAGGACAGGTGATCCTCCAGCGGCCTGCCACTCAGACTGGAATGATTGTTCAGCAGGGTGGTCAGATTATTCAGGGGGCCACTGCTGGACAAGTTATTCAACAAGTTATACAGCAGGGACAGTCAGGACAACCACAAAAAGTCATCTTACACCAAGGGCAAGTGTTGGGTGGCCAAATGATTCTCTCTCAAAACAGTAGTGGTCAACATCAAGTACTAGTGCAGGGCGGGAATAATTTTCAGGGACAGGTGATCATGCAAGGTGTGCCGCACTGTCAGGGGCAAGTATTTGTGCAAGGAAACAATACTCCAGGTCAGTTGGTGATGAGTAGTAATCAAGGCCAGACAGTGGTAGTGTCTGGTGGCACTCAGGCACAGCAGCAAGTGGTGGTGTCGAGTGCTCAAGGCCAGGCCATGATAGTAGCTGGAAATCAAGGTCAACCGGTGGTAGTAAGTGGACAGCAAGGTCAGAGTGGCCAAGTTGTGGTGCCTAGTAATGTAAGTGGCACAGTACTGTTGGCTCCTCAGCAGCAAGGATCCACAGCAAAAACCCTCATTATATTGCCCAACCCCAAGATGATAATGTCGGGGACTCAGCACCAGGGTGCTCAGGGCCAACAGTTGGTGCTACCCCGGCAGGTAGCTGGCCAGCAAGTTGTACAGGTGGTGTCCTCAACTACCACAGGACCAGTGGCTACTGTATCTAATGCTGTGAGAACTGTGCATACCAGTGCCCCTGTAGTAGCAGAAACCTGTGCTACCCCTGCCCCTCCTACTGTCCAAATTCAGACTTCTAGTAGTGGTAGCAGCAGTGCCAGTGTATCCACATATAGTGCTCAGAATTCATCCACCCTATCTACTGCCATTGCTCCTGCCCCAGCTGGTCCCACAGCTGTTCCAGTGACACAGACTTCAGTGAGTCAGGGGCCTCAGACTCCCCATATCCCAGCCCCACAGGTGCTCTCCTCTGGTGTAGCAAGACGGCAGGGCAAACCCAGTGGTTTACAGTATTTATGTGAGTGGCGAGGATGTAACCAGGTGTTCACCAGTGCAGCTCAAGTGTACCACCATGCCTGCAAGATTCACTGCCCTCCACACATAGCAGAGATCCAGTGTGGCTGGGCGGGCTGCGACCCCATGGTGAGACGCCGGTTTAGTGCCATGACTCACCTCCACGACCGGCACTGTAATGAGCAGGTGAGCCACCCAAGGCTTTGTTAATTATATGCAGGGTTGGACTCCATTTTAGATTAAATTTTAGGCAGCCCTCTGGTGTATGCTGAGTGTACATTATTTGTATACTTATAATTTTATTCAGTTATTTTTGTTTATATATTTATTCATTTATTCCATGTTTATATTTGCATCATTTTGTATACAGTATTGTAGTTTCCATTGGTGCTGATGAATATAATTTTTGCTGTGATGTAGACTGGAAATGGATAGAATGCCATATTAGCAACACCATACAATAAACTTAGTAGTAGTACTTCTGTAGTTTGATAGGAATCAACATGGGTGGAATTTTTTGTTTGTTGTATCTTCCTCCACTTCCCCATGCTTTTCAAATCCTTTCTTTTGAATGGATCCTGTTAGCTGTGTCATACTGTCACTGATTGAAAACTCATCTTATGTTTATTTTACCAATGGTTGAGAAATTAAAGCAGGAGAGGATGATTATTCTTTGATTGGATGTGTTCACACAGGCTGACATGTTACTACTGCAGAACACCAATTTCTGTCAGGCATTGTCTACCAAAAAAATGTTCCTAAAGTGTAATCTTTTTATACATGAGTGGGAATCTTTTCATCATTTCAGCTTCATATATTTTGTACTGCTGCTGGATATTAATATATTGCTAAAAAAAATTAAGTTATCAAATTCCTGTCATCCATTTTTTATGGGAAGACAGTTTTACAAAATATCTACTGTCACTCATTGAAATGAAGGTTTGTGGTTCCTCAAAATGTGTTGCTGTGGTAGGTGTGACAAACTGAAAGCTGGATGAATAGCATTGCTGCAGGTGAAGAGTTTGGGGAAGAGTGGGGGTGGTGGTAGGGGCAGGTTTATTATGAGTTTTTGGTCATTGCAGATTGTATAGCTTCCATTCTCAACCTCTAAGCCACTTTATATCTTGATCTCTTCAGCGTAGTGATGAAAGTAGTAGAAAGAATTGATCCTTAGATTACATGTTTGAAGGCATGAATTTAAATATACATCTGTACATCTTGGTGACTGAAACCAGAACAAACCTCATTGTGCGATCTAGGCATAATATACTTGTATCACTTGAGCTTTCTTTATGCATTCTGTTAACAGCATGTTAACACAAGGTTTGCATTTTCTACAAATGATATGATACAAATGACAGGTGAAAGGGTTGGGCATATGAGAACATTATCTTTCATTTATTTGCATTTCTCTATAATCTTGTCCCCTTCTACCAAAAAATAAATAGAAGTGATGCTCATGGCAACTTATTTTGCTTTCATTTCAGTCTTTGTGGAAACACTAAGTAATTTATCAGCAATTGAAATAAATTGGTATATGATATGTTGATGTTGAACATTGAACTCCTCAGGATAGTTGCAAACCTAATGTGTTATCAATTAAGCTAAGATGATTGATAATAAAGGCTAAATCCCTCTTGGGCAGCATAAAGGTAAAGCATTTACATTGTGCATTTTATTTATGAGAATTCATATTGTCATTACTTAAAACTACTTGAGTTTTAACATATGCATATTTCATAATTTTTGGCAGCTGCTTCAAATTCTTGCTGTGAGACGATCCCAGCTAGCCAGCACAGGCAAAACCGAAATACCAGTCCCACAGACACCACCTCCACACCCAGGTTATGCCCCCAATGCAGCCTTCCATGCCATCAAGAGGCATGCCCTTGAAGTTATTAATCAGAGAGATGCAGTGGTAAGTACATGAGTGAAATTTTTTTATTAATTTTCGTTTTGATGCATGTTTTTTGTATATTTGAAGCATAACACTTTTATTTATTTGCTTTGCCAGTTTGATGGTTTAAAAGACATCCTAACTTCTTACACAACCCAGATTACTTCAGTGTTGTTTAGTTGCTGGTTACAACTTATACATAATGTCTCTGTGTCCATCTTTACTACTCCTGAATGCATTGTACTGTTTTTTGTTTTTCAGGAAAAAGAGGGACCGGTAACAAAAAGTATCCGGTTGACTGCAGCGCTTATCCTGAGGAACCTAGTCATATACTCCAATACTGGGAAGAAGTGAGTGTGTGGCAGCCATCTTAGTGCTAGTGTAGGAGAGTAGCATGCAGATAAGAGTTTTTGTGTAATTGTTATATCAAAGATGTGTTTACCAAAATAGTGTTGATGTGACTCACTCCACATTAATATATTATTACTTCTCCACTTGACAGGCTGTTGCGGGGATACGAGTCAGAACTAGCCAATGTTGCCCTCAGCACAATGGAATCCTCACGAACGGTAGCGCAGATCCTATACGACATCGGCCTTCCTGACCACCAAGGGTTATAGGCAAACTTGGATCCTTGCTGAGGACTCATGAAGCAATCCAACCTTCTTGGTAGCTGTATAAGGGATTCAAAACTAAGACTCCCTAGAACTCTTCCCTAGCAGATGAAGAAGTGAACAAAAGGAGAGTGAGTGTTCTTACAAATGCTGTAGAGCAAACTCAAGCGTAGTCCACGTAGAACTTTTTCATCTGTGACTGATATGTGATGTGAGGTCGGTGAGAGCGTCGAGTCCTTTTGTGTGAACTAGGCGCATTGCTAGTGCAATTACAAAGCTTCAAAATTGAGACGAGTGTTAGCTGAAAAAATGAGTCTCGTGAGGTATTTATGTTGTGCCAGTGATCAGGTGAAAGGTTTGTGTTCTTGCTTTTTGGAGACCTGCCTTGTAGATGTTTCCTTTTTTCAGGTTCTTTTGGCATTTAGGTACATTGTATAGAAGTACTTCTGTTTTTACTATTTATTTTTTATTGACATTTTGTTTTCCATAAGTTCAAGCTTGTTTAGCCAGTGTTGCAGTGTAGTTACTGCAGTAGTTGGGTATTTTGTTTTAATGAGTAATCTCAAATGGCTATGATTCTAGACCAGTTAAGCATAAATGATGGATCTGTAAGCACAATTTTGTAAATTTTGTACACAGTGTATAAATAATATTAACTTCTGTACATGTAGACTAATAATAGAGATTGTTTCTTCTGCTGAAAGCAAGTTAAAGACAAGTTTCCTCCAGTCCACAGTCTTGAGAGAGGCAGCTGAGGGTGGTGCCAGGAGATCCTGTGAAGTGTGCTGGCACTCATTGAGATCCCTATACAACAAGGGCAAGTTCTTGGAAGGAAAAAAGTTGTGATACCAAATATATAATCTTGTTTTTATAGAAAAAATGAAGTACACGAAAGCTAATTCTATTTTCTATCATTATTTGTAGAATTATAGATAGTAGTATATTATTTTTTACCAGTTTGACATGTATGATGTAGATAATGGGCAGTGAATAATGATTTTTATTAATGATTTCTATAAAAGAGAAGCATATACTCTGTGCATCAAAATGTCCCTTAGTTTTATGTGTATGTAAATGGGAGATGGGGAAGCATTGTGGTCAAGATTGCCCTTCACTTGAAAGTCACTATATAAACTGTACCTGAGTCTCATTTACTTTGTACACATGTTCACATTGTTGTTTTGACATTTAGGTGTTATTTTCAGGTTGGGACATTTGGTAGCATCCAGGCTGCATCAGCCATGTTGTGAAGTACATAGGCAGGTACTTGAAACAGAGAGAAGGGGAAAAGAGCACCAGGCCTTATTGAAGATGGTTTTTAGTCCACCCAACACTGCTGCTGCCATGGTCTAATCTGATCTTTGTTATTTATTTAGTAATTAACTTGCACTTAGATGAGTTTGTATATGTGTGTGTGTATCTGTGTGTGTGCATGAATGCTTGTGTATGTGTGTGTGTGTGTGTGTGTAAGTGAAAGGAATGTTTTTGTACATGGTGATTGTCTCACAACCTCCACACCCCAGTGGTACCTTTGCATCATATGACACATGTTGGTGGGCACAAACTATTATACGTCCAATCAGTCCTCCTTAGCCAGGTAATATCTGACTAATGGTTGTGTATCGTCTCCGGCTCCCTGACAGGTGGTACCAAGTGCAGTGGGCATGGTGGCAGTAGGCTCCTCTCTCCCACTTTCTTTACCATTCCCAGTTGAACTTATTCCTTATTCCTCCCATCCCACCACCCACACCCAAACCAATCTGTTTTTCTTTTTTTCCACCTTTACTGTTCAAACCACTGATGCACTGAGCTGTGTCTTCTGTTACAAGAACTCGCCAGACATCATTATAATTTTTTTAATAAAATATTGTAAATGTTCATGTAATATTTCATTAATGAATCATGAGGTAGATTTTATTTTTATTTCAGTACAGTTGGTGTGGCACTGCCAGCTTTAAGGGACATTCATGAAATACCTTGAAGTATTTTCCTTCTTGTGTTGAGTGAAATATTTGCTGTGACATTGTTGATTCATACTTTGTTACTGATGTCGCTCACCCGTCAAAATTCACGTAATGTAACATTAAATCCTGTGGTCTGCGAAGGTTACAAGAAACTATTATTAATGTTTTTGTAAATAGTTTTATACATACATTTCAAAATATAGAAGGAAATAGAAATCATTGATTACTTTCCACTTGACTTTTCATAGGATTGTGTTGCTGCCAGAGGGAATTTTCCATTACCTTTTGTGGCTCAAAATGCCTCACACTTTTGGTAAGCAAGCGAAAGATAGATCTTTACACATGTTGAAGAACTTTGGTAGAAAATGGCAAGACAAGTATCAGACAATTCAGTTAATAACTTTGAATAATGCAATATGCTATATAAGTAAAAACAAGAGTGTGTGGGTATAATTAAATCAGTACAGTTGACAGTTGGCAGAACATCACATAAAAGGTCTATGCACAGAAAGTGAAGTAGACACACTGGAATGAACATTTCTCTCAGTATACATTATATTTTTCCCTTCTTATGCTACAGAAAGCGGATAAGTTCCATTCTAAGACAGCAGTCAGACATTGTATTTATACATGGCTGCACACCTAGATGCAATAAGTTTTTTTAACTTATAAGTTTATTTTATTTAAGAGGCTGTCACTCAGATCTTTATTTTATGCTACCAGCCCTGTATCCACTATCCCTAAATGTTGAACAGTATCTCACAGCAAGAATGGCTTGTTAATGGCTCATGGATCCCAGTAAACTGATGAACTTGTAATGTGTTTGCAAAGGCTCTGCATGAATATGATAGCACATCATGACTAAAAAGTGTCCCTTTACATTATACTAGGATTATTGGGATGGTGCAGTGAGATCACTTCTCACAATCCATAGGCTCAGGGAACTGACTAGGAACCTTAAGAGCAGCCTCATGTAAACGTTGAAGATGCTCAAGACACTGCTTCTCATCGTCTTCAGCGAGTAGTGCGCTGCTGCTCTTGCGACGGTACACCAGCTTTTGACTCAGATGTTTGAAACCTCTTTTTCTTGCCCAGTCAGCAGGAGTCCGTCCAGAGTCATCCTCAGCTTGTTGATTACTGCCCCTTCGAATTAGTAGGTTACATGTGAGCTCCTTACCCTTAGAGGCTGCTCGGTGGAGAGGTGTCATGCCTGACTGAGAGACAGCCTCCAATGGCGCTCCACACTCCAGCAAAATTTTCACCACGCGGTTGTGCCCTGCTTGAGCAGCAACATGTAGTGATGTGTTGCCAACCACATCTCTTAAATTGATATCAGCGCCAGCAGCCAGAAGCAGTCGTACAATTAGGTCATGGCCATGATGAGCAGCTCTATGTAGGACTGAGGCACGGGCTGGCCAGTGTAGGGCCAGAGGCAACAGTGTGTTAGGTGATGCGCCTTCTCTCAGGCAGTCATCTACTGTGCCTGCACATCCAATCTCTATCCCTTGGATCATTCTTACCGCCACAGGGATATCATTGGTAGAAATCTCCTCCACCTTCGAACCTACACCAGAATCACGCCGAATTTCTCGGGCAGTTCTAGATACAAGGCCTATGTATCCCAGTTGATTTGCTACATCATAGGCAGTTTCCCCGACTTTGTTTTGTAGAAAAAGGTCTGCATTGAAACGCAACAGGGTCTGGGCAACCTCCACATGGCCGTGAGCCAGTGCCATTTGCAATGGCGTGACTCCCGAACGATTGATAGCATCCACAAAGGCACCACTGTGTACCAACTGAACAATAGCTTCCTCATAGCCACCACGAGCTGCCAGGTGGAGTGGACTGTTGCCTAGGTCTGTGCGTGCATCCACATCAGCCCCTGCTGCCAGTAGTGCTTGCAACACATACAAGGCACCATCCCTGGCAGCCCGAAGGATTGCTGGGGTGCTGCCACACTTCATGTTAGGATCTGCACCAAGCTTCAACACCACTCTCACTTTCTCAGCATCATGGCGTGAAACTGCCTTAACCAAAGATTTGTTGAGCTCCTCCTGGGACAAATTGTCTTCCTTCACCACTTCATTATCACGAGGCTCTTCCCATTCATTGTTGTAACATTGATCAACAGCAGCCATCAGGCACTTCCTTAGCATGTCTTGACTAAAACTTGGCTTCTTGCTACCTCTCCTGCTACATAGTCTACTCGGATGATCAATGCTCGTATTCCTGCTCCGTGTCCAGTGACCACTGGCCTTCCGAGAGCTACACCTTCTCTCCATCTGGCTTATTGGGGGGCTTGTAGATCCTGTGTCTTCTTTGCTTGCTTGGCGACTGACGGACTTGGTTTTCGGAGGGATTGGTGGGAGACTTTCTACTGGTAGAGGATTCTCAGTAGTGTCATTGTGGACAGGTATTTGGTCAGGGATAGGGCTAGTTTGGCGTGGGGTGGTTGGGTAGGGTTGCAAGTGTATCTTTTTACCCCCATGTCGAGCCACCAAATTGTCTGTCTTGAGCCGCATGAGGGTGTCAGCGTGAAGGACTGAACTTTGTTGCGTCTCTTCATCTTTGTACAACAGGTCAAGAGTTGAGATCCTTCGTTGTGGTGAGGTGTTGGTGTATGAAAGAGGCCTAAGCATAGCTTCACCCCCTTTATATATAGGCAGTGATTTATTTTCAATAGCAGTGGCCAAGCAAAACCGTGGCCCAGAACCAACATGTGGCAAAGAAGGATTTTTCACATGATCTCCATTTTGCTTTCCCATCTCTCTGAATGCTTGATGATTAGTGTCTGTGATTGTAGATTCTATGACAGATAGTGTCGAATGCTGCTCTGATGACACTGGACGGTCCTGTGGCACTGAAGTATTTGTATCATTTTTATGTTCTTTGTTTTTACCAAACTTGAGAGACACTTTGTTGAGGGATGCAATATGTTTATGGAGGTCAACAGCAGTGTTCATCACAGAGTCTTCCTGGAGGTGTGGAGGTGGAGGCACGCTGCTGGGATTTGGAGATTTGTTTTCACTTTCGGGAGAGAGGACCTTCTGTTCAGCATGTCCATTCATGAAATTAGCAGAAGTTACATCTTGCTCAGTTTGAAGGTCTTGAATGAATGTTGCTTCCCTGATCTGAATTTTTATTTCATTTGGGTCAGCAGTGCATGAGACTGTACTGTTACGTTTTTCAGAAATAATCTCCATTTCTTCCTCTTGTGGTGCATTATAATGATTTCCATCAGTATCATCATAATCACAGTCATCTTCATAATCACCTTCATTATTTTCCATGGTGTCTAGGAAGGTTGATTTGTGATCAGTGCAGTCTGGCGCATCTTGTAATATGTAAGGAACACTGATTTTAAATTCAACGTTAATTAAGCTCTGTCTGTGGCTGTCACGTGTGTCTTGGGTCATTTTGATTGTGCTGCTCACATGTACGTTTTCTCTTCCCAGGCATGTGCTAATTGTTTCCTCTTCCATGCCTACGTCAAGATGATTCTGTTCGGTACCTACGGCGGGAGTAAGGGTTGCCGTGTGAGGAGTACTGGTGGTGGTGGTGAGGTGAGGACTGGTGTTTGAGTTAACCTGGTTTGTTGACGCGGAGACAACTGTTGGTATTCTGGAGTCTGTCTTTTCACTGGAAACATCATCAGTGTCTTTCTTTCGACGTTTGATTACAAACTCAAATCCACTAGCACTGTTTACTTGATTGCCTTGTGTGGAAGGAGCATCGCTCCTCTGAAGCATTTTTCTCTGTTTGGGTGGTTTGCTGTAACTCTGAATTGGTTTATTGAAGACTGGTAGAGGAGGCCTGTCTTCTTGTTCAACACTATTTTCTTGGAATGAACTTCTTCGTACATGTAGATAATCTTGCGTGCGTTTGACAATAAGTTTGACATGGGTGCTGCGCACTCTAGGACCCTTGGCGTACGTGGTTTTCTTTCCTACTGAGCGCTGCACCAAACTTTGGAGTCTGTCCTGCAGACCTAAGCTGGGCCTATCGATTTTGCATGTTTTATCATTAGAAAGCATCTGGACAATCTTCCGGGTTTCTTCCTTCAGACTGCTTTCCATCTGTTTCTGAGGAAGAAAATCCATAAGGAAGCGGCGAGCCTTGGGTTTTTTATTGTCTAGAGGCTCTGACAGACCTGTTCCACAAAATCCTCCATCGCCACCTTCACGAACAGCTTTCCCATTTGTATCATTAAATTTTCCTCTGTCTCTGAATTTGTGTGGTGGCAGTTTGTTTTTGTCATTTTCGTAATTGTCTTGAAAGTGAAAAAAACCATGGTCTTGTTCCGTGTCCTCATTCCACTTGAAATTGGTATATTTGTAGCCTCCATAGGGTGGCATGCCATCTGTCTCGTTATGGTCATAACTGCCAACACCCTGCGTTACCCAGTGGCCCTCAATACAAACGTTGACGCTAGAAACTGGTGTCTTGGGTGCGTTGTGAAAATGTTCACTCGTATTATCGTGGGCAGGTATGGGTGACATTCGATTCACTGGTAGCTTGTCAGCAGCGTCAAAGAACACTTCCGGGGAGCTGAAGCCAGTGGTGGGTGTATCCGAGTGAGGCAAGGCGTCGCCGGGCTGCAGGAACTCTTGGAATGTTGGACTCGCTGTTGACATGTTCAGTCTGTCCCTCACGATGAGCCAAAAGTCCGGCGGTTAATGTAGCGGTGACACTCACTTATGGAGGCACCCACAGAGATTGCAAAGTATTGCCCCTGAAACAGTACACTCCACCAGTCGTGCTAGGGACAAAGACACGACGAACGCCAGGCAGGGTTGAGGAGAGAAATTTAGATTTTTGCTTTCAATGCTGAAGGAAGGCAGTCGTGGGCTCACTTCCTGTCGATGACGCTGACAAAGGAAGAACAAGCGAGAACTTTCGCCGCAATTCCAATTGCTTCACTGCTGTGCGAGGTGCATCACTTGCCTCTCTCTGAGCGTGTCCTTGAAGATGGGAAGATCTTATGAATTATTTATTTGTTATTGTAAAAGTTTACCACCGTTGAAGTTTGATTCAACACCAGACCTCTCCCTCACTTGTGGTTGTCCTCTCAACTTCGAGGGACACAGGGCTCCCGACGAGCGGCAGTGAGCCACTCCTCAGCACAGCGAGAGGCAGACTGACCCGGTACGTTTATCAGTCCCCTTTCGTGTGTCACCCCTACCCTCCTCTCATTTGTTACCCCTTACCTCCCCTCACCTTCCTTCCCTCTCTTGTCACGTTCTTTTCTTTCCACCCTTGCCACCCTCTCACCACAATGTCATTCTTTCCCCTTTAAATCTTTCACTGGTGTCCCTTTCCCATTCATTGCTCGAGGCACTTGCACAACGCACACGTGTTTAGCATTATGTCAACCGTCTTGAAAATAGTAATAATGAAGTAAAAAGGATGCCCATTTAGACTAAATTAATTGCATAAATATATAACAGTTGTAAGCAATGTATACATAAAAAATGCTTTACAACGTTTTGGTAAAATGTATAAGAGCCGCCAATAACGAACCCTCGAAGCAGGCATGAATAAACTGATGACTTCACTTGCTCAACTACGCCGGCATGCCTTCACATCAGAACGAGAGAGGAAACTGAGTTAAAGATATAGAAAAAAAGGGGATGGAAATGAGATGCGACCTTGATATAACAACATCTGTGGCACTTAATATCCGTGAGCTATTTCTGCAAAGACCCCGCGAGACATTGAAGGAAGGGAGTGGAAGTAGGAGGGATATAGTTATTATTAGCAGAGGGGAGTGGGGAGTGGAGGAGGTGAGCTTACGTTATGCCAGGACTGTCTGCTAAATCGAGGGTGCCAACTATCCTGTTATTGGTACCACTTTTATATTGGGGAGAGAGAGACGGGACCACCTGGACACACCTGGTACGTTTTGCCCTCACCTGCACACAATATAGTGAGTGATTTATTCATCTTCACTATGTCTTGCCAAGGTACAATACAGTCAAGGTCAGTCAGCACTTACAATGTACCAAGCGTTTTTCTTCAATAATGGTCCTCTGTGATCTACTGACTGTCAGTTATCAAGGACATGAATCTTTAAACATTATTGCTGATCATAAACCTTCAAGTAAAAACTATTTTTAAAAGTTACTTGGATTATGATAATAATGAGCCGCGTTCTCATAGACGTCATTCCTACTGATGATACAAATCTCTTATTATTACTAGAAGAGTGAAAGTTCACTGGCACTGCACCCACACTTACTCGCCCAGGAGCTTGTAGACCGCTGAAACGTTTGAAGATGTCATTCATATAGTTGTTGCTTCAGACTCAAACTATTTGATTGATTTACCTTCGTGACGCACAAAATTCTTTGGGTCCTTGGTTTGATGGGAGTCGACATTGTTAGAATAATCAAGATACAGTCCTCTTTATCATACTTCTATAAAAGAGTGATTCCAAAATTCAGAGGTGATTAATTGGATTCTCTCTCTCTCTCTCTCTCTCTCTCTCTCTCTCTCTCTCTCTCTCTCTCTC
>CM035208.1:3269363-3297403 GCA_020233015.1 Callinectes sapidus | reverse complement strand
CTCTCTCTCTCTCTCTCTCTCTCTCTCTCTCTCTCTCTCTCTCTCTCTCTCTCTCTCTCTCTCTCTCTCTCTCTCTCTCTCTCTCTTTTGTTATCCCGTAGAAGAGCAGATAAACACATCTTTGGCGCCAAAAGAAGCACATCGAGGAAAACATTAGAAAGGCTTCAGAATATACACCTGGAATGAAAACTACTGAAAAAACACTGTAACAGAAAGAAAGGGAAGCCGTGCAAGGGGGAACACAAGCAAAGAGAGGCTGAACAAGTACCAGAGTGAAGAAAAATGCCGAGAAGTCCGTCGAAGAGAGGGCAAAAGGAGGATGCCGTCGCCCCCCAGAGTGTTGCCAAAAGTGTACACAAGATAGCCTTCGTCAGGAGTAAGAGTCTGTGGTTCTTTTTTCGTATGGCTAACCCTGAATTCCCCTCTCCTCCGATGCACCTTTAGGATACTTAAATAACTTTAGGTTTTTCCTCCTGATCCTGAATCATTCTTAACTCCAGTTTTGGGTGTGGTGAGACGATTTTATTGACATTAGGAAGGCTCTATGGAGGCCAGAATATTAATGGCCAGAGTGTTCATTATTTTAATCCCCGTATAATTTTTTGAAGGCGTATAAAACCCCCCAATAGCAACCTGAATGAATCTGAAAATGTTTTTGTACTGATGTTTTTCTACTAACCTAACCTAATATTCTATGTTCCTGTATTTTCCAAGCAGACAGTAACTTGAGTGTTTCTCCCCGCAGACTCCCTCCTGTCCTCCACTAGCAGTGAGGTGGTGAGGCTGAGGAACCCCCACACTGACACAGCTAGCATGTATATCATTGACAAGGAACAGAAAGCAGTGCATGAGATTATGGCTTTTGATGAAGGGTTCAGGTATGGGTAAATTTGTTTTCTTTCACTATACTCTTGTTTGTTTGTATATTTTAGATTAATGACTTTGAATATGTTGTATATAAATCTTCATATAAATGGAGGTAATCGAACCCTAAGCAACTTATCTAACTGAAGAAAATTAGGAAGACAGACAAACCATACCAACCAAGCAAAACTATTTTCTGGTAGTTTTTTGACCCATTTTGAATGTATGTACATGGTGTGTCTTCTGGTGCATGACACTCGGTTCATTGCAGTTCAGTTGTAAGTGGGAAATATTGCCTTACCATCAGCACTTCCCCATGAAGTTATTTTCTTTGTTCTTGTGACGTGACAATGTTTTATTTCCTGTTCCCCCAGGTGTTGGTTCATTGGCCAGGTGGTGGAGTCCAGTGGAAGGCTACATATGATCTCCCCTGTGGACATCACCTATCTCATCTTACCGTACCTGATGAAGGTGAATGTCTGCTGTTATCACTCACCCCGATGAATGTCTAATCTTCTTTTTCTCTTTCATCATCTTTTTTTCTTTTTCTTGTGTTTTTCTTCTTTCATATTATTTCTTCCTTATCATCTTATTTTTTGTAGGAGGGGTTTTAGTCAGTGGTAACAAAACTACAATATAAAAGAAAACCCCCACTTTTAGTTTTATTTTATTCTCTTTTGAATTATTATAGAGAAAAATTATGGTGAATTATCATTTTTTATTTATTTATTATTATTATTTTTTTTTTAGACCTTACTGTGTGTGTGTGTATTTAGTTGTATTATACAGGATTCAAGCAGGGCTCATAGTGTTATGCCTCCATATGTCAAATTATCCAAAATTGCTTTAAATTTGTGTGTTTGTGTGTGTGTGTGTGTGTGTGTGTGAGTGAGTACCTTATAACACTACACAACTAACACTGCAATGGAGAAGGAAGATTAATATAACATTTCTCCCCCAGACATCCAAAACTATACCACTTGAACACTTACTGGAAGACAAGGAGTTTCCAGACATCTCTTACCTGGACTCCATAGCTTTAGACAAGGATTTCTCACACATAGCAGAGAGTAAAGGTGAGATGGAAACTAGCTAGGGAAAAAAAAAAAAAAAGGGGAAGCAACAGGCTTTTCTAAATAACAAAAGATTTTGTTTACTCGAGGAAAACCAAAGATGAAGGGAAGAAGAATAATGATGTAGAAGTCTTGTCACTTTGCCTCAACAATCATTGTAACTCCCTAAAAAAAACTGTGTAAGTTTAAATAAAACCTTTTGAAATAGTGGAGGTGAAGCACAGAAGTGTTTGAGAATACTAGCCTTAGTTTTTGGCCTATAAACTCTCTTTACATCTTAGGGACATCTGAGCTGAGTGTCTGGAAGTACAATGAAGAGAAGACCTTGGAGTGGTTGTCTGGCAGAGTGGAACGCCTCTCTTCCCTCTTGCAGGAGAAGAAAGTGCCAACCAACACAGCCCAGAGCCTCACTTATGTCTGTCCTATGAATACTGTACAGGCTAAGGGTAAGGTGCTCTCTCTCTCTCTCTCTCTCTCTCTCTCTCTCTCTCTCTCTCTCTCTCTCTCTCTCTCTCTCTCTCCAGTTTTTCCTGTTTTAGTTCATTTTTGTATTTTTCTTTTCTTTGGTATGGAAATTTTATCTTTTCTAGCATTGAAGTTTTGTCTCATTTTTGTGTTTTCCCTCATTGTTTTTTCTGTCCGACAAACCAATTTCTTCGATCTTGGTTCATTCTCCTAATTTTTGTTTCCTATGCTTACCCAAACCTTTCTGCTCATCTTATCTAAATCACCACCTTCTCTGAATCCCGTACAACCCTACATGGTCCTAATTTACGAGATAAACTGATATTTTAATAGTATTCTAACATTTTGTCATGTCTCATACCTAAACTAACCTTACTCAACATTTCTGCACAACTGACGTAATCCACCTCTGAACACCACGGAATCTTACATGGTCTTAATTCGCAAGATAAACTAATATTCTGACAGTATTCCAACATTTTTTCACTTTGTGTACTAACCCAAGCATTTCTGTACACCTAACCTACCCTACATGGCTTTCATTCACAGGATAGATATATAGATTAATAGTACATATTTGAACATTTTATCACCATGTACTAACCTAACATAATTTTTCCACCTTCTCTCCACCCTATAGAAGCCTACATGGTCTTAGCACACGGCATCATATCAGAGTACCTTCCGCCAGAGCTCGCCACAAAGCTTCACAAACACCTGAAGCTTCCTGAGAAGAGTGTGAAGCCAAAGGTGTTGGGGAATGCACAGAGCCAGGGGGCCAAAAAACAGAGGCTTGAGGGTCCCACTGATGACTATAGCAAGGATAATGCTGGGACTGTGAAGGTGTGTGCTATGGGAAGGCCTGGGAAGGTGTAGTGCAGGGAGTAAAGACAGGCCAATAAAAGAGGGAAAAAGAGCATAAATGGCAGAGGGAAGGAAGGGAAAGGAGAGTATAAATGGCAGAGGAAAAGAAGGGAGAGTGGAAGAGTACAAGTGGCAGAGTGAAGAAACAGAGAGAGGAAGAGTATATATAAACAGCAGAGGGAAGAAGGGGAAGAGGAAATTAAATGTAATTTAGGTTATGTGTGAGTGTGTGTGTGTCAGGAAAGTCTTGCATTCTTATGTAGCTGGAGCAGAAAAAGAGGTGTCTCAAAGTGATTAATGATTAAGGAAAGCTGTTTTAGTAGGCAGTGTAAAGGTTAACTCCCTTCATTACTGAGATGCATTTTCATATTAGGCTTATTATTTGTTAATTTTATACAGCTTCTGAAACTTGTGAGAGGGATTAAGGTAGTATAGCCTGGTCATTCATCTTCTGGCCTTCATAGATCCTTCTTATGTTAACAAATTTGTCTAATCACACCCAAAATTCAAGCTAAAAGTGTGCCCCAGTATTGAAGTATTTCAGAAGGAAAATTTAGGGAGTGTGAAGAAAAGATGAACAGAGATACATAAGACGCACTTGGTGAACTGGGATAGACAAGAAATATATACTCGAAGGGGTTAAGAGTGTAAACTAACACCACTATTTCTTTTCCAGGCCAAGTCAGTGATGACAGCCAAGGAGAAAGCTTTAGCCAAGTCAGCTGTGGGTCAAAAAGTATCTTATCTTTTTTTGGAAAGAAGTGAGATATGTCTTTTTTGTTTTTTGTAGTTATTAGTATCTTTTCAGTAAACATTATTTTCTCATTTATTGCAGGGTTTCCAGATGTGTTATTTGGCTTAATTTAACTGTATTATTGTGTCTCAGAAATCATATCTTGTCTTTTTTCCTGTACTGTATTTTATGATTGTTTTGGATTAGTATGTGTCATTTTTAGCCTAACTGAACTTTATCACTGAACCATGAAGATGTCTTGTTAATTTGCAAATGTGATATATTTTCTTTGGTTTTTTCTATCACAAATTTTTTATCACCACCATAGACACCCACAAATGATTATTAATACCAAGTCTAATCTTACTATTATGTCATGTTTTGTGTTTCATCAGTACTGGTCCATGTCTGTCTGTCATGTCTGCCAGATTCGCACATCTCTTGTCAGTTATAAGAAAGTCTAGAATTTTTTATTTATTTATTTATTTTTTTTGCTGTGTTCAGGAGAGACAGTGGCACTGCTCTGGGTGTTACTCGATCTGTAATATTAAGGATTAAGTGATGGAAGAAATAAGAGAGGATGTCTATAGTGTGATCTGTAACTAAGGATAGATTGAAAGGAGGATGTGTATTCGGTGTGATCTGTAATTGAAGTGAATACAGTGGTACCTCTTGATTCGAACACCCTTTGACTCGAACACTTCCCAATCCAAACACATTTGGTGAACAAATTTTGACCTTCAATCCGAATGCGAAGCCGCCTTCCCACCAGTCGGCCGGTCTCGCTTGCACTTCGCCATGATCACCTCTCTATTGCGACTCAGGAAAGCCTTTGAAGTCACTCCAGCCTCTAGTTGACTTGGTTACTCGGCCCCCAACCCTGGTCACTTCCTACCTACCACCGCAGTCAATGCGGCCTTCTACTCTGATCACTGGCAAACTTATTTACTAATGAAGATATATTTAGCACTAAACAACCAATGAAGAAAGAATTGTTAATTATCATTGTCATTTTCGCAAACTACGATAATATAGTAATTTGCAGTTTCGTACAATGATTTATACTTTTCTTTAAATAATTCTTGTTGGAAGTGATGCCGTGAGAATTTATTCTACTTGATAAGAGAAAGAGAGAGGGGGGAGGAGGAGGGAGAGAAGATGGTGAGTGGCTGGAGGAGGGAGGGAGTGGAGGGGGCTGCCTACTCGGTCTGTTTAGGCATTTTCAGTGGCCCAAGCTTGATTCATTCCTCCTTCTGCCTCCGTCTAAATGCTATGGTGAGTGTTGTTGTGTGTTGAATCCTTTTCCTGAAGTTTGTTTCGTCTTCCTTATTATAGACACCCCAGCAGCAGCAGCAGCACAAATCTCTTTCAACCCACAACCATCTCAAAACATTCTACCTGCCAAAAACTCTTAGTCTCTTCTTAACTAGTTATCTTTTCTGTGTTTCGTGTTTTCGTTGTGTTACGAGTGTATAGGGTTGTACATCATCGCAGTGAAAGGGTTAAGTGTTCAATCTTCCTGTCACTGCATATACTTTGCAAGAAATGTTGGTAACTTATAACACTTGTATATTTAACAATCCTACATCACAAACAAATACATCAATAACCTATAACATTGCACATTCAATAATCCCACATCACAAACCACATTTTTCAAGACCCATCAGCGAATGGTAAAGTTTAAGGACACTTCTATGGTTTGAAATAAGCATAAATAAAAATAGAAATTAAAAAATACAAAGTGAAAAAGAAAACCTTAATATTCCAACTTTTAGGGACTGCTATTTCATCATCATCTATTTTGCCCTTAGCCAGACTCCCTTATATGAAAAATACACACAAAAGTATAATAAACCTTTTCAGAAAGGGTAATAACGTTAACAGAGAGAGAGAGAGAACGGTAACCTCAAAACATAAATACAAAACTATTTAATTTTCCAAAGCCGAGATACAAAAAATGCATACAATATTAATTCAACAAAATGATACTTTGGCTCTTAAATCAATCCTTCGTACAGTTCAGGAAGAGCGTCAGCTCTTTGTTATATTCAACGTAATGTACGAGGTGGATTCGAGTCTTTCTAGGGACAGGTGTTTTATAGTAGTGGTAATGAGATTTTTGAGGGGGTGGAAAGGAGAAATAAAGGAATGGGAAGATAGAGGAGAAATGAAGGGGAGTAAGTAATTGTTCCGAAGCCAATATTTACTCTCATTTCCAGTGCTTTCGGATGTCTTTATATATTTACATGGAAAGTAGGAAGATAATGAAGAAACAAGTTATGAGGTATGAAGGAGACGAATGGTAGTAGTAGTAGTAGTAGTAGTAGTAGTAGTAGTAGTAGCAGTAGTAGTAGTAGTATAGAAGGAAGGTGAAGTAGGAAAGAGAAATAGAGAGGGGGATAATTTTTTTTTTTTTTTTTTTTTTTTTTTTTTTTTTTTTTTTTTTTTCATTGAGGTGTGTGTGGGGTTGATGTTTCTCATTTGATCAACCAGCGCTCAAGCTAGATCAGTGGTTCTCAAACAAACAGGCTAACGACCCCTTGGCTAACAGGTGGATTCCTAGCGCCCCCCTCACACACACAGGCGAACACAAACTTAATATATATATATATATATATATATATATATATATATATATTTTTTTTTTTCAAATTGAAATCTTTTGGCATCCTCCTATGAATAGACTGCCACTCTATCAAACCTTTATTCATATTTTTAATATTTTTTATTGTGAAGAGTACAAGATTGAAATTAACATGAGGCGCTTACAAACCTGAGCTGAGCTGTTTCCTTTGTTGTCGTGTGGTGGTGACTCTCCTCTCTCTCTCTCTCTCTCTCTGACTCTGATCTGACTTGGCGGCGTGCGTCACGTAATGTACGCGTTGTGTAGAAATGTCAAGCAGACATTCGGACCTATCTATGACTTGGACTTCGAACTCCGTAACAAAATAAAGCTATTGTAACGATGGTGTGAGTGTGTGGTGTTGCACACAGGATCGTTTTCTGCTTTTATCGATGTGAGAAAAGTGGTAGTCCATGGAGAAAGATAAACGAAAACAACCTGTCAGGACATGTATTATGTCATTTAGGTTTTGTAAAAACAAACTTAAATATTAGCTGCTCCTGATGCCACCCTACCGCCCCCCTACCGCCCCCTTTCGCCTCACCGCCCCCCAAGATCGTTTCAACGCCGCCAGGGGGGCGGTACCGCCCACTTTGAGAACCACTGATCTATGTTCTTTGAATATAACCTACTCGATTTCTCAGCTGTGTCAAGAGAACCATTGAAAAATACCACTACTTTTTGCTCCGAGTGGGGGTAAACATGACTTACGGTCGGCCTTGTTCCTTCCACTCATTTTACGTGTGTTTCCTTTCGATAATCAGGTTTATTTGCGGCGTTTATGGAGTTATATACATGTTTATCTATTGTCTATCTATGCTCTTTGCATACAATCTACTCGATTTCATAGCTGTGTCAAGAGAACCATGGAAAAATACAACTACTTTTTGTTCCAAGTGCGGGTAAACATGGTTCGGTCGTCCTTGTTTCCCCATTAACTTGCGTGTTTTTCTTTCGCTAATTCGCTTTAGTTTGACGTTTAAGGGATTATATACATGTTCATCTATTGTCTATCTATGTTTCTTGCATATTATTCACTCGATTTATTAGCTGTGGCAAGAGAAACATGGAAAAATACGTCTACTTTTTGCTCCGAGTGTGGGTAAACATCACTTACGGTCGGCCTTGTTTCTCCGTTAATTTTCGCGTTTCGTTCGCTAATTCGCTTTAGTTTGACATTTGTGGGGTTATATACGTGTTTATCTATTATCTATCTATGTTCTTTGCATATTACCCACTCGATTTCTTAGCTATGTCAAGAGAACCATTGAAAATACCACTACTTTACTGCTTTTTGCTCTGAGTGGGGGTAGACATGACTTACGGTCGGCTTTGTTCCTTCCACTTATTTTACGGGTGTTTTCTTTCGCTAATCAGGTTATTTGTGGCGTTTATGGGGTTATATACATCTTTATCTACAGTCTATCTACGTTCTTTGCATATAACCTACTCGATTTCTTAGATGCGTCAAGAGAAACATGGAAAAATACAACCACTTTTTGGCAGCTGTTAAAATAATACTATGCTAGTTCCAGGCCAGCCATGCATGAGGGTGGGTAGGGTGTGTGTGGGGTGTCCGGCATGATGAAGGC
The DNA here is from genome assembly GCA_020233015.1 of Callinectes sapidus. Classification (NCBI taxonomy): domain Eukaryota; kingdom Metazoa; phylum Arthropoda; class Malacostraca; order Decapoda; family Portunidae; genus Callinectes; species Callinectes sapidus. The sequence goes on along the minus strand of CM035208.1, from coordinate 3,289,186 downwards.
TCAGTCTGTCCTGGGGTAAGGTGGAAGGAGGTGCGCTGCGTCTTACCTAATGAAAAGCCTCTGCTTGAGCGGATACGAGCGATTTCTACCTGAAAAACCCTCTGTTTAAAGTAAATAACGGTATTTCACGATGTTTTTGCCGCTGTAGTGGCGTATTAAGACGATCTTTACCTGAAATACTGTAGGGTTCAAGTGACCAGCCCTGTATCAAGGTTTAAGTAAGGTGAGTCACCACACAACACCTGCGGCGTCATCTTGGATTCTTATTTCATCGGTCATTTTAAGCCATATCTGTCAATCATTACAGGCTCATCTTGCCACAGTATGCAGCAATGGTATTAAGCTTTCATATGAGCCATTTAGACATAGCTTTCTTGGTCAAGTTTAAGTTTAATGAAGGTGGGAGTGAGATAGGAGGGGGGGCCGTATCCCACCACGGGGCCTCGCCAGCCGGCTCATTTATCAGGATATTTTCTTCGTTTCTGGACTGTTTATTTGGGATCGGTAGTCAAATTTAACGCTTTCTATGAATACTGCGGTGAGCTTCAAGTCATTTCCGTGCGTCTAAGGGGTGGAGATAGCTGTGGTTGGCGTTATTAGGGTGGTAAATAAGAGGGGATTTTTGCGCTAAATTTCTTGGAACGCCCAATGCCCTTTTTTATTTAAGGCTGTATCAAGTTGTTATTATTTGCAAAAGGTAGTCCATATACAATGATGTTTTATGCCTAAATTTCAGTGAAATGAGTGGAGAGGAAAAGTGTTATTTAGCGGTGTCAAAGTTACATTAATAACTTATTTATCAGCCTGTCAATAGTTTATTTCTGCCTCTAACTCACTCTAAAGTGTTTAAAATAATTAAGAATAACTAATCAATTGTTTTGAAATGGGTTTTGGTTCCTTTGAAGTGGTAGTTAATGGATATTTAACGAGTGTTAAAAAGGGTCATATTTTTATAAAACACGTTTTTTCCCGTAGAATTTCTTTAGAATTACTGTTGTTAGGAGTGTGTTTATACTTTGGGAATTAGTTATCCTATTTATCACGTCGGAACAGATACATTAGTTTGATCTGACATCGTTTTATCGAGGGGTCATTTTTAAAATGGTTTACGCTACGTAAATATAGAGCACCTGTGACGTCATCAGCCGTGACGTCATCAGCTGTGACGTCATCAGCTGTGACGTCATAGGGCAGCGGGCGCCTCCCTGCCCCCTTGCCTTCCTGACTTATATGCCATATATATCATGAGTTACTGTATGCTTACCGTGTGTGTGTGTGTGTGTGTGTGTGTGTGTGTGTGTGTGTGCGTGTGTGCGTGATGCTGTAATACTGTTATATTGGCTCTCCATATCTAGCATTGTGAAGTGATTTTTTCGTGTATTTTGAGGTGTGTGTGTGTGTTTGTGTGCTTGTGTTTGTGTGCGTGTGTGTGTGTGTGTGTGTGTGTGTGTGTGTGTGTGTGTGTGTGTGTGTGGTGCTGCAGTACTGTTATATTGGCTCTCCATATCTAACATTGTGAAGTGATTTTTTCGTGTATTTTGAGGTGTGTGTGTGTGTGTGTGTGTGTGCTTAATCATTAGGCAGGGAATAGATAATAGGTAGAAATCTCTCGGTATATTTGTTTGCTACAGGACCTGCCACATAAAGATGTGATATCTTGTTGCAGCATCTTCTTCCCTTCATTTCTTGTGTTGTAACGGAATGAAGTGAATGTATTTAACTGATGAACAATATTAATTTGCGTCTCCTCTCTCCCCAGCGCCTCCTCCACCGCTGCTGTTGTTCCCCGTGACTAGCCAGCTGATGGATGACCATTGGTGCTGCTCCACGCTGCACACGGAACTGGTGGCCATCCAACTGGGCCGGGAGCACGCCCAGAACCGTGAGGAGGCCACCGTTGTGCTGCACACTGACTCCAGGGGGGCAGTGGGGCTGTAGGTCCTCCAGTAGCGCCATCCCAACAACAACGTGGGCCTTGTCACCGCCACCCTGGGCAGCCTGCAGAGTCTCGCTGCACAGGGGCAGCGGGCGAGACTCAACTGGATAGCCAGCCATGTGGGCATCCAGAGCAACAAGGCCGCCGACACAGCCGCCAGGCGAGCCGGGGAGAGGTAACAGGTGACACGGCCCGTCCCTCTCCTAGTGTCTTAGTGTGAAAGGGGCCTTACACTATGCTCACATTGGGATTCAGAAAGCTAGGTGTAACTTCAAATCACATACCCTCCTGCCTCTCCGCTCTCTCTAAACTCCGCCCTTTTCTTCTTCTTCTTCCTCTTGTGACTTGATTTGAAGGTCGTCTCTCTGTTGATCGCCACCTCTACTTCTGTCTTGTATTACTTAATTAAAGGTTTTATCAGTTCCCTTCAGTTTTAGTCAGAAGCAGAAGACATGCACAAGGACATTATTATTAGCAAGGTAATGTGTGTCTGAATAAATTAGTGATGTTTTATATCAGTGGTTCTCAAACTTTTACAGGCTAGCGCCCCCTTGGCTAACAGGTGGATTCCTAGCGCCCCCCTCACACACACAGGCGAACACAATCTTACTATATATATATATATATATATATATATATATATATATATATATATATATATATATATATATATATATATATATATACTTTTTCTTTCAAATTGAAAACACAGGCTCAAAAGTGGTAGTCCTTGGAGAAGGATAAACAAAAACAACCTGTCAGGTCATGTTTTATGTCATTTAGGTTTTGTAAAAACAAACTTAAATATTAGCTGCTTCTGATGCCACCCTACCACCCCCCTACCGCCCCCTTTCGCCTCACCGCTCTCCAAGATCGTTTCACCGCCCCCAAGGGGGCGGTACCGCCCTCTTTGAGAACCACTGAGCTAGATGAAAGCATAATTTTGTAGCTAAAAGCAACGTAGTACGCAATGTCTCAAAAAAGAAAAGGAGGCAGAAAAGATAAATAAAAGAAGGGAAACGCGCAAACATATAACCATCCCTGTAGCAGGACAGGCTAGGGCAACAGCAGCAGCAGACTCGGTGTTTTTGTTCGAGTCGCCGTCTGTTGCAGGTAAGCATGATTGTGTGGAACTGTGGCTATCACTTTGTATTTCTGCATCATTTAATTTGTAGTGTGTAAAAATTCTGACTACACATCCATAGGCACTGAAGAGACACAGCTGTCACTGAGCCTCCACTTGCATAAGCACAACTCGGGACCATCCCCGTAAATAATACCTGTACATCACTTTCTTGACTGTTACCGCAGCTTCATGCACAGTACTCTTGTGGGAAAGCATTCAGGCCATATTAAATAAATGTGTACCCTTTCACCATACTCCCACTTAAGTACCACACTTTTTCTGAAAGATTTCGACCTGTTTTGAATTAATTTGTACTTCGTTTCCGTTTAAAATCAGTTTGCTGTCACCATTGCAAACAGCAACCTAATCAAACTTGTTACAAATAACCCAAACTATCCTAATCCTAATATAACCTTGCTTATGTATCTATTTTCCTCAGAATAAATCAACTTTAACCCATTTATACTGATCTAACTAAAGCAAACTAACCTGATCTGACAGGCAATGCTAAAAAATTTATATGAAATGATTATCTTATTTTTCTTTGTAAAAGAAAGCCATGACACCCTGCACATTCAGACGTCTTCCTTAGACTGACTTCAAGTTAAGTGGCTTCTCTCCACAAAATGCTCTGGTTGGCTAGATTGATTCTGTATTATTTCCATTGGCCTGTGTCTAAATGCTCAAAGAAAAGAACCAATAACTGTTTTTTATTTTGTACCTGCACAATAACCACAGCATCCCCCAGTGCCTGCTCAGGGCCATCATACACATGGGTGTAGTTGAATATGATTAGAAGGCTAAGAAAAGCTATGTTGATTATGATGATCCCAAATTTTGGATACATTCACCTCTAACCTAACCAAGGGTCTTGCTTCCCATGGACATCTTCACCCATACAGTGGCTGGTTTTGTTTGGCCTTGTGCTCAGTGGGAATTCCCCCACTACTGCCACCTTTGGTTTCTGTATAACTTGGTGCATTTCCAAAAAAAATTTTGAAACCATTCTAAATTTTGTTCCACATCACTGTTGTAAAAATCAAAGGGTGTTTTTTGTATTAAACATAACTTCACCCCCCCCATCAATCATGATGCTTCACATGCAGTCTCACTACAAACCATTCTGCTGCAAGAAACAGAGAGTGAGAGTTCAAAATTTGGACTTTTATTGCTGTGGAGAACACTTGTCACCACTGCTCTTCACTGCTGGCAACAGTAGCCTAATCCAATTTTTCTAATTTAACCAGAATCAACTTAAACCAAAGCTAACCTAATCTAAATCTAATTTGACTTAAAACTTACCTTACCCTAACCTATCTAATACAACTTCGTTGAGGTGATACATACTGCTGAGACATCTTTAGAATAAATTAGTGTAAAGTAACCCAATTAAACTTATCTAACTTAGACAAACTACCTTTACCTGACTGGCAATGCCAAGAAATCAATATGAAGTCATCATCTTATTTCTCTTTGTAAAATTTAGTGATGCAATGGAAGTAATCGAGGTGACAAACCGCTACACCCTTCGTGGACAGACATCTTCCTTAGACTGATTTCTAATCAAGTGGCTTCTTTCCGCAATGTGCTCTGATTGGTTCAGTATATTCTGTATTATTTTATCTTCTTTTCTATGTACTGTAAGAGGGGGAAGCTGGCCAGGGGCAACATAAAACAACAACGAAAGAAATACACACTTATTGCCAGTCCTTTTGCAAGTCTGAAAGAGTTAGCCAAAAGAAAGGGATAAATGTCTTGAACCGTCTATTAAGTAAAGTAAAGTCATAAGAAGTTGGAAATAAGAGATGTAGAAATACACTGGCCAACGGCTACATGCTCAAACAAAAGAACCAATCACCATGTTTAATTTCACACAAATAATGTGACAATACTAACGGTTTCTCACTGCTTGCATCATACATGTCGGTGTTGCTGGTCTGTAGTTTCTTCCCAAAACTGGTGAATCTTCAAATATTGCCATTAGCATTATAAGCAATTTGTGATGGGAATGTATGGGTTCAAATTACTCAGAATGAGCTCTATATGATGAGATGGATAAGAAAAACCATGTTGATTATGGTGAAAGTGTATAATAATACTGCAACAAACAGTCAAAACTAAATTGACTAGATCCTCCTTAGGGTAAGAACACCAACTTAACCACAATTTCATGGGGATTCTGTATTGAAAAATATTACAAAACTTACAGTATTGGTCTATTAACTATCACAATTTGATAGTTGCAATTGTCCTTGTACTATTTATGTTCAGAGAAACTTCTAATTTCAAATTTTTGTTTTCAACAGCCTTACCGCGATGAGACTTGCACTGGTGTTGTTACGCAAAAGAATGCCCAATGGTCACATATATACAGGGTAAGAACATTTCATTCTTACTGTAAATAGAAATTAAGTACCAGCATAATATTAACATTTGTATTATGAATCTCTTAACACTATGAAAGTATGTTACATGACTTAAATGTATACAAATAATGAATGCAGTACAAATACCATCATTATATACCTGATATAGATGATGGACACAGTTAGATTCATGGAAAACTTAAGAGCAGAAAGCAAAGAAACTGTTTTACTAACTTATAGAAAACATGAAGTAAAGAATGGAAATAAACTACCATTGTTCTTTCCTCATTTATATTAACATGAAACAATATAATCATTATGGTTACTGTTTAGAGTTAGATTTTTGGGTACATAAAAGTTTCTGTAAGTCCTTGTTATAAAGTCCCCTTTTTTGAGAGATAAAATTATAAATTGGGTACTTAAACCTATGTAGTTCTGTTTTTTAGTATTGATGTGCTCAACATAGCAATATGAATTCTCGTCAAGGAAATTATTTTTTATTTATAGTATAGCTTATACCTCTCTCTCTCTCTCTCTCTCTCTCTCTCTCTCTCTCTCTCTCTCTCTCTCTCTCTCTCTCTCTCTCTCTCTCTCTCTCTCTCTCTTACTTTTGAGATAAACTTTTAGAGCAACAGTGCCCAATATTTTTCAGTTCTTACCTCTAGTACATGAAGCTTATTATTACCCACACAATGCATCTCATTGTTTCATTGGTTTTCCAAATTTCTTAATATTTTATGTAGCAACTTACACTGAATTGCCAAACTTGCCACATCACCCACAGGAGGAATCATTGTAGAGAAAGGAAGAATGATTGGTGAAGAAAATAGCTGAATCTACTGTGAGAGGGGTTCAAGATTAGATAGCAAGGCAGAGTGGTTGTAAATTATATGAATGAATGCAAAGTACTGTACATAGTTGTGAATCAGTGAAATGGTAACTTGACCTATTTCACCTCTGTGGGAAGCTCCTTTCTGGCCCAGTGAGATAAATCACTTCCAGTACCAGATTGTGAGGCAGACACCCAGAAATGGTGCACAGGGAATCCTTGCACATTTTTGTCCTTGAGATTTAGCTTTTCTCTCTTCCAGAGGCTCAAAAGCTTACATGCAAGAGTATGATTGTGAGCATGAGTGCATTCCGGTGGGCACTTGTTCATTGGCACTTGCCTTTGTAGTTAATGTTTGTCTGTTGTTGAGTGATAAGGGATGACATTATTCAAAGTAAGAAAGTAATGCTGCCAATTTCATTTGAGTGAAGAAATGTTACAGAAAACACCGTTGAATTAAATGAGCACCTAGTTATTAACTTTTTTGAGTCTGATTATAGAGTTATTTGATTATTCTTACTGAACCTTGTGTTTAGTGTAAGACAGTAAAAATAGACCCAACTTAATAGTTGTGACCTTTTAGTCCAGCATGAATGAAATACAGTGTAAGTAAAGTAAGTAGGTATTGTCAGAAAAGAAAGGCTATGAGTCACATCATACTACTTTGAAAAGATCCCATTTACTCTTTTATTTCCTATAGTTCTGCAGTAGACCCATGCCCATGTAACTATGGTATGCTTTCATGTTCCAGCAAGAACCGTTTGTATCCAAAGGTGACCAATTTGGATAAAGCAGACATGAGAGGACGACTGAAAGTGGAGGAGGAGAACATGCTTATCCTGAGACACCCGTATCTCACACTGGTGGGTAGCTGATGGTGCTGTGGTTTCTTGGTGTGTTACCGAGAACTTGTGGATGCCTTTGCCTGCAGTAGTGTTGTTGATAATCTTATTCATAATTTTTAGATATACTGGAATAGGTTAGATGTTTCAAGATAATGTGGATAATATATTCTCATTTGTTTATCTTTGAGCTAATGGTGTGAATGATGTGTATGTTAGTGCGAGGTGATTTATCTGTGCTCTCCCCTGTGAGGGTCTCTGTAACATTAGTATACATATTGTGTAAGACATGTGAATGAGTGGATTATGGTGGTGAGATGATATAGGATGAAATGTAAGTAGTTTCTTATACATTTTGGCTGTTGTCTTTCGCATTCCAAAGGAGGCAACAACTGGAATGTAGAAGAGATAGATTATGATGACTTATCTTTTGTGTCCTTTACCACTATACTACAATGTATTCTTGTAACTCTTCAAGCAAACATCAGATTGATGCCATGTTCTTGCTTTTGCAGGATCAGTCATGGGGCCATGCACGAGCTCTGGGAAAAGGAAAGGCATTCTGTGATAAGATGAAGAATTTTTCAGAAAAATGGATGCCTAATGTCACCATAGAGGAACGATTTAAAACGTTAAAGAACAGAGACATTTGGGATTGATGTGGTTGTGGCATCTTAGTCTTGTGAATAAATCTATAAAGTGTATAGTATACATAGAATTTTGTTCCCTTAGTTGTGTGATATTCTTAGATTTATGACCTTGAAATTCAGCCATATCAGTTATTGTTTAGGTTGGGTAATCTAACCTGGTTTGTTGTCACTAAACATGATCAGCTAATGAAACTTGACTTTAGTGATGCAAAAATTAGCTGGAATGGTTGATCACAATGTTCATTGTAATGTTTTGTTTTCTGAAACATTAGGAGATTTATCTAAAGGGTGAAGAGAAAAACCATGAAACGGCTATGGATTGAATCACTAACAGAACACTCAAGGTACAGGACATGTTACTTGTTGGGTCATCATGATCACCTAAGCAAAATTATCTAAAAGCATAAGACCAGATATGCATTGGGGCTATTGATGCTTTGTAATGCAACAAGTGATAATGATATGTTGTGAGTGCATGTCTGTCCTACGACATCCTGGTTTGGTTTTGCCTCTTCATATCAGCTTTTACACTTTTTCTGTGTAACTCTGTATTTATAGAAAAAAAAAAAAAAAAAAAAAAATGAAGTAGCCAAGACAAAAACTTTTATATTCACTCATTCACAATACTCATTTAGCTGCTTAGGACCTGACGGGAAAATTACACCTGCCTCCACTTAATACAGATCAGTTGTTTGGCTTGCATAGTTTGGTCTGCAGATGACTTCATATCAAGTACTCTCCTTAATACACCTGATAGTCTCAGATGTGTGAGAGTCAGGGTGTGCCACTGCCCTCTGATGTCACAGCATAGTGTTACTCAAGTTCTCATGGGTACTCTCCACTGATCTGTCCTACAATCATTCTGCTATGCTCCATTGCAAGTCCTCTTCTCTTTTAGGCCTCCACACTACCTGTCCAAACCTTACATGGTCTAACTCACAAGTTCACATCTTAATCTTACTGTTGTGATCTACCTCATCAGCCTATCATCCTTCATTTTCTCATGTCTAAATGATCTCTTTACTACCTTATGGTTACTTCTTGACTTTATGTCTGTAAGCTAGTGTAATTGACCTAATTTTCAAACACAACAGTATAAGCTCCAACACTTACCTTCATTAGATTGACTGAATTTAGGAGGGTTGATTGATAAGGCTGAAGAGTAAGTGAAGAAATATAGGCACCTTGTTTGAAATTATCCTCCTTTGTGCATGATGATTCAGTAAGTAGATACGTATATCAGTATGAAGCTCAGGTACTGTATGCATCTAAGGCTAAATCTAACCAAAATCCAGCTGGACCTTAGTCATTTTTTGCTTTTTGAGTAAATGTAGCTACGGATATGATATGTTACCAGTGTCTCTTGGATAGATATATATGTCATACCACAGGATTATGACTTTTGTTTAAGTCGCCTGTATTATTATTGGTTAGTGTTCTACATCCATCTTTTCTTTTCAAATACATGTGTGTGTTGATCTCTCTCTCTCTCTCTCTCTCTCTCTCTCTCTCTCTCTCTCTCTCTCTCTCTCTCTCTCTCTCTCTCTCTCTCTCTCTCTCTCTCTCTAATACTAACTAAGAAGTGATAATCTAAGCACTGCATGGGCAAGAAATGCCTCCTTCACTTCTATTTTAGGGCACCCCAGCATAATTTGTCTTTTTTTTCGCACTGATCATCGTAATAAGATACTTTCGTTATTGATATGAGGAATTCAGTCTAATTATCTAGCAATTTTAGGCATTGTGGTGTGATTTCTGCTTCTATTAGATAGTTTAGGGTAGTTGACATATGACATGATCAACATTTTCTTTGATATTGGAAGTAAAACCTATTGGATTATATCGAGTTTTCCTTAAATTAACAAATGCAACAAAATATTTACGTTTTCATAAAAAAGATAAGTGACTTGGAAGTTGTAGAATATGGTTGTATGGCCCCTACTATACCCATTGATTACCTTGGACATAATTTAAATGATCGCGGATAAAAAAAAAAAAAAACATCTAGTAACTGATAATTTGGTGGGGAATAATTATCTAATCAAAATCTTGAATTTGAAATAATTTACCCAACGTTTTTATAACGTTGGTCATCTTTTAACTTTTTAACAGCGTATCTTCTAAAAATATCAGACATGGTATATCAATTATTTGACGGATGAATATTTTTGGCACAAAAAAGGCCAATAATATTAATTTGGGTTATCTTATATGTATAGTCCTTTGGTAGCATTTGTTATTGTTGTTAATATTATATATGCTTTTCGTTCTGACGCTTGTAAGGTGGTTATTTATAATTATGATGATAAAAAGGGAAATTATGGTGGGCAGATAACGCTGTATAACAGTAATACGTAATCCGTTAACGTCTGCTTGGGAACAGGAAGAAAAGTTGTGTAAGAAGACATCGAATATGGATAATATTTGAGATTATTTACTCAACTTGTAAAAGTTTCATAGTTGTGGGGTTAAATTCGACTATTTTACTTATTTGAAAACAATTCTAGGTAACTTAATACTATGTATTGTAATGCAATATTATTCCAAATATAGAAACCCGTACAGTATTCAGGGCGCCACGTGACGGTGAAGAGGTGCAACTTTACTGTAAAAAGCTGATCTCCGTCTTCTTCCTTGAATTATCGGATATATTATTAACAAACTGAAGTGTAATAGTCATCGGGAAGCCTTCATTTCTTCCTGTTGGAGATTATCGGAAGTATTTGTTTACAAACATTGGAATGTAAACAAAAGTGTCGCCAGGCGAGCGTGTTTTGTCGGCGTGGCGGAGCATTGTGGTAGTGTGGCGGTGTGTGGTGTGGTGCGCACGCGGGGTGAGTGTGTGGCCGTGTCGCCATCTTCACCGGCTCGCAGGTCCCCACACGATGTCGAGGGGGCCCGACCAGCATGCCTGGGCCCTATTAGCCCTCCAGAAGTCGGCGCCGGCCTCTCCGCACCGCGTCCCCGCCTGGGCCTCCGACAGGAAGGGCACTCCCATCGCCAGGCTCGAAGGCAAAGAATTCGAATACATGGTGCGTCAGAGTCGGGTGGTGATCGGCCGCAACTCCAGCAAGGGCGACGTGGACGTGAACATGGGCCACAACAGCTTTATTTCGCGTCGTCACATTGAAATATACTTTGAGACGCCTCACTTTTACATGATCTGTAACGGCAAGAATGGCGTGTTTGTGGACGGTGTGTTCCAACGCAAGGGCGCGCCTCCCCTCCAGCTGCCTAGACAGTGAGTATCTCCTCATCTTACGTTATTTGGGGCTAAATTTGAGTGAACCAGTATTATTTCAGAAGCTTAGGAGGTAGAGAGATGGGTAGAGTGTGGCGTAGGGTCGTAGTGCTGGAGAAGAGGCTGGTGTGGGTGTCAATATCTTATGTAAACATTGTGGTGCAGCGGCGGGGAAGGTTTGTTTTGATTGGGATGAGGCAAGTGTCAGCACACCCACACCCTCACGGTACCCTTGGTTGACCTGTACCTGTTTATTGACCTCCCTTGCTTCAATATATCGAAAGATTTGTGGCTATTTATAAGGCTGGAAATATAGAAATTTGTTAGGCGTACTTTTAGGTGAAATATGAGCTATGGGTAAATGGATGAAGGTGTAAGAGTGTTTTTATTCACCAAATACCAGTTAAAATGCATGTAGGACATTCAGAGTTAATTTGTGTGTAAATAGAATGTATTACCTTGTAGGTATTAATATAATGAGTGATAAGCAAGCTGAGAAGTGGGAACAGTGAATGATATTAATGATTTATCCATGTACATGCACTATCATGTTGGGTTTTGAAAGCTAATGAGTCAATTTTTCATTGGGATCTGTATCAGTTGTGCTAATGTCTGTTGATGTTTAGGATGTAGGTTTGTTCTCCAAGTTGTATTATTTTAGATTTTGTTTTCTCTTTTATTGTTTACAATCTTGCATTTGTGCTGTGTTTGGATTACATTCTTTGTGTTTTTGTGATAATAAGTCATAATAACCTGAATGGCCTTGTGACTGTATATGCTGTATATATATGTAGTTATCTAACCATTTGTTAACTCATTGTCATAAGACGTTGAAATCAAGGTTTTGTTACTCTCTCCTTCGGTCTCTGATCCTTGGTAATGATATTTTCATTCCCTCGCTGGCCTTAGCCCTTGGAAGGCTTATGGATCTGGTGGGGTCCCATCTATTGTTCTCCACAACTGTGCCTCTATGCTTATGCTTAATCTAATCAAACGCTTCCATCTCCATTAACATTTATTACCTTTCCTTGATTTGGGGAGTTTGTGTATATTCAGTCTATTCCTTAACTCTTAAAGGACAGGCATAGTTTTCCGTACATATAGCTGTGGGGTGGACATATTTGAAAAAAAATCCCATAAGACTTTCATCCTGATGAAATAGTTTCATGCATCCAGATAACATATCAACATCTATGTACTTGCTGGAATTTTCAAGGCGGCATGTGGAGGCTTTAATTTTTAGGGCGGGTTGTGTGAAAATAGCCCAATTGGAGGAAGTTGGGCTACTACCACCGCCACCATCACTTCAAAGCTCTCTGCCTCTCACGGGCACGGGAATGAATCTCCGAGGTGCCAGGAAGTGCGTTATCAGCAGGCTTGTGGTTTTTATGGACAATACTGCTTTGTGTGGCTCCAATGCGGCTGACCTTGAGAATTGTACACTCTTGGACACCTGATATATAGGGGAACTCATAGCAATCACTTCCTGCCTCTACAAATTTGAATTGTAAGTGGAAGAAGCTTTGCATCTATTGATGTTTCCAGCTCACCATGACTACTTGAATTACGCATCTATTGATGCTTCCTCTCCTTTAAGGGTTAAGAGTGCGCCAATCCTTAATATTCTGCCTCTAAAGTTTATGAATTTATCTTCAACAGGAATGTTCTTACACATCACTTCACAAACTATCTGATCCATTGTGGGTTAAATTGAGTCCACTTTATTGGTAGTTTGATTTTCCTTTCTGTGTCTGAGCTATATTTCAGTACACTGGAGTATGAGTTATATAGTTAGAGATAGGATCAATAGATGCAGTATGGTTAGTGTATTCTTGTATTGCCTAGTTATATTACAGTACATGGCCTGAGCTGGAGTCTTGTGGTCCAATCTGTCTTGTTTACTATTTATCAATTATTTTATCATTTATATCGAGAGACTTTAGTTTCAGGGATTTATTCCTCTCTCCATACTCATTGCCTTATTTTATGGAATGTGAGGCAGGTTATAATAGTGTAGGTAATCAATGAAGTAGGACAGTATGAGAAGATGAGACAAGATGATCAAAAACAAATTGTTTAGTATTCAGTAGGAAAATTTTGCATTGAATCTGACTTGCTGGTGAGTCCCTAAGAAAAAAGGAAAAAGAAAAGTAAATAGGCAATTAGTAATTTGAAATAACGATAGTGTGACTTATACTTCCTGTGGAATTAAAGTCATCCAGTTTTGAAGAAAGGTACTGAAACTAGATATTAATAAACAACTAAACCCACAAACCAGAAATTTTATCATGAATTGATGTTAAATACAGAATTAAAACTTTAAAAGACTTTTATCTTTGGTGTGTTAATGAGTGGAGGTAAGAGAGGGCTTCACTGTGCTGTAGAGTCATGGAGGGGAGGAGGATGTAGGCTCAGTGAAATGAAGACATGAACAGGTGTTAAGTTATTATTTATTTGGTTCTCTATCATATAATTAATTTACCTTGCATAAGTTATTCCACCATGTTAACTTTGTTTACATTACTCACTACATAGGTAAAAGAATCACTTGCACTGTTCACATTCCCCTGGTGTAGGTTTTCACAAGTACAGTATGTACCTATCATTGCTGCTGGCAATGAACCTTTCAGTTAGCTTATAGTTGTGTGAGACCACTAATGATAAGGATTGCATTGAGAGCTCATCTTCTATGAAGTGTTAATACCCCTTTTTAGTGGTATCAAACTTTTATCTTACATATTTCTGTCGTCAGTGGGTTTTCTCATCGTGCTTAAAAGTTGTGCAAAACCATATATGATATAGTGGTTCTTTTAAAATGTGTAGCCAATTAATCTCTTTTGTATCAAAGGTTGAGTGCATGACATGTGGGCTCTCCATGGTGTTGTGTGTGGTCAGAGGCACTAATGCATTCTTGCTTATCTTATCACACATTTATCAGTACTTAATTTATTCTTTCAATGCAGTGGAAGATTTTGTCATTTTGGAGGAGTGGACATGGTAACAGAGGTGGTTGACCTTTCTCCTGAGTATATGATTTATGCCCTCAGGAAGGTCACTTGGTGAATCTGCCTCTGCATAGCAATATTTAGGGGAGTGACAGAAACTGATATATATATATATATATATATATATATATATATATATATATATATATATATATATATATATATATATATATATATATTGCATTGAAATATGACCTGCATGTATTATTCAAAGAAATGACACAAATTATGTATAATACAGTTAGGTATTATGAAATGCTCAAGTGAACACTTTATCTGAGGATGTGATGGTCTTAGTTTGTACTATGTGTTTATTTGTGCCATCATAACTTTTCAACTTTCATCTTTCCATATTGGTTGTTTATGTTGATAGCATTGATATGTGAAATGAGAAGAGCCCATGCTAAGAGCTGCACTGTGGTCAGATGCTTGCACTGCAAGGTCATTCATTGTATTGTGTGGGACAAGAAGGTTGTACTGTTCTAGATCAAATAACACTATGCCTCCCTCCTTCTCTTCCTTATTTTTTCTGACGTCAAATGTTAACAATGAGAGACATACATATATGGCTTGATTGCAGGGTGATCAAAACCACTCTTGCAGCCAAACATACACACCTTTTGTGCTTCATTGAAAAACTGGTACTATATTGCATTCCTTATGAAAACTACTTTGTTATTACTGTGTGGATGGTGTGTTTCAATTCTTGGGTGACAGCTCTCTCCTGTCTTACCTAGGACAGTAAATCTTGTGCTAACTAGTGGGCACTGGTTTGAATCTGTTGTTATCATCTGTCAGTAAAAGTATTGAGGTTATACTGTGGCAGATGTCAGACTGCAGGTATTAGACTGTCATTTTGTTATGACTTATGCTACTTGACAGTGGCATAATGTTACTTTACAGCAATTTCATATTATAGTATTGATTAGAGAGATTTGTGAGGTCTTTCTTTGTTATATTTTTCACTCATTTCAGGAAAGATGTTTATTGCATACTGACATTGGGAAATGGTTTTATATTGATATTCATTATTTTCTTTATGTGTGTGTGTGTGTGTATGCAATGTGTCAACTGACTGTTAAGAGCACTAGTTTGTCAATCCTCCTTTTTGCAGCAATCAAGTTTCATAGATGAATTTTTATTACTCCAATTTCATCAAAACGATAAAAAAAAGTATTTGAAGATGCATCCTAGATAACCTGTTGTGTATCAGAAAATGTCATGCAGTACATTGTCTCACATTTGGCACTTTTCACTTCTCTCAGGTGCACGCTAAGGTTTCCCAGCACAAACATCAAGATACAGTTCCAGTCTCTAGTGGATGACCTGGACCCTCCCCCTGCCCGGGTCCCCTCTCCACCTAAAAGGAAGATTCAGCCCCTCAAAATCAACATTCCTGAACAGGATGCCAGCATTGGCTCCCCGTTCCCCTCCCCCACGGGCACCATAAGGTAAGTTGAAGCCTGCCATGACAGTACTTCCTTGGTTTTTCCAGGTAGTTTGTACCTTTCTTTTTGAGGTATGTATGATGCTTCAGGTGTGTGCTGTTTCAGAAATGTGAGAACTTTCATGTATGATCATTGTAGGTGTCATACCGGGCCTTCAAGGGCGTGGTTTGTGCCCATGAAATTGTGTGGTTGCACAGCGTGTTCCATTACTCTGTTTAGGGACTGCCAACGCGGTGGAACATTTTATTGAATTGTTTTTGTTGCTCTAGGCCAGTTTTTCCCTCTTACCTCGAAGAAAAAAAATGTAGTCTTTCTTTTGCATCAATCTAGTGGTTCAAAACAGCTGATAACTTGAGCACTTCCTCTCCTAGTGCTTATTGAAGTTGGAAGGCATCTCTACTGAAATATAATTTCAAAAGACACTGCTGATACTTGTATCACTAGGAGTAACTGAGGACTTCATACTTTGCTTGCATGTAATTAAATTTTTTTCCATGAGCTTGTATAGTGTTTTTTGAAGTGACATGTATCATATTATCATCGGTTGTCAAAGGATTAACTATGTATTAAGTAGTATTCCCTGAAGAGGAATGAAACATTGCAAAGAACTTTACTTTTGGACAGCTCCTCGGGGCTCTTACTGCTCCACATAAAGAATTAGTAAGACAAACAGAAAAAATACACCAAAAACTGAACAATGCTGAAATTGCTATTGTCTTCAACATCATCTGCAAGACCGAGTATGTATTAGTAGTATACTTATGAGTGTCTAGGCATATCTGAAGTGTGTGCAAAGGGAAGTGGAATGGATGATCAAGATTTTTCTTGCTTTGATATGTTGTTGGTGAGCTTGCTGCTTTACTTTTCCTGTGTTGCTTGCCAGAAAGCTGGGGAATACCTCTGATGTCATGACCTTTACACAGTGTAATCTAGAGTGCTATTTATTGAGGCTGGGGAGTTTTGTTTATTATATACTCATTGTCAGGATGTGGATAGGTCACACTATTGTTCAACTCTTTAACCTCATTCTTCCTCGAATTTAACCAAACTCCAACTGCTGTAACTTCAGCCTATATTCTTCTTAATTCTCTCTAATTCAAGTTTCCTTTCCATAAATTCAACAACCTTTTCTTCAACTTTAATCGACGTTCACATTCATCTTTCTCCTACATCCTTATTCCAGCCTAACCTCATTCATCCTAACTCCATTCTTCCCAATCTAATAGTCCTTTTAACAGTTAGTTACTCAAAATTTCAATAGATACGATAGAAACTGCACTTACAAAAGGCCAGTTATCACATAGCAGTGTATCAGTGTAATTACATTTGTGGTAACTCTTAAATTACTCTCGTCGCCAAGTGGTGGTTACGTAATGCCTTCAGTACAGGATGTTAAGGTCCAACTCGCTTATCAGTGAAGGAGATACTCTGTGAAAGGACTGAATACCATACATTTGTGGATGAATAGGGTTGAATAACAGACGCCTTGCTTGTCACAGGGGCTGAATGCGACCGTCTTACTTCTGTACTGTTAGGGTATGCGTCTCTCTCTCTCTCTCTCTCTCTCTCTCTCTCTCTCTCTCTCTCTCTCTCTCTCGGGGATGCTTTTTTGTGAGAGGGGTAGTATTGTGTTTACTTCAAAAGATAAACACTGAGATTGTGAGATTATTTTGTGTTAGGGTCGGAAGTCTTGCACGAGCCTCTCTCTCTCTCTCTCTCTCTCACACACACACACACACACACACACACACACACACTGTCAGTTCAATTGTTCAGTATGAAGAAGGAAGGAAAATGTGTTAGGAAGTAGAAGAAAAAAGTTAGCTTAGGATAAAAAGTTTTAAAGATACAAGTCCGTAAAAAAAAAAAAAAAAATCAAGTAAAAAATTTCAGTGAAAAATGTATAAGAAACTGTGACGAGTAAATAAATAAAGAGGATCAAAGAATACATAAATAAATAAGAGGAAGAGAAACGAACCCCGTGAATGAGTACGTTGAGGCGAGAGTCAGTCAGTAGGTGAGGGAGTGTAGTAGTAGTAGTAGTAGTGGTGGTGGTGGTGGTGGTAGTAATGGTGGTGGTGGTGGTAGATGGCGCCAGTGTAGCCCGTCTCGATTCCCTGCTAGGTGAGAGGGAGAGGGTGGCAGGCAGACATGGCGCGTGTATCTCATGACCCCAGCAGATTAGAACTCCGTGTGTGTGTGTGTGTGTGTGTGTGTGTGTGTGTATTCGTCCTCAAACCACGTGTGGAAGAACGTTGTTGCTGTGGTACATATTTCTTATTCCTCTCTCTCTCTCTCTCTCTCTCTCTCTCTCTCTCTCTCTCTCTCTCTCTCTCTCTCTCTCTCTCTCTCTCTGGTGAGTTACTCGGCCTCCCTTCCTAAACCAGTTCCAGTCCTGTATCGTGCGGGATGTAGGGAGGGGCGGGGTGGGGGGGGGCAGGGTGGTGGTGTTGGTGATGACAAGGATGTGAGATGGTGATGCTGGTGGTAGTGGTTATGATCTTAATGCAAATAGCGTTAACCCCCCACCACCCTCACCACCACCACCGTTACTACTACTACTACTACTACTATTACTACTACTACTACTACTACTACTACTACTACTACTACTACAACTACTACTACTACTACTACTACTACTACTACTACTACCACCACCAGCTATTCTTATTTTCAGACACATACGGTACATAACAACACCATCACCACAACCACCATCAAAATGTCACTGTCACCATTACTTCCACCACCAACACAGCCAGGCTTCCGTAACCTTCGAAAGAAAAGGAACACACACACGTATATAGGTGTAAATTCCCATGACTAGCGTGCAGAGAGAGAGAGAGAGAGAGAGAGAGAGAGAGAGAGAGAGAGAAAGACTGTCATACGCCTCCCCAGACAACTTTCATGATTAATGCGCGCGTGCACACACACACACACACACACACACACACACACACACACACACACACACACACACACACACACATGCATGGACAACAACAAACTGGCTTCACTATTGTTTACGTCAAGACGGTGGTAGGAGTTAATTGTCATTGTGTTGAGTATCACTGCTTTGTTTTACTTTATGAATTTATATTGAGAGAGAGAGAGAGAGAGAGAGAGAGAGAGAGAGAGAGAGAGAGAGAGAGAGAGAGAGAGGACGGAGAGACGGGGAGAGAGACGAGTAGAGAGGATTGAGAGTTAAATATGCGTAACGATAGTAATGCACACACAACACACACCACCACACACACACACACACACACACACACACACAACACACACACACACACACACACACACACACACACTAAGTTAAAAAATCAGCCAGTCTGCCAGTCGTCTAAACGCTCATAAAGAAAGCTTCAAATACCACAGGATGGCAACACACATTTGGAAAAAAGAAAAGAAAAAAAAAAAAAAAGAATACTGGTTTGCGTGTGTGTGTGTGTGTGTGTGTGAGAGAGAGAGAGAGAGAGAGAGAGAGAGAGAGAGAGAGAGAGAGAGAGAGAGAGAGAGAGAGAGAGAGGTATAGGAGAAAGAGGTCGTTTGGATAAAGAAAGCTCTAATAAAAGGCGGTACAGAGGAAAATGCAGCATGCGGTTAGTTTCACAATCCTTCCCTGGCCTTGCAGAGAGAGAGAGAGAGAGAGAGAGAGAGAGAGCGTCATTAACGTAACATGAAACTACAACTACTACTATTACCACCATCATAATGTTTGTCCTTTTATTGTTATTTTGTTATATGTTCAGTCCATTTATTCGAGTTTACTGTTACTCAAGTTCAAACGGTAAAGTCGTCTTGGAAACCTTACTTACTGTGTACGGACAAGTGGTGCAGCATTTCGTGGACTTGATGGTAATTGTTTCCCTTTCCGGACATTTATTGTTTGTAAATATCGAGCTTTTTACGTTTACATATTTGACTTATACTTTATGCTTTCTCACGGTTATGGCTGAGATAGATAAATAGAGGGAAAAAAAAGTAAAAGTAAATGACGTGCAAGAGGAATTAATTGTGTAGAGAACGAAAACAACAATACTGATGATATTAATGACAATAATTATAATAATGATAATATGTTGTTATTTTCTTGTATTTCATTTTACTACCTCCTTGTTTTCCTCCTGTATTTTCTTACGGTGTAGGTGGTACATCGTCAGCGAAGTGGTAATAGTAGTGATGGTGGTGGAGGAGGAGGAGGAGGAGACTGTCTGGCAACCTGTCTGAGTTATTGTGTGGTAAAATCTGGTCAGGAATTGTTCTTTAACCCCAAGCCCTCCCCCTCCCCATCTTCCCCTTCTCCCTCTTCCCTCCTCAACCATTACACAAACTCTCCGACGGTTGTCCCCTGCCGCGCGTACACACACACTC
>CM035208.1:3173686-3236100 GCA_020233015.1 Callinectes sapidus | reverse complement strand
GTGTTGGATTGATGATGATGACTTGTCTCTTCCTGCAATGTCTTGGAATTTATTAATCTTAAGAAGTCCTCTTCCTCTTTGTATTAGTAGTGGTGGTGGTTATACTTTAACTTTAAAATCTAGGAGATGAAATATATATAGCAAGGGATTTTCTTCAGTAAGCATGTTCAGAGTATTATGAAATGAACAGTTGGAATTTAAGAGTATGTTTTTCTGGGATATCAATGACTTTCCATCATTGTTTTCTTTGTTTTGGTGCTGATTATTGCTGGTTATTGCATTTTGACTTTCTATGTGTATGGTGATCTTTTATTTCTATTGTTGCTCTTGTATAAATGTGACACTAAACTCTTTATATTTCAATTCATTCATTGGTAATCTTGGCAAGCTTTTTCTTGACATTTCTTGATTGCTATTGTGTTTTGCAAGTGTTTGATGAGTTGTTTTATTAATTTGCTTTCTTGTTTTCACCAGTGTCAAATGATCTCTTTGCCTTGTTTCGCCTCGTTTCATTCGCTAATTTATGGAGTATTTTCTTTAATTTGATTTTGATTGATGTTTAAGGTGTTTCTATATGAATTTTTCCATTGTTTATCTCTATTGTTTGCATAACCTACTTGATTTCTTAGCGCATAATTATTATACTGTGCGAATATTGAATTATCAAGATACCACTACTGTCTGGCCTTGTTTGCTTAGTTTATTTTTGCTATTTTTCGCTAATTAGCTTTGCTTTTGACATTTAAGAGTGTTTATATGATATTCTTTGCATATAACTTACATGATTTCTTAGCTGTGTGAAGAGAAAAATAGTAAAATACAATTACTTTTTGGCCTGATTACTGCCTGTAAATAAGCTATTTCCAGGCCAGACATGAGGGGGTGGGGTGGGAGCAGCGGCGTCTGCCAGCGCCTGATGCCTGAATCAGTGGTTTCCCAGTGTTGGGTGAGTGAAGGTGTGGGTTGATTAGCTACTTTTAAGCTATTGAAAAGACTGCATTTATGGGGTTTTTACCATTTACCAGTGGCATATTAATGTATCATCTACTTGGTTTCTTAGTGCATATACTGTGTGAATAGCAAATTAGCAAGATAGGACTACTGCTCGTTCCAGGCTGTGACGTCTGCGTTCCTGCCACACGTCAGCAGGGTGGGAGGGCCAGCTGTCTGTCTGTCTGGCTCAGTGTGTTGTGGGTTGGGGGTGTGAGCCGGTCTTATCCTATTGAAAAGCCTCTGGATTTATAGCGTTTTTTACCATTCCAGTGGCGTATTAAGATGATTTCTACCAGAAAAATCGTCTTTTTAAAGTGACTAGTGAGATTACACGACTGCTTTAGCATTCTAGTGACATGTTAAGACGATTTCTACGGTGACTAGCAGGATTTCACGAGTGCTTTTAAGGACAAAATAAGTGTTCAAGTCATCTTAATACTGGACTAAAGCCGCAAGATGGAATCACAGGGGCTGCTGGACTACGTTATCAAGGTGACTGCAAGCGCTGTGACAAGCATCACGGTGCCATTGTTTATTTAAGGCAGTCACCCCTACATGGGAGGCGTAACCCCCCACCACAGACCCCGGCGCCACCTCTGATTCTCATTTCATCGGTCATTTTCAGGCTCATCTCTCATTGTTATAGGCTCATTTTGCCACAGTATGCAGCCATCGGGCTAAGCTTTCATATTAGCCATTCAGACATAGCTTTCGTGGTCAAGTTTAGGTTTTGTGAAGGTTTAAGTGAGATGTGGGGGGGCCGGACCCCAACCCGGGGCCCCCGCCTGCCAGGCGCCAGCCGGGTCTTATTTCAGTTTATTTTCATTTATTTCTGGAGTGTTTATTTAGGCTCAATAGTGAAATGTAATGCTTTCTATGAGTATTGTGGGCTGTTTTGAATGTCTGCCATGCGTATGTTGGCTGGAGATGGCTGTGGTTGGCGTTATTATGATCTATCATCTATGATGATAAGGGCTGATTTCTGCTCCAAATTAATTGGAACGCCCAACACCATTCTTTATTTGAGGCAGTATCAAGTTCTTATTAATTGCCAAAGATAGTCCATATCAAACCATGTTTTGTGCGTAAAGCTCAGTGAAATCAGTGGATGGTAAAATTGTTTGCTAGCGGTGTTTAAAGTTGCATTAATCATTTATTTATCAGCCTGTAAATGATTTATTTCTGCCTCTAGATCACTCTGAAGTTTTAAGAATAATTAGAAGGAATTACTCAAGTACTTTGCAGTGGTTTTTGGTTCCTTTGAAGTTGTAGTGAGTGAGTATTTAATGAGTTTTAAAAAGGGTCATATTTTTATAAAATACTTTATTTCTAGTGGAAATTCTTTACAATGACTGTTGTTTGGAATTTATTTATGCTTTGGGAATTAGTTAGAGTATTTATGCAGCCGGAAAATGTCCATTTTTTTGTTCTAAAAGCGTTTTTTCGAAGGGTGATTTTTAAAATGGTCTCCCCTAAAATACGTACGTAAATATAGACAGTCAAGATAGAGCACGGGGCCAGGCTGTGACGTCATCAGCCGTGACGTCACAACGATGGCGCCCCCTGCTGCCTTCCCTTTATGAATCATATCTTCCATATATATTATGATTTACTGTGTTTACCGTGTTTGCGTGCGTGCGTGCGCGCGCGCGCGCGCGCGCGCGTGTGTGTGTGTGTGTGTGTGTGTGTGTGTGCTTAATCAATAGGCAGGGGATAGATAATACATAGAAATCTCTCGGCATATTGATGTTTGCTACAGGACCTGCCTCATACAGATCTGATATCTTGTTGCAGCATGTTCTTCCTTTCATTTCTTGTGTTGTAACCGAATCAGCTGTTTTTGTGAATGTATTTAACTGATGAACATTATTAATTTGCGTCTCCTCTCTCCCCAGCGCCTACTCCACCGCCCCTGTTGTTCCTGTTGACTAGCCAGCTGAGGCCTCTTGATGTCTGCTGGTGAGACAGCCAAGGACACAAGGTAAACTACTTGTTGCCTTGTTTATCTGTCAATGATTACGTTCTTTTTGCTGTGTGACATCTGATTTCCCTAAGGTTTGAGAGTAAAGTTGTTATTATTTGGTCATAAATTCTACCCTTCCATCCATCCATTCATCCATCCATCAGCAGGACACAACCTTCAGTGTACACCGTCTCTCTCTCTCTCTCTCTCTCTCTCTCAGCGACACTCCACAGTGAAGTATCCCCCTCTTTCACTGAACATCCTCGGTACAAATAGGGAAATGTGCGGTTTAGAGAGAGGAAAGCCAGGGTCCGCGTCTTTCTTTGGGAGGCATTGACATTAATTAAGCTTTAAAACAAGCCAGTTTATTAATAATGTTGCCTTGGCAACATTCTGGCCATCCGCAGGGTTCTCGCCCTCTGTGTGGTGTAGGTGAGTGTGTGAGTGCCTGTCTTTTACTTCCTGCTGGTCCGTGATGCAGAAAGTATTAGTTGTGTTTTGTGTTTGAGGATGTTACATTGGGGAGAGAAACCGAGTGCAGCAACATAATGCGTGAATAGTGAGGAATGTAGAAATGTACATAATGTAGGGTGATGACAGGATTTGTATTACTAAGACACTATATAGATGGACAAATATACACATTTATATAGAGCCTACCACATATAGACCTAAAGACTTCCTGTAACTTAACGTATATGTTCAGGATCATTCATTTAACCGATTGAATACAAAAAGTAGATAGATAAAAAGTAGCAAAAGCGTCTCTAAAACAGCTGACGGGAAATTTTATAGCCCCGGCGGTCTCTGTTGATTCGAAAGGTAAACATGGCGGTGCGATACTAAACTAAAACCCGCATCTCTGCATATTTTTCGCCTCTACTCCTCATCATGATGCTTAGATGACCTTGCTAATTAGCGGAAAAGACGAAATAGGGACGTGTTTACCTATCTGTACCGGAAAAGTTACCCCAAACAGTACAGGTGAGTAAAGAAATGCGTTTAAATTTGTTCATGTGCATGGCAGTCTGGGCGACTTTAAATGAAGAGATGAATAATGTAATGAAGGTATTTTTTTTACTTTAACACCAACCAGTCTCCAGTTGGCTTTTCCTACCCTTCTGTTAGAGCTTCCACACTGAGTAATTTGACCTCCATATGTAACTGGCGCAAATGAGTAGGGAATATTTGAAAACCGCCAATCTTAAGCTAATATAAGGAATTGAGTGTTAATGCTGTATATTATTTTCCCAGTGTATTGAGTGCCATGGAGTGCAAAAGTGCCAGCGAGAGTGCCAGCTGTGGGGAGGAAGGGCCCATCAGTGTGTGTGAGGAAGAAGGGGCAGGCTGGCTCACCTCCAGTCCCCACCCACCACGCCGCCCCCTTCACCACCGCAACACAGCCTCCCCCAGACCTCCTCTCACCTCATACAGGTAAAAAAGACTTCTGTTTTTTATGAATAAGTCAAGTTTTGTGTCCAATTGGTACTTATATATTTTTCTTCATTATTAGTATATATACTTTTTCCTTTTATTTTGTTATTATATTTTTGTGTATATGTATTAATTAGTGAGCCAAGTTTGAAATATTCTTTTTAGTATCAAATGGCAACAATGTATTTAAATTCTTGTATTTATTAGTTGTCCTTTCTCTAATACATTCTGATGTGTCACATATTTCTCCAGTGTTTGTGTATTATTGCATTTTAAAGAGCATTGTCTCTTTTGAAATGTTCTTGCAATGCTAAAGTTACTGTATGTATGGCAATCAAACATAGGTATATAATTTGTTTTCCATTTCATTTGTGTGCATTTATGTATTACTGTGTGTAAAAGCATTGTGTCTTGAAATATACTCATAATACTAAAGATTTGTATATTTTTGTATGGTATTTTGATTTATATATATTTATATTGTTTGTCTTCTTGTGTGTGCGTGTGTGTGTGTGTGTGTGCGCATGTGTGTCCAGGTACCACGGCTGCAAGGCAATACCAGAGGAACAAGAGGATCAGGAGAACATTGATCCTGGCAGTAAAGGGATCCAGGAGTCTTGTGTCAGTGTGAAGTAAGTCTTAGATTCCTTTGTAGTAGTTTTAATCCCTTTATCTTTTATGTGAAATGTACTGGTTCTATTATTGCTGTTTTACTTTTATTTGTCTAAGTTCTCTAACCTAACCTAATCTGACATCACCAAAATAGATTCTACCACTCATACAACATTGCTACTTGTTTTATCTGGTGTTTTTATTATTACACATTTTTATTAACCTAATCTAATGTAACACCCCATACCACTAACAGATCATCAGGTGGCATGTCCCCAGAGAACACCAACACCACACACACACACACAGGCTCCAGTTCCTCCCATTTTGCTTATCCTTTAAACTGGGAAGCTTCACACTCCACCACCACCTCCACCAGCCCCAGCGACAAGAACCTTTTTGCAGACCTCACCACCTGGAGGAGCCCCGTTAGCCACTACAGGGCCACAGAGCCAGGCCGCCAAGGGGGAAGAGCAAGAGGGGAAGGAAGGGGGTGGGAAGGTGAGGAACAGAAGTGAGTCCAGCAGTGTGGTGTCTGTTAGTAAGGTGGCCTGTCATGGACCTTCCTTCCGTCACGCCATCCAAGGCTCCTCCACACTCACAGACTCAAAGTAATGGTTCCTCCATCTTCCTCACGCCCTCCAGTAGTTTGCACAGGTGAGTGTGTGTGTGTGTGTTAATGAGCATGTGTGTGTGAGTGGCTGAGTGAGTGAATGGTTAGTGGTGTGTTGTGTTGTAATTTAGTGTTGGAAGTACTGATAAAAATGAAGTAAAGCTAGGAAAGAAATTTAATGGTATGAGAAAGAATGAGTGAGGTTTGTTGAAAGTACTGAATACAGTGAAAATAAATGTGTAAGTAAGAAATTTTGTTGTACCCTGACCTAATCTAATCTAACCAATCATTACCTCACCTCACCTAATTCTTTGCACCGCACACAACACCACAGCAGTCGTCCATGGGAGAACCGCGGCGTACAGACCCCAAAGCAGCAACACGTGGTGGCTATTCCGCCTTGGGGCTCGTCAAAACATTTGATGTCGGGGCGGAGAGCCTGTACCTGTCGGCCTTGAGTTCGTCTCTGTTCCCGAAGGTGGTTTCGCCCAGCCAGAAGACCGACATGAACTTCCGGTGGTCCATTGATCAGATGGCGGTGCTGCAACCCACTGTCAACATTGAGACGTCCCTCATTCATGCAGGTGGAGGCGTTTGTGGACCCAGAGTATGAACGGCAGGCCCAGGATGCCATTGACAGGTGGGTGCTGCTCCTGTCTGTCTGTCTGGATGTATGTATGTATGTATTTAAAAAGGTTTTCAAGACAGTTTCTCCTCATGATAAACAAGAAGTATTACCAATCCATCACCAAAACTATAGAAATACCCTTATAAACATGACTATCTTCAAGCAGAGCCTTTGGAAAATAGTGATGGTGAGACAGCAAAGTGTTTTAGTATACAGGCATAACATTCTCTGGCAGGTTCTTCACTACACACCAGTCAGTAATCCCGAGCCCCAGGACTGGCAGTAACAAGTTGGCCAGCGTGGTGAAGAAGTGTGTGCAGCAGTCCCTGGCCAGCCCCTCCCTGCCTCTCTCTCGCTCTCAATCAGGTTGACACTCTCTCACACTAGAAAGATTGGAAACTAATGGAAAAAAGTGTGTTTAACCCCTTCAGTACTGGGACATATTTTTATCATGAGTTTGGGGTGTGATTAGATTTTATTTAGATCAATTTCCTACTATGAATAAACTTTTTCCACCAATCACTATAATCCACACTTGCTTCCCTTCCTTCAGATATATTAAGTTTTATTGTTATTATTATTATTGTTATTATTATTATTATTATTATTATTATTATTATTATTATTATTATTAATTTATTATTATTTTATTTTTTATTTTTTCCCTGATCATTGTCTCAGTTTCATCTCCCACTATGAATAAACTTTTCCACCAATCACTATAATCCATACTTGCTTCCCTTCCTTTAGATATATTAAGTTTTATTTTTATTATTATTATTATTATTTTTTTTTTACTGACTATTGCATCACACTGTCAATTCATACTATGAATAAACCTTTTTCCACCAATCCCGACCCACTGACCACCTCCCCTTCTTCAAATACACCAAGCTGGCTGGGGTTTGCCGGGAACCACGAGCCACAGATGATCATCCCCAATGCAGTGGCCATCAAGGAGACGGCCAAGGTGGGGGAGCAGCAGTCCCAGCGCCGCCTCTGCAAGGGAGTGGAGGACCTGGACTTCTTCATTGGGGACGAGGCCATGGACGCTACTGGCTATGCTGTCAAGGTGAGGTGACTGAGGTAGACTGGGGTAGGTTAGGTGGAGAGAGAGAGAGAGAGTCATACTGGCTATGCTGTCATGGTGAGGTGTCTGGGGTGGACTGGCGTAGGTTAGGTAGAGAGAGATTTGATTTGATAAATTTATTGCACCCTAAAGGAATCAATAAATAATTAACAATGGTAGGTTAGAGAGTCATACTTTTAAGTTAGGTGAAGTAGAAAGACTGTTGAATTAGATTTGGTGGAAAGTGAGTGTGTGTGTGCGTGTGTGTGTCTGTGTGTGTCTGTTAGGTTAGGTGGAGAGAGGGAGAGTCCTACTTTAGGTTAGGACTGTTAGACACTGTGAGGTACAAAGAAACATTAGGTTAGGCAAAGAAAAGAAACACAAAGAAGTTAGGTTAAGTGAAACAGGGAGTGAAGGAAAGCCACAAGGAAGAAAGAACTGAAGAATATAGCGATTTCATAAAAAGAGAGAGAGAGAGACAATGTGTGTGTGTGTATACATGAGGTGCCTTGCCTGACAGTACCAGAAAAAGAGAGTGTGTGTACATGAGTGCCTTGCCTAACAGTACCAAAGAAAGAGAAAGAGAGTGTGTACTTAAGTGTCTTACCTAGCAGTACCGGAAAAAGAGAGAGAGGGAGAGTGTGTGGATGTTTGTGTACACGAGTGGCTTGCCTAACAGTACAAAAAAAGAGGGAGAGAGAGTGTACATGAGTGCCTCCCCCAACAGTACCCAGTGAGACTTGGCATCATGGAGGACTGGGACTTGATGGAGAAGTTTATGGAGCAGTGCATCTTCAAGTACCTGAGAGCAGAGCCAGAGGACCACTACTTCCTGCTCATTGAACCGACACTCCCAACACTCCAGAGAACAGAGAGTACACTGCAGGTATGTCTGTCTGTCCATCTGTATGTGTGTGTGTGTGTGTTTTCCTTTTTATTACTTTTTTTTATGTAAGAGGGGGAAGCTGGTCAAGGGGAATTAAGACAACAAATAAAAAAAAGACTACTAGTTTGCCAGTTACCTTATATGTCCAAAAGTATTAGCCAAAAGACAGTGGCAAATATCTTGTGTGTGTGTGTGTGTGTGTGTTTACCTTGCTGTGTTTTTTATTTATTTTTTATGCTTTCCATCTAAGAGGAGAAAGCTGGATAAGGGCAACAAAAATTATTTGATGAAAAGACCCCACTTAGATGCCAGTGCCTGAGCAGGTCCAGCAGGAAAGTTACATGAAAGAATGGGATAAATGTTTACTCCTCTGCTCTTTCATGTTTAGAGAGAGCCTAATGAAGCTATACCGACAGACAACACATGCACTTTCTAATCTACAGGGGGACTAGCAAATTAGGGAGCAGTTTTTTTGTTGTCTTATGTTGCCCTTGACTAGCTTCTGCTTACATAAAAAAATCCATTGATACACAATGATGATAATGTTTTTTCTTTTTTTTTCTCTCTTTCTCTTTTCTGTCAATTGATTCACACAAAATGATTATGCTTTTTCTTTTCTTTCTTTTTTTCCCTCTTTTCGCCCCAGAGATCATGTTTGAGTCATTCAACGTGCCTGGGCTGTACATCGCAGTGCAGACGGTGCTGTCCCTGGCGGTGTCCTGGGCGTCACGGCAGGCCATGGAGCGCTCCCTCACAGGCACTGACATTGACTAAGAAAATAGAAAGGCAAGAATCCTGTGAACAATCAAGCATTGAAGTATTGACAATGGCTATGAGTGCTTCCTGGGACCTGAGATCATCTTCCATCCCGAGGTGAGAATGTGTGGCCTATTGGACTGCAATTGACTTTATTCTACACTTGTCCTGGGATTTTGGTTTGTGTTTCGTATTAACAAACCACCCGCAAGATCTGTTGTTGTCTTAACTCAGCCATTTCAAGACATTCATCCCTTTTTGGGGGAGGGGCCTGCCTAACTCTTTTGGGTTCCATGACTAACTAACACACACACACACACACACACAGACACACACCATTTAGTCTTTTGTTCCTTTTCTGTCCATCTTCCTCCCTTGTCTCTCTTTTTATTTATTTTTTTCTCTTTCTTTTTCCTTGTGAGGCAGGGCAGTGATGTAGGGTGAGGTGGATTTGGTGTTATGTTCATTATCTTTTGTTCTTGTTCTGTAATGCTCTTGTTGAAGTTATTTCACGTGCTTTCTTATTGTTTTTTCTAGTTTTGTATTTATTTTTGTATGGTTTTATTTTCTTTCAGCTCAAGCCAATTGATGCGAATGTCATCGCTCACAAGATGCAGCGTTACGCCGTCTGGTTTGGAGGATCAATGCTTGTGTCTGTCTAGTGTGTGTGTGTGTGTGTGTGTGTGTGTGTTGGGTTTGTAGGTAAATTGGCAGGATTTTTTTTATTCGTTATTGAGTTTTGGTTCTAAAGTGTTTGTGGTATTTTGGTAGTAGTAGTAATAGTAGTCTCTCTGGCTATACAGAGTGGCTAGACAAAGCATGGACACACACTCACCATTCACACTCCTAGCCTCTCTCGGCGGAATGGGCTGTGATTGGCTGAAGCCAGACAGAGTCAGTCTGGCTTCCGCCAATCACAGCCCGTTCCGCCAGGAAGACCTGCGGGCTGAGCCGCCAACGCTGCCATGTCTTTGATTGTCTGTACATTCTCTCTGAAGAAGGTTTAATACCAAAACATTAGAGAATAAAGTACCTTGCCTCAACTTGTGTATCCTTACCACTCACTCTACTTATTTGTCTTCATCTAAACAGCTTTTCCTTTACGTTTCCTCAGTATTATTAGTGGCAGGTTTATAGTTTCCATTTGAGTTGTCAAGTGTATGTAGTATTTGATGGTGCCACTCTGTAGAAATGACATTTATACTCAACATGAGTCAGTCAGTCTTGCAAGTTTTTGAATTGTGCTCAAGCAGATGATTGATTACTTGTAAGATGCAAACTCTCCTTTGTAGTAGGTTTGTAGGTGAGGGATGCAGAAATAACCTTTGCCTTACTAACAACACTGCATTTTCTTCTTCTTCTGTGGAGGAAGAGTTTCATCATTGTCAGGACAGTGAGTGCTTCTGATGAATACTAGTTGTAAGGAGTGATGATGAATGAAGGAGGTAGTATTGATGTATTTATTCTATCTAGTACATAGACCAGTGTGTGTGGTTGCTCATGTTTATATACAGTACTTGCCTATTCCAAGCTTATGTATACAGCTTGCATATATTGGAGTTGTTTGTCATCATGTCTGTCTGTGTGTGTGTAGTGAGCACCAGCTTAGTTAGAGTGCTACTTCTTGTAAGAAAGAAAGTTAACTGGGGAATCTTTTTTTCTTTTCTTTTTTTTTGCACTGCTTTCTGAACTCAATAATTCCTGAATGAATTCCACTCTACATATTTCTCCTTCCACTGCATGTGATTGATTGGTGAATTTGATTGGTAACTTAAGGTGGAGGAACTCATTCATGAACTTCATGACATACTATAGTTGACTTTTATATCTATTGACATTGTATTATAGTCAGTAGAGAAGGTTTCACATTTTTCTAGGTGTGTGGAACCATGAATAATGACTGCTGGCTGGCTGACTAACAAATACCGCATTTTTGTAGTAATATGTAACTAACTGATGATAATAGTATTAGTTTGTTTTGTTGGCTGTATGTATGTAGCTGTTTAGTTTTTACTAACTTACAGTTTCCGTGTTTGTAATCATTAATAATAAATACTGCTTGTAATGTATCATGAGTATTTCATTACATTGCATCTGCTTCACAAAGGGTCTTTGTTTGTTTAATTAAGGACTGGGCTTTTTTTGTTGCTCTATTTGATTTGATTGCACATTTTAATAATCACATAATATGTCTGTCACCTTTTGTCTGGTTTTCAGGTTCTTTGGAGGTGTACCATGGTAGTGTTATGGGTGTTGATGGGTGGTGGTGGTGGTGGTGGTGCATGGATGGTAGTGTTGGATTGATGATGATGACTTGTCTCTTCCTGCAATGTCTTGGAATTTATTAATCTTAAGAAGTCCTCTTCCTCCTTGTATTAGTAGTGGTGGTGGTTATACTTTAACTAGGAGATGAAATATATAGCAAGGGATTTTCTTCAGTAAGCATGTTCAGAGTATTAGGAAATGAACAGTTGGAATGTAAGAGTATGTTTTTCTGGGATATTAATGACTTTCCATCATTGTTTTCTTTGTTTTGGTGCTGATTATTGCTGGTTATTGCATTTTGACTTTCTATGTGTATGGTGATATTTTATTTCTATTGTTGCTCTTGTATAAATGTGACACTAAACTCTTTATATTTCAATTCATTCATTAGTAATCTTGGCAAGCTCTTTCTTGACATTTCTTGATTGCTATGGTGTTTTGCAAGTTTTTGATGAGTTGTTTTATTAATTTCCTTTCTTGTTTTCACCAGTGTCAAATGATCTCTTTGCCCTGTTTTGCCTCGTTTCATTTGCTAATTTATGGAGTATTTTCTTTAATTTGATTTTGATTGATGTTTAAGGTATTTCTATATGAATTTTTCCATTGTTTATCTCTATTGTTTGCATAACCTACTTGATTTCTTAGCGCATATAGTGTGGGAATAATGAATTAGCAAGATACCACTTGGCCTTGTTTGCTTAGTTTATTTTTGCTATTTTTCGCTAATTAGCTTTGCTTTTGACATTTAAGGGTGTTTATATGATATTCTTTGCATATAATTTACATGATTTCTTAGCTGTGTGAAGAGAAAAATAGAAAAATACGATTACTTTTTGGCCTGATTACTGCCTGTAAATAAGCTCTTTCCATGAGGGGGTGGGGTGGGAGCAGCGGTGTCTGCGAGACCCTGATCAGTGGTTTCCTAGTGTTGGATGGGTGAAGGTGTGGGCTGATTAGCTACTTTTAACCTATTGAAAAGACTCTGCATTTATGGGGTTTTTACCATTTACCAGTGGCATATCAATGCATCACCTACTTGGTTTCTTAGTGCATATAATGTGTGAATAGCAAATTAGCAAGATAGGACAACTGGTCGTTCCTGGCCGTGAGGTCTGCGTTCCTGCCACACGTAAGCAGGGTGGGAGGGCCAGCTGTCTGTCTGTCTGGCTCAGTTTGTTGTGGGGTGGGGGTGTGAGCCGGTCTTATCCTATTGAAAAGCCTCTGGATTTATGGCGTTTTTTACCATTCCAGTGGCGTATTAAGACGATTTCTACCGGAAAAAGCGTCTTTTTAAAGTGACTAGTGAGATTACACGACTGCTTTAGCATTCTAGTGACATAGTAAGACGATTTCTACGGTGACTAGCAGGATTTCACGAGTGCTTTTAAGGACAAAATATGTGTTCAAGTCATCTTAATACTGGACTAAAGCCGCAAGACGGAATCACAGGGACGGCTGGAATACGTTATCAAGGTGACTGCAAGCGCTTTGACAAGCATCTCGGTGCCAGTGTTTATTTAAGGCAGTCACCCCTACATGGGAGGCGTAACCCCCCACCACAGACCCCGGCGCCACCTTTGATTCTCACTTCATCGGTCATTTTCAGGCTCATCTCTCATTATTATAGGCTCATCTTGCCACAGTATGCAGCCATCGTGCTAAGCTTTCATATTAGCCATTCAGACATAGCTTTCGTGGTCAAGTTTAGGTTTTGTGAAGGTTTAATTGAGATGGGGGGGGGGGGGCGGGCCCCAACCCGGGGCCCCGTCTCCCAGGCGCCACCCGGTTCTTATTTCAGCTTATTTTCATTTATTGCTGGAGTGTTTATTTAGGCTCAATAGTGAAATGTAATGCTTTCTATGAGTATTGTGGGCTGGTTTGAATGTCTGCCATGCGTGTGTGGGCTGGAGATGGCTGTGGTTGGCGTTATTGTGATCGTAAATAAGGGCTGATTTCTGCTCCAAATTAATTGGAACGCCCAACACCATTCTTTATTTGAGGCAGTATCAAGTTCTTATTAATTGGAAATGATAGTCCATATGAAACCATGTTTTGTGCGTAAAGCTCAGTGAAATCAGTGGATGACAAAAATGTTTGCTAGCGGTGTATAAAGTTGCATTAATCATTTATTTATCAGCCTGTAAATGTTTTATTTCTGCCTCTAGATCACTCTCAAGTGTTAAGAATAATTAGAAGAAACTACTCAAGTACTTTGAAGTGGTTTTTGGTTCCTTTGAAGTTGTAGTGAGTGAGTATTTAATGAGTTTTAAAAAGGGTCATATTTTTATAAAATACTTTATTTCTAGTGGAAATTCTTTACAATTACTGTTGTTTGGAGTTTATTTATGCTTTGGGAATTAGTTAGAGTATTTATGCAGCCGGAATATGTCCATTTTTTTGTTCTAAAAGCGTTTTTTCGAGAGGTCATTTTTAAAATGGTCTCCCCTAAAACATGTACGTAAATATAGACAGTCAACATAAGAGCACGGGCCAGGCTGTGACGTCATCAGCCGTGACGTCACAATGATGGCCGCCTCCTGCTGCCTTCCCTTTATGAATCATATCTTACATATATATTAGGATTTACTGTGTTTACCGTGTTTGCGTGTGTGCGTGCGTGTGTGTGTGTGTGTGTGTGTGTGTGTGTGTGTGTGTGTGTGTGTGTGTGCTTAATCAATAGGCAGGGGATAGATAATACATAGAAATCTCTCGGTATATTGATGTTTGCTACAGGACCTGCCTCATACAGATCTGATATCTTGTTGCAGCACATTCTTCCTTTCATTTCTTGTGTTGTAACCGAGTCAGGTGTTTTTGTGAATGTATTTAACTGATGAACATTATTAATTTGCGTCTCCTCTCTCCCCAGCGCGTACTCCACCGCCCCTGTTGTTCCCCTTGACTAGCCAGTCTCTTGATGTCTGCTGGGCGGTGGTGAAACAGGCAAGGAGACAAGGTAAACTACTTGTTGCCTTGTTTATTTGTCAGTGATTACGTTCTTTTTACTGTCTGACATCTGATTTCCCTAAGGTTTGAGAGTAAAGTTGTCATTATTCGGTCATAAATTCTAACCTTCCATCCATCCATCTACCCATCCATCAGCAGGACACAACCTTCGGTGTAGGTACACAGTCGCTCTCTCTCTCTCTCTCTCTCTCTCTCTCTCTCTCTCTCTCTCTCTCTCTCTCAGCGACACTCCACAGTGAAGTATCCCTCTTTTCACTGAACATCCTCGCTCTGTACTTCGCATTGAACTCTCCATTCAACTCTTGTCACATCTAATCTCTTGTTCCAACTCATTCTGTGCCAGATTTTTTCCTCAACAGGACTCAGGGAAGAGGAGGAGAGGAGTGGTGAGATGAGAAGAAGAATAGGAGAAGAAAGTATAAGCAGTAATGAACATGTGACTCGGACGTACATGGTGGTCAACACATGCAAAATTCTTACCACTGAGCTATGAGGTGTGTATAATGTACGTATGTGTATGTGTGTGTGTGGAGGGGAGGGGAGGGAAGAGTCGGGACACTGACAAGACACAGCCGCCTCACCTCCTGTGTCCTGCTTATCAGTCAGCTGTCACTCCCAGTCCGGTCCTGTCCTGATCTGACGGTGACTTGTTTATCATTTAATCTTTATTTTTATTTATCATCATCATTCTCTCTCTCTCTCTCTCTCTCTCTCTCTCTCTCTCTCTCTCTCTCTCTCTCTCTCTCTCTCTCTCTCTCTCACCACGACTATATACCAAGGCAACAGAGATGATTAGCTGTGTTTTCATTGGAGTTTCTCCAGTTTATAGTGACAAAATTTGGTCAATCTTCCCCCCAAACTCCAGAAATGAATGAAATAACTCTTGTCAACTTAAGTGAAGCCTTTTGATATTGTGGAAGTGAAGCACAGTGTTATGAACCCTTGTATTTTGACGAGTTTGCAGATTGGTGGTGGCCGCCGCAGAGAGACAGTGGCGGGTCAGTGAGGTAGAGATGGAAGAGCCGCCTGAGAGTGCTGCCTTGCTTACTCCTCGTTCTTGGACACACATACCAACTAAGAGTTGCCACATATGAACTATCGAAATTCCGGACACCTTCACTACCACCTGATATAATATTGGAAAACATATAAATGAATTAAAAGAAATAACTTATTTACCTTTGTATAAGGCTGATTATCTTGAATTATATATTTTTTCACTTGGCTTAGTTGCTGTCTTCTGACTCTTCCTTACACACTTCGTGTGTTACTTGATGTGCCGATGCATATTTTTCTGTAGGTCTTATATTCTTTAGTAGTTCCTTGTTGGATTTTAGGCAATAGTCTTGACCGTAACCAGACTAAAGCAGCCGCCACCCGTTGAACCCCTCCCCCCTCCTTCTCTCCCATTTTTTCGACCTAAAGACATTTAATAATTGTTATTTTTAACTCTGAAAGAAATTTTATTTTGTACGCCACGTTCTGTATTTACAGTTTGCTTACCTACGTAACTCATTAAAATCATCATTTTAGTATTAAAGCTACACAGAGCCTCAAATAATGCCACTTGCAATCTATCCTCTCATCTTCCATCCTCCTTCCCTCGCCAGCTCTCACCCCCCAGCCCCTCCCCTAATTCTCCACCGCCCCTTAAGCTGGGATGCGTAGGAGACAGACAGGGAAATGACAGGCAGTTTTCAAACGTCTTTCGTTTTCAAGTATCAAATATAATGGCTCTCAGTGTACGTGAGATTCATGTGGTGGAAGTGTGGAGAAACAGGTGACTAGTGGGAACCATTACTATACAGCAGCACAGCAACAGTTGCAGAAACCACTGATGACATAATCGCAGGGTCGGTGTCTATAAAACATGTTCAACTCGAGGTGTCTTTACTTGTTAATAGGTGTAAGCGACTTGTAATATTCTTATTTGAATTGTGTTACTTTATTTTATTTGTTGCGGGAGGTACTGGAGAGAGAAGCTGTCATGGTCCTTATTGTGTATGGTGTTCCGGCCAGCGCGCCACCTCCCCGCCGCCTTTTTGGGGCCGCGAGCGTCCTTACAAGATACAAATCATCACATAACTAACACCGATATATAGTGAAATAGATACAATGACTCCTCTATATCTTCTTTGATTATAACTTATATGACACAAAGCATGACGTTTTCTATCTAAATAGAAAACTCCTCTCTATCCTCTTTGTTTTAACTTTATGATCTAACTATACCAACACGAAGTATCAAC
The DNA here is from genome assembly GCA_020233015.1 of Callinectes sapidus. Classification (NCBI taxonomy): domain Eukaryota; kingdom Metazoa; phylum Arthropoda; class Malacostraca; order Decapoda; family Portunidae; genus Callinectes; species Callinectes sapidus. The sequence goes on along the minus strand of CM035208.1, from coordinate 3,219,665 downwards.
ATGAGAAGGGAAGGTATGTGTGAAAATTGCCCCCATATGCCTACTGCTCCTACGCCGCATATCCATTTCTTTCAAAAGCTACAAGATTTTTCAAGGATATATATTTTTTTCAAAAGTTTTATAGGCATTAGAAATATTTCCACAATATCAAAAGAAATAAAAACACTTGAGAACATTGTTTGATGATCTCTGAGACTTGCATACATAGTAATTGAGATATGTTGTACATACTTTTAAGATTGCTTTTACGGCTCTAGTGACAGATTAAAGATTTTTGTCTATAGCTTTTGAAAATATTTGTGGCCAAATGAAAAATGGAGTGTGATGAGAAAGTGATACGGAACACGAACTGAAAAATAGAGGGAAGTATAGATAATATGCAAGATGACTTGGTAGGGGTGAACATGAAAATAGTAAAAAAAAAAAAAAAAAAAAAAAAAAAAAAAAAAAAACTAGCTGAACATTAAAAAGTCTATAGCAAGTAATTAAGAGTAACTGAAATTTTGTCGAACCAACTAAGAGAACGAAGATGATAAACTAAAGATAAAAGAATGAAGGGGAAGAAAATTTTAAATCATTGTGAATCAAGTGAACATGTGAAACACACACACACACACACACACACACACACACACACACACACACACACACACACACACGAAGAAAGAAAGAAAAAAAAAAAAAACATTATGGATGGATACAAAAACTATTGTGAACAGCGTAGGTAGAAGACAAGTACAATAAACAACAAAATACAAGATAAAGGAAGGAAAGAAAATATGAAAGTAAAATATGAGATAGAAGAAAAATAGTGAAATAATGCAAAGAAGTCAAACTGAGCCAAAAACAAATAAGAAACGCAGATAAACAGCAAAATAGATGGGAGGAGTTAGTGTATAAAGGAAAAGTGAAAATATATATTTAATCTTTTAAAAATAAAACACACATTGATGAAATAACGGAGAACAAGTAATAAAGACTGAAAATGGACCCAGAAACAAACACGGAACGCATATAAACAGCTAAATAGGAGGTGGAAGGAGGGAGGGAGGGAACGTGGAGGGAACAGCCGCTATGCGCAGTACTCGAGATGGTCAGTGACTCGACGAGCAAGTGATTTTATCGTGATTACAGGTAAATCCCACGCCTTTTAAGTGAAGCCAAGCCACCTACAAGTATCCTTAACCTCCCTAGAAGTGGCAAATACCAGTAATTACCCAGTAATTGCTTTGGAAATTGGTTAAAATAAGAGAAATGTGCAGGCCGGTGATGTGGGTCTCTGGGGCAGCTGTGTGTGTAGGTTAAGTTTCCGCATTTCTCGCTTATTTTCGTGAGTGGCAGCGCTCAGGTGGGTGTTTCCCGCCGCCACACCCTTTGCTGAGGTAGGACCCCTGTGTGTTTCCCCCGGGGCAGGCTGAAGGAGGAGGAGGGAGAGAGTGGTGAGTGTTTCCTTCTGTTTCCGTCTGTCTGGTTCCTATTATGTTTTCCTCCACCCACTGAAAGAAAATAATGAGTAAGTGATTGGAGACGGGTGTTTTGTCCGTGGTGAAGTGGTATTTGGAGCCTTAGGTGCGTTAAAACCTGTTATATGTGAGGTTAGGTTTTAGGTGATTGTCATTTCACATATATCGTCTTTATTTGCTCGTGAATTTTTATTTTTATTTTTTCAAGTCTAAATTGGAACGCAATATTACTGTGCGATCTAACCAGGAAAGTCACGAGGTTAATTTGGAAACGCATTGAAATCCGTTGTTATTTGTAAGAGTAGATTTCGTCATAAGAGTGGAATTTCCTGTCTTTACTGGGATGCTTAACATGTGATTTAACGGAAGAAAAGGGGGAAAATGCGCAAGAAAACGTATTACTGTACGTAAGGTAAGATTTCAGATAGTCATCCCGATTTCCTCGTATTTTCTGGTGAAATTTTCTAGTTGGCAGAGAAATTCAATACCAATAAAAAAAAAAAAAAAAAAAAGGAATACGGACTGAAATTTGAGAGGTAATTAAACTTTTGGTCTTGAAATAAACTAGATGTTGTTTTCCGAAATTTCACGTATCTTTTAGCTCAGAGAGAGAGAGAGAGAGAGAGAGAGAGAGAGAGAGAGAGAGAGAAGGGGGTGGAGGGTGGAGGGCGTTACTAGCACACCTGTCACCTGCTTAGAGACGTCATGGGTGGGGCAGGTGTGGGAGGTGCCAGGACAGTCAATCATTGTCCCCTCTTACAACACATTACGTCAGATGTTTTGTTTGGTTCTTGATTCTGTGTGCGAGTTCATACGTGTGTGTGTGTGTGTGTGTGTGTGTTTATCTATGTAGGAGGTGTGTTTATGTAAAGACCTTTGAAATTTGTTACGTTTTTATTATCATCATCATGTTTCTTCCCCCAATGCAGCACTACCGCCACCATTATCACCACCACCACCACCATCATCATCATTATCATCATCATCATCATCATCATCATCATCATCATCATCATCATCATGTCTTCTACCCCCTCCTCCATCATCATCATACCCTCCTCCTCCCCCTTGCCATCATCATTATCATCACCTTTACCATCATCATGCTCCTCCTCCTTTTGTCATCACCACCACCACCACCACCACCACCACCACCACCATCATCATCATCATCATCATCATCATCATCATCATCATCATCATCATCATCATCACCGCCGCCGCCGCCGCCGCCGCCGCCGCAACCACCACCACCACCACCACCACCACCATCATCATCATCATCATCATCATCATCATCATCATCATCATCATCATCATCATCACTACCACCACCATTACCATCATCATCATCATCATCATCATCATGCTCCTCCTCCCCCTTTTGTCATCATCATTATCATCACCACCATCATCATCATCATCATCATCATCATCATCATCATCATCATCATTAGCATCATCATCATCATCATCATGTTCTACCCCCTCCATCATCATCATGCTCCCTTTCCTCCTCCTCCTCCTCCTCCTCCTCCTCCTCACTCCCTCATTCACTATTCAATCTTACACCTGCAGCCAGTCAGAACCAGTTCTCAGACAGCCTTGCAAGGACTTGGAGTTTGTTACTTTATCTTTTTTGTAATGTAATCCTTTCTACCTTTTTGTTAACCTTGTCAGGTAGGACAAGATACACACACACCCACACCCATCACAGTCAGACACAGATCACATGTAATGAACAAAAAAACAAGACCTTTACTGGATTCTTTACTTCCAAGGCAAACCGTTAGTTATTTCACCCCAGTAAGTGAAGGCCAGACAGATGCATTGTGGATTCCAGGTACTGAGTTATTTTCCCGCTGTGATGTGGTTTTGTGGGCTTCTCTTGTCATATAGGAGTGATACAAATTTTTAGCCAGTGTTTGTGTATATGTATAATAATTCTTGTGTTGTGGGGTTCTCATGTCAGGAAGGAATGATACAAAGGATTTTTAAGGGATTAAGAATAGAGCCATGTATATTACTTTTATATTATTTTATATACATACAGATCAGTGTATTTCCTTCATATACTTAAAAGTTTTATGAGTTGACTTATTTTGTTACTTGATAAGGAGACAATCATGTTTTATAGCAAACATGTAGCAGATTGGTCTTATTTTGCCCTGCTGAGGGTAGTATGTATATCAACGTAGTAAGGCAAACTGGTCAAGTTGAACAAAAGAGTGAAAGGAAAAATGCAAGTTACTTTTGGTACTCTTTGTAAAATTAATATAAAAGGGTAGAAAAGGAAATTACCAAGTTATTGTCACTTCTTTTAAGAAAAATTTGGTAAAGAAGAGATGTACTTGAAGTGATCAGATTAGGTAAATTTGTCCTCATAGTCCTACCATCAATTAGTTATAGGTTGGTATGAAAAGAAGAAAAAAGGTTATTTGGTCACTGTCCTAAGTTAAGGGAACAGGAAGTTGCTATGGTTAGTTTAGTGAAGTTAGTTGTTATATAGTTCCCTCTAAATGGTCCGGTATAGATCAGTGGGAGAAGGAAATAATTGTTATTTTGTCATTTCTCTTAAGAAGATTAAGTTTTGTCATTCCCTTGTAAAAAATAATAGAAAAAAGCAGTTAATTTGATCAGTTTAGTGTATGGAAATTTCTCCCGTGAAGGAGTTGATATGAAAGGAAAGAGCCATTTTATTTTGTCATATCCCTTTAGAAAATACATTATTTTGTCACTTCACCTGAAGACTTGTGTAAAAAGTAGGTTCAGTTTGACCAGTTAATGAATTTCATATTCTTTGTCTGAAGTAGTTAAAGGTTCTAAAAAAGCAACAAAAACAAGAATAGCAATAAAAAGAAATGAGAATTCCATTGTCAAGATATGAATTTTTGCCTCTCAAGTACAGTAGTGTTAGCGGAATCTTGGTGAAGCTGTGTGGTTTTTATTTGTCTGCTCAATGTCTGAGTTATGTCACTATATTTAAGAAAGGTCAAATGTCACACACTTGTCATTTGACCTATACACAGGATGCAAGTGTAACATTAGCACACGCACACACACACACACACACACACACACACACACACACACACACACACACACACACACACACACACACACACACACACACACACACACACACACACACACACACACACACACACAGGCATGGATACACACACACACACACACACACACACACACACACACAGGCATGGATACACACACACACACACACACACACACACACACACACACACACACTGCCCACATGTTAACAGTTAGCATTTTCTCTGTGTGGTGTTGCTAATTTTTTGCTAGTGAGGTGCTGCAAGACCTAATGTAAGCTAACTGAATTTGATTTAACTCCAATAGGATGAAAATATGACTAATAATGATAAGGAGTAAAAAATGGGAAAAAAGTAAGAGAACACATTAGAAAGCCTTAAAAAGTGACCAAGGAAAGATATGAAGAAGCGCAATGAGAGAAACAACAAGGATTAAGAGTAAAAGAAGGTGGAAAGAGATTGAGAACAATATATAGTGCCTTGAAAGTGACAAGTGACTAACAGTAGCAAGCCACAATAAATAAAAGAAAAAAGAAAGAAAGAAAAGGCAATTGAAGAGCTTATAAAGTCACCAAGGAAAGTGGTATAGTTATTGAAGTATAATAGAGAGAAATAACAAAGATAAAGACAAAGAGAAGCTGTGGAAAGCTTTAAAGTGAGGAAGGTGGTAAAATCATTAAGAGGTAAAGAGAACACCCTAGAATATCTTAGAAAAACGAGAAAAGAAATTCACATGACTAGTATTTGTACTTGAAGGAGAGAGAAACAATAGGTAAGCATGAATGTTTAAAGAATAAGAGAGGAAAGATGAAAGAAAGCATCATGTATTTAAAAATACAAGTATTCTTAACTGAAGGAGAGAGAAACAGTAGGTAAGAATGAAAGTTCCAAGAATAAGAGAGAAAAAGATGAAAGAAAACACCACTGATTTAAAAGTGTGACAACTGACATATAAAAGTGAGACTTGGACGTAAAATGAAAGTCAAGAAGTCAAGTGTCTGGGATGCAAACCGTTGTGTTGTCACTATTAGTTGTCTGAGAGCTGGAGGTGGTGGTGGTGGTGGTGATGATGGTGGGACAGTCAAGGTTGGGTTAATATCTTATGAGGTATATTGGTTATTGTTATGCGATTGGTAAGATGTGATTGATTGAGTGTATAAGAAATCAATTTATCATGCTTTGTTTTTTATTAGATTGGTGTGATGTGATTGATTATATAAGAAATTGACTTGTGTTGTGTTGATTAGTTTTTGTTATTTGTGAGACATAATGGATTGTATAAGAAATTGTAACTAATGTATTGTTTGTATGTATGTATGTTTGTTATCTGATAGGTAAGTCATCATGGTTTATTCAAGACTGGAGTGGAGTAATGCAGATATGATGCTAGAAATCTATAAACATGTAAATGTAAAGAGCAACCTGAAATCCCCAGCCAAGAGTTAGATTTGTCACCACTACAAGTAGGAAGGAGTGTCATGTAAGAGCTGCACTGTTGAGCGACTTGACTTTCAACTGGACTGGCTTAGATCCATTGTGTTGAGATTAATTGTCACACATTACTGCTACTACTCATATTAGAAGAATAACAGTAATAATGATGAAAACACATGAGTGGAGTATGTAAATAGAAGTAAACTTGCATCCACTGTGTTGCAAATTATCATGTTAAGATGTAATGACTACTACCACTGCTACTGCTATTGCTACTGTTGTTATTACTGTTGCTGCTTCTAATACTCATACAGCACTATCATTACCATTACAAAAGAATAACAGTTAATAAAGTAGAAGTAAAGTAGTGGAGTAAACAGAAAGAAAAATGTGGTCTCATTGTATTGCCAATTGTTATGGTGTGATGTGTGAATACTAATTGCTACTGGAGAATAACATTAATCATAATGAAAGTACAACAGTGGAACAAATAGAAACAGGCAAACCACCACAGAGGAAATTGTAGGTTACAGCACTGTGGATAAAACTAGAAAACTTGTGTAACATTGGCGACAGAAATGTGAGTATATATAGACACACAGGATGCTGCTTTAGGCATGGTAGATAATGACCTGCTTTTTTTACTAGGTATTTTTGTGATGCACTAATTTCCCTAAGCATTCAGGGCACTTGAAATATATTTGAAGTTTTATGCCCTTGGCTAGTGTTCTTAACACAAATGTAGAAAGTACAGAGGAAAAGATTGTTAGTTTTGTTGTGGTATTTGTTTGTTTTGTACTAGTATAGTTGAGGGGATATGTCCTCTTTGACATCTAATATATATATATATATATATATATATATATACCCTCCTTGCATAATTTTGAGATAAGCATCAGTTAATGGAGCTTGTTGAACATAAATAGGACAAGATAAAGTGCTGATGGGAATATGACAGAGTAGCTGGGAAAGAAATGTAAATACAGGACTTGGCTGAATGCACCATTTAAATTATTATTTGTTGGAAGTTGTTAGATATGAATAGGTCAAGGTGTGGTGTTAATGGAAACATTAGAGTATATCTGGGAAGGTGAGGTGGGTCCTAGAAACAAGACTTGGCTGAATGTTGTACCTAATCATGCTTCTTGGCTGGGTGCCATCAGGTGACTCAGGCTGACCCCATGTGAACAGACCATCTGCTCAAAATTGTAGTGATCATTTCCAAGTAAAGAAACAAAAATAAGTCAGCACTGAGAACACAGCATTGTTTTCATTGATTTTGTTTCTATGTTTTTTGTTGAATTTATGGTGTTCTGGAGATGAGAATGTGCGGGCCAATCCCTTATATCTCTTTTCTTTACATTTGTTTCAAAATTATTAAGTGTAGATGTGGGTGCTTTTAACTGTTGAAGATGTCAGATCACCCAAGGCAGAGTGGCTTGTTTTGTGAGTAGTGCACGTGATACAGTTTGGCACGTGTCAGGTGTCCCCTCCTTGGCCCTTTACTACAGTGTTGTTCAATTCAGGCTGTGGTGAGGTACTTCACTTGTCACCTGTGCTATCATGCTGCCACCAGACAATATGCCTGATAAAGATTGTGATAAAGATCATGATAACACTAATCTTGCAGAATGTGTTAAGTAAGCATAACAAACACCCAAGGTTTTAAAAATTTAAAGACTTCATACCTCCTAGTCAGACATGCATGACATGATTCTCTTGTAAACCTGGCTGGCTCCAATTAATCTTGTATTGTACAATAACTCAATCAATATTCTGATTATTATAATTTTGATGATGAATGAGAGAAAAGGCTGATGAGAGACTCTACATTATATACTTTATCCCTTGTGAGTGAGTTGAAAAGTATTTATTGCATTTCATCTCTTGATACTGATAAGAAAGATTACTTTTGTACTATTGTTAAGGCATTGTAAAGTAAATGTTAATCAGAAATTTCAAGATCTTTCCCACAAATGTTATGCAATATTATGCATCTGAAACCATATTTTTCTGTAGTGAACTGTAAACACTCAGACACATGACTCAGCAACACCACCTGGTATCTATAAAACACAAAGAACGGCTTCAAGTAAACATTAAAGTGTTGGCAGGTTTTAAAGCCATTGCTTCATGTTCTTTGTTGGTGAAGGAAGCACCAAGTGTTGATCATACCCATGTGAGATGTGTTTTTTCCTTCCTATTCCATTGTTGTCCTCCATCTAAATGCTGTCCTTCCTTTCTTTCTTACTTGTGTGTGGTGCATTTATTTAAGGTTCTGCCTGCCTTTGCTTTCCTTTCCTTTCAATCACTGTATTTATTTCAATGTTTTGTCTGTAGTGTCATACCTCTACAAACGAGTTAAATTCCTTCCACAACTGAGCTCGTATCGTGAAATAGCTCATATGGTGGAACAGGATTTCCTATTTAAATACATGTAAAACAGAATAATGCATTCCAACACGAGAAAAACATGCAAATTAAAGTTTAGTAATACCAATTTACATTGAAAGAAAGTAAACATTAATAAGGAAAACATTGATAAATGGTATTTGTTATTAAAATAAACATTATAAATACAGATAATGTAAATAAATGAATAAATAATGTTAATATCAAGTGATAAAAAATGCACGTAGGTTAACTCGCATGGTGGAGATGTAAGATGGTGGCGGAGAAGGGGAGGAGTGAAATCAGCTGATGAGAATTAAACTTACATGATAAAGATAATGAAATTAATCGAGACTTAAAAATAACTTAGCGCTATTTTTTTTTCATCTTTTCTGTTTTATAATTTTTATTATTATTATTATTATTTCTTATTCACTGCGAACTAGTGGTGGTTTGGCGTAATTGAATGCTTGCGGCTCGTATGGTGAATATTTCCTCGTATCCTGGGCAACGATTAGGCTCTTTTCCCAGCTCGTATCTTGGAAAATTCATATCCTTAAGCATTCATATGTAGAGGTATGACTGCATCTTCTTTCTCTTGCTTGCAGTGTCTGACGTGTCATGTGTTGTGTTTCAGAGTGAGTGATCACAGGATGCCGGTAGGAGAGGCACACATTCACTCACCATGCTGATGGACCAGGAGCCAGTGAGCATATTTTCCCCATGGGCTTCATACGACCTCGGCACCTCTCTACTCAACAAACAAGTGAGTAGTGGCAGGCATAGGCAATGGTACCATACTGCTGAAGGGAGAGGCAAGAAGGAAAGAGTAGCGTGCTAAGGGAAAGGGATAAAATGTATAGAAAGTAACATATGCAAAGTAATAGACAGTTACCTAGGTAGTTTGAGAGTAAATAGAAGACACAGAGCTACTTTAGTCTCTCTATTGTGTCAGGTTAAGAAAATTATGAGTATGACTTTATCTTGAATGGCTGAATTTGTTCATATCTCTATGTATAGTATGTAGAGTATTTATTTTATTTTTATAGATCTTTGTTTGAATGTAGATACCAAGTCATATATCTGTTAATTTTGTGGAGCTTTCCTCACATCTTCACTTTGCTCTCCAGAGTTGTCGTGGAAGGACAGGAAGTTTAGAGAAGGGCAGTGGAGCTGGTGGTGGGGGCGATGGCGGTGGTGGCGGTGGAGGCAGCCTGGGAGGGAGTCGGCTGGTGGATGCACTCATATCCAGTGTGCTGGACGAGACAGACCAGCTTGGACTAGCACACCTTCAGGACAAACCAGAGAAGTGAGTGGGGATACTCATTGCTGTGTGTAGGAGTGAGTCCAGTATGTAATATTGCACTTATTAGGAGTAGACTTATTAACCCAGTATTTATTGATCTACTAATGTACAGTACGACCCTGAGCTTATGTGATCATATTTTCTTATTTGTATTCACTAAGTCTTTTTAAAGCTATTGTTATGTGTATATTTTTCTCACATCCCTCATTTACTTCCATTTTAATTTTGTTAATGTGTTATTGGATAATCTACTTATCCATCTCATCTCTTTGTACACTCCCAGTTGTGGCACCAGTGGTAGCATTGGCAGCTCACGACTCCTGGGGAGGGAGACAGGGAGTGATGGAGTGCTGTGGGGGGTTGGTGGCGGCAGCAGCAATGGTGGCCTGGGGCGCGGGAACCACTCAGATGATTTTTTCTCAGCCCCAGTTCATCCCCAGACCCAGACAGACTTCATGAACTACCTGTTTGACTCAGCACTGCAGGAGGAAGAGGTAATCTGAAAGACTGTCAAGTGATGGATGTATTTTCTTATTTATTTCAAGAGTTTTTATCTTTATGGAGTTTGCCAACTTTTTGCTATCACTGCATCAGCTAAGATGAATGTCAGCTAATGCTTGTGCTTTTTCCAACAGACCAGCTTGCAAGGGAACTATGGAGAATTTTTCCGAGAGCGAGAATTGAGTGGCAGTTCTCGGGATTCTGGGTATGGTTCGTTCCTTGGGGTGGGTGGCTCAGGGTCCCCACCAGGCATGTCCTGTGGCAGCCAAGCCTCCCTGTGTGACTTGCGCAAGGGGCCACCAGATGCACTCCCCCTCCCAGCCAATGGCCGCATCAGCCACGACTTTGACCAACTCACCAGCGAGTTAAATGCTCATAAGAACTTCCTGGACAATCTGCATCGTCTCAACCAATTGAATGGTGGCAGCTCCCCAGGCCTCCCCCTCCTCACACCTCTGGGGGACCTAGACCCTCTCCTGGCTGGGTCTGATCTAGCAGACACCTCCACCCTGGGGTTAAGTCAGCTCCTCCCTCCCACAAGGGATCTTCCCCATGATCTCCTGCCTCCTTCTTCAACGCCCACTTCCAGTGGTCCATTCTCCATTTCCTCCCTGGGGGTCAAGTCAAGCCTGGGTATCGACATGATCCGTGGCCAGCCTCCCACAGTCTCAGGGTCAGGGCCGCCAGTCCAGTCCACACATCAGACCAATGGTCTTGGTGACAAGGGACAACAGATTGCCAACCTCCTCAGTGGGATGAACATCAATGATGCCTCCTCCCAGGCTGGTGTGGGACCTCTCAGCAGTCACCATCTGGGGGCCCTTGCTGCCCTGTGTGCTCCCAATCTCTCTGCCTCAGCAGCTAACCAAGTTAACTCGGGTAACCTCAATGGTCACGCCCTCTCCAGCAGACCTCAGTCATCACCAAAGTACCTAAATTCTCAGCCATGTATCTCTACCAATGGGGAAATCTCTCCCAGCATGATGAGGAAGCCGCGCCCCGATGATGAGCGTGTGTCCCTGTGTCTGGGCTCCCAGCCTGGTAGTCAGGGCTCCCCACCTGGATCCAGGATGCCAGACCAACTTGTGGGACCCTCCAAGGATGGCCCAGGGCACTGTGGGCCTGTGGGGCCAAAGGGGCCATTCCTGGTGCCTCCACCAACATTCCCCCCAGCTGATGGTGTGCCTCCCTGGGAACTCATTCCCCCTGTGACAGAGGTTTTTCCTCCACATGGACCTCCCCCTCCTCTTCTTCCTCCAAACACAGATCTTCTACCTCCATTTGCTGACCTTCCCCCTCATCCCCTCCTCTCCATACCACCCCCCCTGCTGGGGTTCAGACCATTTAGGTGAGTACTGGCATCAATCCAATGTGTCCATGTGTGAACTCTTGAGAGACACTTACTTAGTAATGTTTTATTTTATGCTTATCCTCCTCTGTGGCACAAAGAATAATTTTGTTGCAGGCGCTCGGGTGGAAGTAGTGAGCTTCACTCGCGGCTGGAAGAATGCTACGACCAGTTTCGCCAACTGGAAAGAGAACGAAAGAAGACAGAGGCTGAGCTGGCCCGGTGTTTCCCTGGGAAGAGGGTGTCCTCGGCCAACACAGTGCCACTTCCCCGCCTGCCTCCCTCGCCCTCACGTGTTGACCGCCTCATCATTGACCACCTGAGGGAACATGCCAGGGTGAGCACTAATGTACTCATACAACCTGACATTCCTTCTGTGCTTAAGGTCACATTAGGTCACTAACATAATATGGTATTTAACTGTGATTATTTGCTCTTGCAGGTGGTGACTTTGATTGGCAAGATGGAGCGGCTGCGTGGTTCATCTCTGCAGTCCGGCATCCATCGCTCAGTGGCCCAGTGGCATGAGGCCGTCACCAGCGTCCAGGAGAAGAGGCGGGATGAGGTGGTGAATGCCATCACACAGCGCCACAATCCTCTGCCCAATGGCCACAGCACCAGTGAGCAAGGTCTGTATAGGAATGTGCAGCTGGGGAAGTGGTAGAGGATAATGATAATACTGAGCCATCTTTGAGAGATAGAGTAATGATTGGACAGATGACCATACTACTTAACAAGGATGTTCCTGAAAAATCATTATGCTTGATATCTTTGCTAATTTATATTACCACCATAGTAAACAGAAGAAATATGCTTCATGACATTGCTAACTCAACACAACATATTATAACACATGTTCCTGCCTGCAGACCTCATGGCTCTGGCAGCTGCAATGGGGACCCTTGCCAATGCCAGCCGTGGTGCCCGCACTGCCATGTTCTGTGCTCTGACCCTCACTACACACTACAGTATGGAGCCCAGCCTTGCCTCAGCCTCTGCCTTGCCTCCCAACCTCTTGCCTGAGTCATGTTCCTCTGCTGCCTCTCTCTCTCCTGAGGCAACCCCAGAGCCATCACAGTTGTCCCCGGCTGCCTCCTCTTCATCAGCCTCGTCCTCCTCTCTGTCATGTACTGCTACTGCATCCTCATCTATTTCTTCATCTTCAATGTCATCTTCCTCTCCATCCTCCTCCTCTTCTCCCTCCTCTTCATCTCCAGCATCCTCTGTGCCTCCAACACTGACTCTGTCCTCTACCACAGAAGCTTCACATGTTGCTCCATGTACCACCTCTTCTACTTCCTCTCCTTCCCCTGCATCTCCTTCTCCTTCCTCTTCTCCTTCATCATCTCCATCAGCTTCATCTATCCCTTCCTCCTCCTCTTCTTTGTCCTCCTCCTCCTCCACAACTCCGGCACCAGTCATCTCTGAGGACGGCCCTGCGGTGAGTGCCAGTGAGAAGAGTGAGACTCCACCCACTCCCACCACCACATGCGACACCATTATCACCACCACCACCACAGCCACTGACGACCAGGTGTGTGTTGGCGCCTCCCCCAGCTCACCACCACCTCCACCGCCACACACCACGGCAGCCTCCACCCCCACTACAACACCCTCCACCACTACCTCCCCTCCTGTGCCCTAATGTCTCACAAGTAAGTGGTAGTAGAACAAGGTGAGAATCATGAAAACCATTAATTTATGTATTAACTATTTGATAAAATGTTATTTGGTTGCTGTGACTTCAAATTGTATGAAATGCAATTTGTTAGTACAATATAATGATGATTACAACAACTAGAAACAGGTACTTAAATCAAATTTATTATTTTATAAAACATCAAGATTGAAACCTTGAAGTAATACTGTAACATATTGATGTGTGTGATGTAAAGTTTTGATAACGAGTTGGAACAATTTAGAGTCGTTTAGTGTTACTGTCATGATCATGGTTATGGTCCAAAGAACCAGTGTTGAGCATCAAAATGCCAGTCAATAATGTTTGGGGTAATGAGTCATGATTTACCATGCTTCAAGATGTATGTATGTCCATTGATGGTTAATGTTGCTATGTTAAGGATGAACAAAAGATTATTGCTGTTAACTAGTAGCCCAAGATCTATATTTGTATGACATATATGGAGTATATACAGTATGTATGGATATATTTGTGTACAAAACACATGCACATGAATATATGAATATATACATGGATACATGACTTCATACATAGATATTACTATTTAATATTATGGATGGGTAGAAGCACAATTCATGGTTAGACTTCCTGTCTTGGAACTAGCTAATACCCAGCCCATCAGCTAGCTGTTGGTCAGGTCTCTCACATGCTGCTGCAATGAATACTTACTCAAATTTTTATACCATTTTTCATGTCAATGTAATTTTACTCTAAATTTCAAGAGTGGGTCAACATGCATGCATCAAATTAGGGTTACCAAAAATTTTTACATGGGTGCTAATTTTTTTGGTCAATTGTGCATGACTTGAAGCAAAGTGAAATGATGGGTGACTTTTGTCCTAGGAGATAATTTGTTGCAAGGCTTGAGGGAGACACTGAAGCTTATGACAAACTCACAAGTGATTGTGCCAACCAGGGCTCATTAGCTCTCAGAAGCTTGCTCATCAGTTCATATCTCTTCTCACAGTTCAAGTGGAGAGCAATATAGTGTATGATTTTTGCTATAGGATTTCTATGTCATTTCAGTTAATATATATGGAATAATTTATATTTTTTGCAGTTTATATAATGATGCTAACAATACAAGGACCCTGTGAATTCAGATTGCATAGTACCTTAGGTTTCTTAGCTTTTTATGTTTTAAGAAGTGTTTTATTATGTTTGGAAACGTCTTCATGAAAGACGACAAAGATGTACCCGACTGATTGGCAGACACATTGGATCTTCTATTATCTTGTTTGACTGCTAGTAAGACAACGTGTCTCTCATAATGGCCTTTCCGGATAATTTAGCTTAGTTCTTGTTGGGCTGGGTAGCTCATTGTCACCCTTTAGGGCACACTGAAACACATGTATTGGGGAACCTCTCCAAGGGTCTGTGGACAGGGATGCACCCTTTGAAGTATTATGACTACTATTATTTATCTATTTATTTATCATCATTATTGTTTTTTTCCATTGCATGTAGGTAGGCTCAGATGTTATTGATGATCCTTTCAGTTTTTGTCCACAGGCTCATGTTTTATGTATATTTGTCACTCATGGTGTATATCATATTTTTCAAAAGCTTTGCCAGTGTTGCAGCAATAACTAGGCTCAGATTAGTCTCAGCATGGGTTCAGCATAACTTATTGGCAGCTGTATTACATGCATTATACATTCATGCATTATGAATATTAAGTTTGATAAAAAAAACTTGAAAAGTCACTGTTTTGGGACTCAACAAATTTGAAAGGCACTATGTATGCCAGAAGCAAAAACTAAGGTGCAGACAAAGCGCACTCCATATTTCTTCAATTTCATTAATACCAATCTGATGAAAAAAAAAAAAAAAAAAAAAAATTACATAGAGGCTTTCAGATTAAACTTGGCATGCAACTACTGACCAGAGGCGAGGCGATGGGGTGTGCTCACCCCTCCCTCTCTCTCTCAGACGCCCGAGCATGCTGCTGCCCCTTGCTGGTGACGAGCAAAACTAGGCTTCTTCAGAAAGGGTTGTAGCTTAACTCACTGTGATAACTATTGCATGGTAATGTGATTCTGTATTACTTATTAATCCTTTGATATGGAGGCAATCTCTGGAAGACTGTTTAGAAGTGGGTACAAGTGTGCTTCTTAGGGGAGGGGGAAGGTGTCTCTTATTGTCATAATGGTTGAACAAGTATCTAGTTGCCTACTTCCCAGTGCTCTGCCATATCAACCATTTGTACACCATGGCGGCCTTTACTTGGCCCATACCCCATTACTCTTCTTTTCATCTGGAACACACTAGGTAATATTAAGTAAGGATGATGAATAATCCCAGTTTTTTGTCATCTACTTAGAGATACTTTTTTTTTTGCTTTGTGTAGCACTCAGTTGACAGTTGTTGTTGTTCTGCCTGGAGAGGACGTGCCAATTACTCCCAGACACTCACAGTGTCATCACGTTATTGATGGACATCCGTTGGCTTTTCTATTTTGCAACATAGCTTTTTGACCATTTTGATAGACCGGTCTGATTTCAGTTACCTGTGTTTTTTCCTTTTTAATTTAGCTTTATTTGTTCATTGTTTTCTTTCTCTGGAAATTCTTACTGGGTTCATATTTATACGGCTTGTTGATGTTCTAGTCTGTCACAAGGTACATTATCATTCTTATTATTGTCAATCATTATCATTATTATTATTATTATTATTATTATTATTATTATTATTATTATTATTATTATTATTATTATTACTGTTATTATTGCTCTATTATTCTCATTACTTATTTTTATAACTAACATATGATTATTTATTCATAATTTCTGTGGTGGATATTGCTGTGCTTCTCCTAGGAATTGGTGTATGGTGTTAGCGTTTGGTGTTAGCCTTGCTGTGCTAGGTGAGGCTGTAGGCTGTGGCAGAAGTGAGATGTGGATAAACTCCTAACTCAATTGAGGATGAAGAGGAGGAGGAGGAGGAGGTGAATATGAATGAGGAGGAGCAGGAGGCAAAGACAAAGGAGTAGGAGGAGAAGGAGAAGGAGTCATAGGAGGCTAAGAGTATTGTGTTGTCACAAGGAGGTTCTCATTGCCCAAGATTGTGGGCATCACCTTGAATGAGCTGGATTTTGTTTGCTTTGTATGGATGTCTTTTTGGGGGTACAGGGATATATCTATTTTAAGTGGATGCATTTACCAACATGCTTATTTTTATTGAATATGATTTTTTTGTTGTGTGTGTGCTTACCTCCATAGTATTTGGAAGTGTGTGTCATCTTTAGTAATGTAGATTTTTGTGCCTTTCATTCCTTGATTAGTTGACAAAGTTGTGGAATTTTTGTTGACTACTGCAACTAAAGGGGAACCTAGACTGGGCTTGTGCTGGTTCATGTGCAGCTCAGTCACTCTTTGCACTGTTGTGTGTTTGTGACGTTAAGTGTGTGTTTTGGGCATACTCAGGTTTGTGTTTCAAACTTTCTTGTTAAACTGCAGTGCTTTCTCTCACTTAAGCTCTTTTCCTCTCCCTATTTTTACTTTCACTTTCCCTCTCCTTTTTTTTTATGCTTCTGGCAAGATATTCAGTGTTTGATGCCTTACATACATTACAAAACCTATTGTTGGATAAAGCACACCTTAACCAGATCCGAGAGAGAGAGACTTGTGCTCTGTGATTGCGTTGCTCCCTGTGCCTCACCCCTAAAGGAAACTGCTGATCCTGAAACATTTTGCTGAACTGCTTCATGTTCATTCCTCCTCATGGTCTCATGTTGTCTTATCACAGGAAGTTTATTATTGTTTTTATTCTGAGTGAATGGACTTCAGTGAGGAAATTTACTGTTGTTTTTATTCTGAAGGAATGAACCTCTGTGCATTTTTAATTAGATGAGAATTTGATGTATTACGAGACTCTGCCTAAGTCTTATGTTGACAAGGATGTTTTCTTAATTGTTGTTTTAAATGGCGATCATGTTTCTGTTCAACAAACATCCTGCTGAGGGGTGTGGGGCAGGCTGGTGCTGCCCGCCAGGAAGTGGAAGGGTGCGGGGAAGTTACCGGGCTGTGTTATGTGTGTATTGAGATACGTAACTATCATCTGTACAGCATCAAGAGTTTTCACGTTTTTACTGCCCATGAATAATTAGTGATGACCAACAAGTGCATGTTCGTGTTACTGTACAATAATGAAAATTTTGTTCTGTGGATGGCTAGATGTTAGGCTCAGGTGAGGTGTATTGAGGCTGTGTGATGGAAATAGAGCTTCGTGAGCTGTTACTTTGATGGAAATTTAGAACCTTAATGGCTTCATAACCAAAGCAGTAACATTAGTAATCATAGTTTTGCATTGTGTATGTGATCAGTAGATTTTTTTTCCACCTCACACAAAGGAAGATCTTCACAATGACTAGCTGAGGCTGAGGATGTAAATTAGTCTGTTGATCTGTTCTGTGTGTGAACTTTCTGTGTTTGGTTCATAGTTTGCAGAACCAGCAATCCACAGGGTGGGTGAACCAGCATATCTCAGGGTCTTTGTTTGCTCCTAGAAGTCTTATGCTGAGTGAATATAATAAAATAATCCATAATAGTGTTAGCAATTTTTTTTATTATTTTTTATTTATGCAAGTGTTAACTGCTATTTACCTCAAGGTTTACATTTAGCATTATATAAATATATATACATCTCAAGTCCATCAGTTCACAGGGCAGTTGGAAGTCTCTCTCACCAGTATTGGTATCAGTCGTAACAAGCAACAATGAGGCAATTAGCAACCATGTGCTTTGGGTAGGCACTCTGCCCAGGGAGGGAACTAATTGCTCTGTGAAGGGACATTCTTTTGAGCACTGGTTAGTCACTGACGTGTAGAACTTTTTGAAGACATTTTCTGAGTAATTTACTGTTGAAATTGCTCACACTTTCAAAGGAGGGGTGCCATCCAGGGCTGTTGTAATCAAGACTTGTCAACTGTCTCACTGTGGAGGTGACTCAGAATCATGATACCTTTATTGTTTGGACTGTTTACACGGACCATTGCCTAACTTACTAAACTCTAAAGGCTACATTTTATGGAAGATTGAATGGCTACCGTAAAGTTGGAATCATTTACCCTAAGTGTGTTGAATAAAGCCTTGTGGATGAGGGCTGCATTCTGTTTAAAGAAAAAATTAGATGTCAAACATGTCAGTCGTAGTGAAGTCCTTGCAGTGGGCTGAGGGCATCAGTGGTGAACACAAGTCAGCAAACACAAAGCATGAGGTCCTGCCCTGGACAAAACACCCCTCTGTGTATACTTACTTGGGAATAGGGAGCACATGGTAATTCATTTGTATGTATATAGGATTTTTAAATTATTGTTATTTTGCCATAAGGAAGTATTACTATCTATATAAATATTTATCATATCTTGTATAATATGCTATTTAGGATATGCAATGCTGATGTAACACTAAAACATGACAATACTTGAAGATGCCTATCATCACTGCATTCTGGCTGGACCAAACTGTGGGTCTCTCAAGGTCTGCCTGTCACAACTCTAGTTTGTGTCACTTTCATAAAGCCACCCAGGGTTAGTGTTTTGTTGTCACTAGGAGAGTCTGATCATGACAATCAACCTGGTCCATATAGATACATGTTTGGAAGGGTGACCTTCTGAGTGATAGGAGGTTACGCCATAGAACACATTCAAACATATGAAGAAAACAGTGGAGAAATTCTATGATTCGCACAGGTGTCCTCTTTCCGATTGACCTTGTCGCTGATAGTCTCTACCCAAAATTAGGGTGTATATGCACGAATTGCTCAAATTTATTATTGTCGTTATTGCCTGTTTTACAAGGCTGAAAGGAATTGATATGCATTAGTGATCTGTGTAGCTTAGAAGGAAATTGTCAAATGGATATTTGTTTATAATTTGCTAGAGCCACCATTTTATTTTTGTTAGGTGAATATATTTATACCTTGTGGTAAGCACTGTATGTCTATTATTGCTGTACCAGCACTGGAAGCAATGCACTGAATGTTTCCAGCCCAGATACTGAAATGCCCTTCTCCCTGAGCATGCCACACCACCACACATGTCTCAGTGGGTGTGTTGTCAAACAAGTCTCAGTTGGTTTACATATAAACAAACAATACAAAAAAAAAAAAAAAAAAAAAAAAAAAAAAAAAATCAGGATAAGGGCTAAATTACATAAATATAATGTATTTCATCTGAGATATCTGTAAGCTATTAGTTATTTGGTGCTCACCTTTAATTATTAATACACTTATTAAATATTAGATTAGCCTGGAGCTTGTGCTGCTCACTGTGTCACCAACACTTGGTTTGAAGCAATCCCAGTGAGGAACACTGATTGTGATTTAATGCTGTGGGTATTTACCTGTATTGTGAGAGCATTTCAAAATATTATGCATTATTATTAGTAAGCACTAGCTATGTATGATTAAGAATCATTGATTCCTACTTTTTCTGTGTTATGAAAAGAGATATACTCTATTGACCTCTGCTGTATACCAAACCAGTCGTTCCAGTCGTTGGTCTTGTTCTTTTTGCTGCCCCCGTGAAAGATTGGGATGAGCAAATTAGAAATTTGAGCCACCTAGGGCAGCCCATTTTGATGGTTTTAAGATTAAGCTTCTACATTCTTTTCCTAGGACAGTTGTGTGGCTCACTAGCTGTGTTTTATTTGATGTTTAGCTGATGCACTATATGATACCTGCCTTACTCTGAAATATTTAACCAAACCTGCTGATGTTCTTACTACATTCATTCCACCAAATAGGAGCTTAGATTATGCATATTGTGCTAAGCTGAAGGTTTTCATTAAGTTTTTATTTGTATATACAGGACGGCACAATACAATGAAATTTATGGCCTGTCAGACTTGAAGATGTGTAGCAAAATTAAGTTAGCATTTTGGTTTTTATAATTTAGTATAACTTTCCGACAACACACAAAAGTAATTGGCAGGGGATTGTCGTTGTACATCAGAATTGGGTGTGGGTACTTTGGCTTTGTATGCCAATGTGCTGGTGATGCATTGCCTTAACATATGTTGGCTTTGTGCTGACTCAGGTGATACACTGCTACACTTGTGCTAGCTTTGTACCCTGACCAATGGTGATTCCTGGCTACATAGGTTGGCTCTGCATGGCAACCAGCTGGTGATACATTGCTGTAACACACATGTAGGCTCTGTACGTCGACCCATTGATAGTACATTGCCATAACACACATACACATACATGCTTATACAGTATATTTTCTCATCCACAAAGATGTAGAGGAACTGCAAGAAACACAGTATTTTGTCAGGGTCAATGTTGTAGACATAATAGCTGAATAATAATGATAATAGGCGATTACCAATGCAAGGGAGACATGTCTTTATCTGGCTTGGAATGCTATGGTTGTGACAATTTTTCACACTGCTCTACCTGGCAGCACCATCTCTGAGAAACGTTAGTCCTTGGTTCTCGTTGCCTGAATGTGGTGGCTATGGGTGGTATCTCGGTCAACTTGTTCCTTGTCCTTTGCCAAATAAGATAGTACAGGGAGTCCTCATTACTTAATTGCCAATAAGTGAGTCTTGTGTTCATGAAAGGATTTCTCTCTGTTTTAAAGCTGATGTCTGGAAGATGCTATGCAATTCTTTGAGCAGAATCCAAAGTGGTGATAAAAGGATGAGAATGCCATTTCTCTCTTTGTAAACTATGTGAATTCTCTCTCTCTCTCTCTCTCTCTCTCTCTCTCTCTCTCTCTCTCTCTCTCTCTCTCTCTCTCTCTCTCTCTCTCTCTCTCTCTCTCTCTGTGGAAACTAAAAAGTGATTTATTAGATGCTGTGTTTCATATGCACACAAGAAATGACAATTTTTTGAATTCTTTATATTATTGTCAGTTTTCACATTGTATCAGCTGTTACAAGAAAAATGAGTATTCCTTGTGCTTGAATATGCCAGAAAGTATTGAATCTATGCCATTGATATTGGATGTGCTATTTGCTGTTGGGCAAAAAAACCTAAACCCGTATTCCACATTCCGGTGATATTTCTTAGTCATTGTAATCATATCAGGTGTAGGTAGACCTTTTATGCTGTGGCATTTCAAACTGTGACTTCTCTTGCATACAGCTGTGACCAAGAGGCAAATGATTTGGCTGTAGCCCTATGAAGACATGGCAGTTGGTCCCACAGTAATGTCAGTTGCCAGCAGTGGTGACACTCGGTTATGGTCTGGTTCTGTTCTGCTTGTGTCACTTAGTTTTTGTTCCTTCTTGCGCTGCTCCTTTCACTGACTCGATTTGAGATGGTGCTACCAAATTATTGTTTTTACTATATGTGCTGCTAGTCTGTCTTACATATATCACTGCTCTCTGTCTTTCTCTTTCTCTGCCTATCTCTCTGTCTATCTCCTCTCTCTCTTATGCGAACTTACATTTACTGCTTTACCGTCCAATGAAGAAGAATGCTTCACTTGATCCACGATACATAATATGACCCAAAGTTAACTAAAATATTCCTTGAGAAAATAGTAATAATGATGAAGCCAGTATTAGAAGAAGTGACTCAGTTCTTATGGGGCTTCAGTTATATAGCTTACAAAGGTTTCAAGTTGTCACCATTGCTGTTTTTACTTTGTTGCCAGCAAACACCTTTTATTCAATATTTTTATCCAAGTTTATAACCTCAGCATACCAAATAAACTAAACATATATTAGAATTAGATGCCATACTATGGAGCTTAATGTTCAATTCTATTCTGTATTGCTGCCATTTTCTAGCCCAATAAGAAAGTATTAAATACTCTACACTTCTAAGTCCAATAAGGTTATATACATATAGGTGATGGAAGGAATCCCTTGAATTTGCTACATATTAACATGTCAGTAATACAATATGTGATGAACCTATCCATATTATGATGCATGGGACTTGTAGATTCTGAATTCAGTAATAATGTTAGAGATCGTGATTTATATTGTTTTACATAACTAGAATTTGCCGGTGATGTCACACTCTGCTTGCTAGTTCCTTATGGTGGCCGCTTCCCCCCATTACACTTAACTGTGGCCTTGTGTGTCAAATGTTGGTAGCTCTCAGAATCTTGGGATGTGTTGCCTCCCCTCATTGTGACCCTGGGAGTGCCACACACCCTGGTGAAGGCACTCTGGGCACTGATGCCTCTAGACCCTGCCACTGTCTGCTGGGGCCCACATGTTATAACAAGAGCCTTACTGCAGGTCTGTAATTGAGTGCATATGTTATGTATCTTAAAGGATGCCAAAGATTTGCTGTTATTGGTGTCTGTGTCATAGTGGATGTCTTCTTGACTGTTCATGTCAATGGTTGTTTCATATCTCCCATCGTTTAGAAACTATGGAACTGTAGGTCTTCCCAAAACGAGATGATAGAAGTCACATATGAGTTTTGCCTTTGTCCCAGCAAGGTATTTTTTCATGAAGTCAAATTCAGAGGTATTGTCTTACTCTTCCAGTTACATACTTATCATACTCATGTTCTGAATATACCTTTGGGCCATTACAAAGGGATGTGGCAGTGCACATTTCCTAACCTCTCAAATGGTATGCCCAATAATAGCAAGTAGCTGTCTTTTCCTGTATGGTAAGCAGTCACTTTAGATAATGGCATTAGTTGTTATTCCACAAAGTTGTTAAGGATAGTTCTTTCTTGTGTGATCAGGTATTATAATATAGGACTACTTGAGAGAAACTGTAGATATAGTGGAAGCACCAAGTGTTCTCACAACCTTGGTCATGCAAATGGGTCAATACTTCACTCCTGCACCAGCTGCTGTTAATGAGAGATATACAACTTAAAAGTGTAATCGAGCAGTTCCAAAATACATATCATTGATCACTGAGATCTTGAGCCAGTGATAGTGATTGACCATTATCATCAGTTATTCTCCTCTATACTCGGTTTTAAGATTAAGTTAGAGTTACATGATTTCTGAGACAGTATAGTTGTTCTTGAAACAGCTAAGCTTGTATGATTACCAATAGGAATATGAGTTGGTTTTCTGTTTTGTGTTTAAACAGTTTTAAGTTTGTTATTATTTTGAGAATAGTTAATATGCATATTTAGAGTGTGAATAGAAGGCTGTTCTGTGAATGCTTACAAGTAGGAGCTGTTGGATAAAATGAGACGAGATCGAACCACGTGGTTGTTTGGGAGTATTTCTTGGTCTCTAGAGGGTAGTGATGGAAAATCAAATAGACACACTTTATAGTAATAACCCAATACTGCTTTGATCTGTGGCCATTGGCACTCATGATGTCAGGAGCTTTATTGGGTGGTAGCATTTCATGGTGCACAAACAGGAAGGCATGCAGGAGAGTATTTTTATGAGATCAGCATTTATGTGCCTTATGCAGGACGTATGAGACACACCTTTCTTTGTAAGCAGTGATGCGAGTCGTATTGCACTCCACTAAGGCACAAAACTGCTGTTCTGGACACATGCTACCTGTGGCCCATTCCATCTCCTCTCATGATTGGTGTTTCTTCCAGTTTCCTTCCTTAACAAAAAAGTAATTGAGTGATATTATGGTGGAATTTAAAGTTATACATGAATGTGCTTTTCATTATAGCTATATTTAGCCATGTAGACATTGTATGATTATAAGTTGATGAGTGCAATGAAGTGTCATTCATGGAACATCTAAACATTTTTTATATTGCTCCAAACTGGTAGCAAATTTTCCATTTATATTTACTGTTGAGTTATTTGAAAAGTAGGCATTGGAGGGCTTTGAGAGTGCAAATGGTAGTTTAGGTATGATATTATTACTTAACATTAGAGTTAGATGCCTAATAAGTAATCCTATATTGCACCATATGACTTACAGGTATTGAGTCTTGCTCGTATTGATGAACACGTGTAGTGGACACATCACAAAGCTGGGGTGATTCAGTTGTTTTATTGTTCTTTTCTTTCTTATATATATACATAGTTATCGGACAGAATTTGTTGATATTCAGAAGTAACTATTCGTGTGGAGCTCAGACTGTGAACCTTTTGAAAACTGTGATTGGGGAGAACAAAGTTGCAATATGGTTTATTAGTCTTAATTCAATATGTAAAAGACAGGTTTTCTTTTATTATCATTTTGAATGTTATTCATTCCTTGTCACTGATGAGATTGAGGTGAAATGTTGTGATAACACGCAATACATAAAAGGTAAAGGCTAATTATTTTCACTGTTTATATGATCTGTTTTCAGCTTCCTGTGTTTTTGTCTTGAGAGGAATTTTTATGGTGATCTCTTTAGGCATATTTTTGTGTTTTGAAATGGTGTTCAGATCTAATAACCCACAACATGTTTTAGCGGTTTGGCTGAAGTACATGTACCATGAGACTTTTGTGCTTTACGGTTTTTATTTTTTCTGGAATAATGTTGACACTTTCAGAACACATGGTTTGTACACTAAATCTGAAAGTTTGCTACAGTGCAAAAACCAGTGGTTGGAATATGTTATTCTGAGTCAGTTTCCTGAATGGATTAAGATGCACCATAGAGCTTATCTTGAATGGCAAGATATTCCTGTACAGGCTCCACAAGAATTACTCTTTGCCTTTTAAAGGATGCTTGCAAACACTACAAAAGTGCTATTTTGATTTCTATATATAAGTATTATGCATATATATATATATATATATATATATATATATATATATATATATATATATATATATATATATATATATATATATGTATATGCATACGTACATTGCATGAATTGAAGATAATTATAATTTATCACTGCGAGAGTAGTTTTGACACATTAATTGCTTAATATGTTGAAGCACCTCTGATATAGCCAACTTTGGTGTTAATCGTATTTTAGCTGCATTCTTTCAAAGGTATAACTTTTGTTGACCATTTAGCCAATAATGTGTTCATGGTAGTAACTATTGGACAAGTAGTTCTTTAAAAGGCTTTGTTTCAGTGGTGTGGTAATCCAGTCTGTGATTTTTCCTGTGCGGTTTGCAGCTACTGAGGTTGTTGGAGCCTATATTTGGCGGACTGAGCAGGCGCACTCTTTGACGGGGATCAGACAAAGGGCATGAGATCCATGACGGCGGGTGCAGGGTGGCCTTAGAGAGCGTAGCCTAGTGCTTGGTTAGGGAGACACCGGCTAGGATAATCTCAAGAGTTAGTGCGGACAGCTGGCGTTGGCAGAGGTGTTGCACGTGGTCCTGGGCTCACTTTAATACACTTAACGCCAGATCCTTAATAACTGTGTCGTGTGCTATTGTAGAAGAGCTTTTGGTATAGTCCAATATTTAATCTGAGGATGGTTGTATTGTAGTGGCTTTATTTTGTGTATTCGTCTCTACTATATACTACGTAGGTATAATTAATTTTCATTAGACTGACTTCATTATGGGTATTGACTGATAATGGCTCTCCATATCATTTTGTGGCATTTCAGCCTGTTTTGGCATCTTACTGTAAGGGTCTGTTGATTAGCTTTGGTCCAATGCAACTTCTATTGTATCCAAGGGAGTCATAAAGCAACAAGAATAATAAAAAAAAAAAAGATGTTCATATCAGCTAAAAATTTATGCATTTCTTTTGTTACAGAGTTGGTACATACATTTATTGAACAAAACCTAATCATATAAAAAATATCTAAATATTCTCTTTGAATACTTACAGCAAATATTTAATTATATTGTGATAGCTATAAATACTATAATGAAATTTTAAGTATGTACCTGACATGAATGGTGCATTCAACGTGTGTAGACTTGTGGGATACAGTAACTTTTTGACTGGTCAGACTAAACGTGTTCAAGGGCACAATTATTTTTAGGGAATGCCTTTCTTAATGGTTGTGGGTGTTCCAAGGCTGTTGCTCACCTGGCAGTTAATTTTAAACCTAGATGCAATAGATTCTAGTAGGTGCAAGGATTCTGCAGCGTATAGCAACTACACACTTAGCTTAAGGTTGATTTGCCGACGGGATTGGCGAGAGCAGCGGATTGAAGGAAGGTTTGGTCAGCATGTCATGCTGGGGGAGTGTTCTTATCAGGTCCATCAGACGTGCACAAAATCCATTCACCTTTAAATGTGTCCCCATCTGCTGGTTTATGTTCATCTCAGGTAGTGCAGTAATCCTAAGAGTTTATTTATTGTTGTAAACATTTAATGAAGAGCCGTGCCAAACTGTTATTGAAAGGTTGAAGAGTTTATTGTAAATTTCAAGCTGTAGCTTCTCAATCCTCACTTCAAGATGAGGGAAATTTATTTTCTCAGGGGGTGAAAGTGATTCTGTGATTATTTCTTGTCTGACTAGATCTTGTTTCTTGTATATTTTTTGGGTTCTTAACACTGCTAGTCACCAAATTTGATACGCATGTTCTCCAGCAGTATAAAGGTGTATCTCAAAAACAAACAAAGTATCAAAGTAAAATGGACTGACAAATGTTGGTAGACTCAACTGCCGTGCCATGGTGAGCATCATTGCGTCCTTGGCCCTGTGGCTTGGCTGGGGCGTCTTGCAGGCTTGTGGCTGGTAGTGAGGGTGGGGGTTTGGGTGTGTTGCTGACCTATCGAGTGTTGCTGGTGGAATAGAAGAAAGCTGGGACGTGATTTTGCTCATTATCTGCTGTTTGCCGGATTTGAAATTTGTGTATCATCCAGGTGAAATATTATTACTAAGGGTTTGTGTTTCCCTCTGCTCTTTGGGGGAACTCAGTGGTTATGTACTTGCAATTCTCACACACTCTTGTATGGAAAGCTGAAGGGTTTGTCACCAACGAGTTTTTATCTGTGTTGCTAAGATTATTATTGCCCCCAATTTCTTGGGCTGAGCTTAGAAGGCTGAGTTGTAAGCTTGCCCTTCCTATGCCAGCCTTACTCATTACATGTTACAGCTCACAACTTTTATACACCACACCACACCACACCACACCACACCACACCACACCACACCACACCACACCACACCACACACACACACACACACACACACACACACACACACACACACACACACACACTGACACTTAACCTACACTTACATCTCTGTTCCCGGTAGGAAGTGATAGTCATTAAACTTTACTACACTCCCCATATTGCAGTTGTGTTTTGACGTGAGTGTTCTGTTTTGGAGACGCTAAGAAGTTATACAAGTGGTGGCTTAGTGTAGATAACGAATGGGATGGTTCTTATCACAAGTGACTTTTGTTTGTCCCACAAACAACATTTCTGACGTTGATTTACCATTATAAGTTTGTATATCTTTGGTACCAAGGGTTGTTTGGTTATGTAATCTGGTCATTTTGGGTGTCTTATGCATGTGAAGTAAAGGGACAATATAAGGTGTATGTACGTAGTAAGCAGAGGTCATTTTAATTAGTGAAATTTCATATGGAAGAGTCTTTTAAATGCTTATAGAAGGTAGTTTTATTCTATTAGCGTCATTTCTGCTCAAGATGCTTGGGATGGTCTTTGAGCACTCAGTATTTTACAGCCAAAAATTGTTACTCAAACCAAAAGAAATAATCTAAAACACAGAGGGATGTACTTAAGTTTGTACTTAATGGATATCAAAACTTGAATCAAACACGTTTCCCAGCATGGTTGAATTGTGCTAAGTGCTACAGGGAACAGAACTTTGTTACTAATACGTTACAGGTGCTGTAACGAAAGCTCACATTTGAATCTGTTGTACGTATTCCTCAACTGTTTAGTACAAGACGGTGTAAAATTTTATGGTACGTATTGTGTGAGGGCAAGTCAGGTGTGCTGCGTGCACCTGCGACTGTAATGCTTGTCACCTTTGTCCCCATGTTGACGGAGTGGTAAGTGTTAGTACACCCAGGAATTAGTTCCTATGCAAAAAATTACCATAGCCGAGATTGTTACATACTAGGTACGTAATACATGCCCACTGTGTTTGGTATTTATTGTTACTGTGATTCCTGTCCTGACTGTTACCAGCCGTCGTGCACCCCAGGAGGAGCGCCGTGGAGCTCTCTGGCAGCGTCCGCTGTTGTGTGTCGTTCAATAGTCAATTCTGTACACAGTTATGTGATCCATCTTGTGTAGGTAATCACTGTAATTGATCATGTACAAATAAGTTTAATTGTAGTATTTCTGCCATCTTGGAAGGTTTGCGGTGTAGTCTGGTTGACGAGAACAACACTCCAGATTGATTTGTTCATTTTTAACTTTTTTAATTTGCAGACACTGGATACAGTCAGTGTATAATTAGGTATTAAGTACCAAATTGCTATTTTTTCTAAAACTTTATCAATTTTCCTAAAAGATTACATACTTACTGCTGCACGGTGTGTGTGTGCGGGTCTGGAGTTGTGTTCTTTATCAAGGGGCAAGAGTATGCCTTTATCCTATCTGGTATCCCAGTAAAATTATTTATAATGAACTCAAGAGCGTGTGAAGGACAGTGTGAGTCTGGCGTGAAGACTTTATGCCCTTTGGGTCCCCTGGAGGAGTGGCCTTTGCTGAGCTGAGCGAAATAAAACCAGTGTAGCAATCAAGTCTGACTCTTATTACACATACCTCCACTAACATTGCATGTATGGCTCCATATTTTTATTGATTTGTTTACAGCATTTATTTTTTACTAGTGTAGCTGCTATGAACCCCACCTTGTGCAACACATATTGATCTAATTCTTAGGAGTTAGAAACCCAAATGATATAAAATTGTAATTTTTCAAACAGTTTCTCTACACACCCAAATGATTTTCTAGAAGACAGCAATCAGACTAAGAAAAGAATATATAAAATATAATTAAATTAGTTTAAAAGGGAGAACTACCAGTGGGGAAGACTTCAGTGGTTTCCTTTGTCCTTTTGATATGTTCGTCTATTTGAATATATTCATATCAATCTGTTCTAACTATCCATTAATCTGTCTAATTATCTATTAATCAATTTATCTGTGAACTAAATACATTTATTTGTCAGTCTAAGTATCTATCCATCTATCTACTTAATTTCAATATTACTTGTTTTACTACTACTACGACTGCTGCTGCTGCTGCTGCTGCTGCTGGAGGTAGTAACAAGTGTGGGTGTTTCGGCAGGTGAGTTGAATAATTGGATGTCTAGACACAAGTAACCTTTTACTTTTTCGAACTAGAGATGTGTGCATCTGTGTGTGCATGTGTATGTACCAGGAAAAAAATTGTATAACCCCATGTGTGTGTGTGTGTGCGTGTGCATGTGTGTGTGTGCGGGGGAAAAAATATATACACACACTGAATGTATATATAACCCATGTGTGTCTGCTAATTCATCAAAGCCTGATCACGAGCGGACCCACAACCTTGTGTGTGTTGGGGGGGGCGTCGTCACACAAGAGCTTTACATTCATTGCGTGTGTGAATGCTCCACTAACCTCACTCATTTCTACTTCAGTCTGGAGACTCTGGAGACTCACCATGTGTGTGTGTGGTACACACACACACACACACACACACACATATATATATATATATATATATATATATATATATATATATATATTATATATATATATCTATATATATATATATATATATATATATATATCTATAATATATCTTCTAGTATATGAGAGAGAGAGAGAGAGAGAGAGAGAGAGAGAGAGAGAGAGAGAGAGTGTACATACGTATCATGAAAGGGTCGCAGAAAGGTTACACGACTTTTTAAAGGAACACATCTAGTCCTTCCATTTTCATTCACTTTTGGTGGCTGAAGGAAAGGAGGTTGTAGTTACACAGTTTATTCCGAAGTACTAGGTGAGGGATCGAGGTTACAATTCACCTCAGGAATAACGATATGAATGACACTGAACACTGATGATGTTTAGTTTTCAGGGGAGTCCCACCGTAGCCAGCAGATTGCCCATCGCCCGGCGCCTCTCTTGGCCGGGTTACGGAGTCTTGGGAACGGTGATAGACAGTGTTCGTGGCTATCCACCCATTTTGTTCTCTAGATTTATAAAATATTGGGGGCATGTCTGTTGGTCCTTTAAATCTAACTTTAAGGTAATGGAAGCCAGAAGGAACACCACCACCTCAAAACACCTTGTTTGACACCTGTGCGCGACGAGTCTTTGATAAATTGTCGAAAGGGGAACAATCGCGGCGCGATCTACTTGAAGAGTATCTTCCTGAAAGCTTGCCTGAAGTCCTTGTTGAAGATGGTGTAGATGACGGGGTTGCAAGCAGAGTTCATGTAGCCCAGCCAGAAGGCGATGTGGAAGCCATAGTCTGGGATGTGGCAGGATGGACACAGCGGCCCCAGCAGATACAGCAGGAAGAAAGGCAGCCAGCAGGCGATGAAGGAGCCCATGATGAGGCCGAGGATCAGCGTGGCTCGCTTTTCTTTCTTACGAGCCAGCCTCTTCTTGACCTTCTCAAGGTCCAAAATCTTGGTGGATACCCGCCCCACGTCAATCAGCTCTCGGCGAGGCTTAGTTAGCGTCCTGGTGGGTGGTGGGCGCACCTTGCCTGGCTGCTGCCCCGCTGGCGGAGGCACCGGAGCAGCGGACTGGGCGCCGCCCTTCATGTCTGGTGTCTGGGTGTGTGGCGGGCCTCCCTTTGGAGACACGCTGGTGCCGTGGGGCTGTGGCTCAGTGGGTGGCTGGGCTGCGCCCTCGCCAACATGGCAGACACCCTTCCCGGCCTCGTCCCAGGTCTCTCGGGTATCCTGCTGCTTGGTCTTGGAAGACGCGTTCTCTCCCTCTTTGGCTTCGTCATTCGCGGCCTCCATATCCTCGTGTATCCTGAGGTGATACACCAGCACCTTCTTGGTCAGTAGGCCTGCGCGGTGGCCGGCGCCAATGTGGGCGTAGAGGGCTGCCGAGGGCGTGCCGCGCCTGGTGATGGGTCTGCTCCTGGCTAGGCCGCGGCGTGCCCTCGCCTTGGCGGCGTAGAAGATGCGGATGTACACGAAGATCATGATGCAGCTCGGGATGTAGAAGCTACCCAGCGCAGAGTAGATAACGTAACTCAGCTCGTCCGAGACCTGGTGGGAGAGAGGGGACAAGTATGTGTGATTCATGACTCCATATCTATGTGTGTGTGTGTGTGTGTGTGTGTGTGTGTGTGTGTGTGTGTGTGCGCGCGCGCGCGTGCGCGCTCACGCGTTCACACTATACGTATCTTCAGGGGTGACATCAACAAGAACAAACAAGCAAACACGTGCCCTTCACCTCGTCTCTCGCGGCGCCAACAAACACTCAGGCTAAGCAAACACTGCGGGAGGTACGGCACTCCCACTCCCACTCCCACCACTCTCACGTGCTTTACTCCGCCCGGCACTGTGCCGCCCCGCTCCGCCCTCCTCTCCTTGATTCACCTCGTCCCACCCCGCCCCGCCAGCTACTGCTTCTGAGGCGTAAGTACCGGGGCTAAAGTGTCGCGTCTGAACAGCGTCTAAGAGGGTCGCATGAACCTTAGAAGACGACGCCGTAAGCGTATCCGGGAACTACGGATTTAATTAAAAATGGATACATAAATACACACTTACTTACGTACTTATATACATACAAAAGAAAATCCAGAAAGAGACAACGGACGGATGGACAAACTAAGGACTAACTGACACTTGAGAAAAAAGGAAACAAAGCAATAAGTTGATGGTAGACAAAATAAACAAGACATAAGTAATGAATAGGAAAAAAAAAATGGGCGCGGAATAAAGAAAGGCTACGGAAGGAAAAAAAAAAAGAAAGAAAAATACGGGGACAAAAAAGTGACAAACGAAAAAAAAACAAAAACAAAAAGGAACAAAAGGATAATGACGAATGGAAAATAGAGTGAACAAAGAAGGTAAAATATAGATGAAAAGAAAGGAAAAGTAAAGATAAAGCCCCCCCCCCCCCCCAAAAAAAAAAAAAAAAAAAAAAAACAGCATAACAAATAAACCTGAAAATGAAATATCGGATAAACTTGACTTTTGGGATGCAAGTTCATGTTAAGAGGTTCCCGCCACTCCGCTAAGTTGGTGTTTTTGCGTCACGTCTCATCAGTTTTAATGTTATTGTTGTGCATGTTTTCCTTCCAAAGGGTCGCCGCTGTGTTACCTGCCTTCCTTTCCTCAGCGCCTCTTCCTCCCCTTCAGAATCGCTGTTTCTTCCTCTCTAACTACCTTGCTAATTTCTCTCTCTTGGTTCCTCTCCTCTTCCTTTTTCCAACTTTTTTTTTGTTTTGTTTTCTTTTTATCACTCGTTCATTTTCTTTATTTTTTGCTTGTAAATGTTTCTTTCTTATTTTTACCCACCCATTTGGTGCTTTACCTGATTCCCGTTCTACTCTCTCTCTCTCTCTCTCTCTCTCTCTCTCTCTCTCTCTCTCTCTCTCTCTCTCTCTCTCTCTCTCTCTCTAAGGAACTCAACAATGACACGTTTACAGCAATCGATGAGGACGTCCACGCCAAGACAGACAGGCAGAGGGGTGGGAGAGAGGAGGCCTTTGTAGCCAGCCTCTGCAGGAGAATCTTGTCGCCGCTAAGAGGAAGAGGTTGTGGCGGTGCTGCTGCGGGGTCACGGGGTCGTCGAGAGAGGGAGTGGAGAGAGGGGTCGTGCGAGGTACCCTTTGCGCCACCAGTCCCTCCCATCTCTTGCGTTGGCAGGAAACAGAAACAGCGGGAGAGTGGAGGGAGAGGTCTTTGTACCAGGAGAGGGGAGAAGAGGGGGAGGAGGGACGGGAAGGGAGAGAACGCCCTTTGTACCGTGCCTCCCATTGCCACTTTGATATTTGCCCCGGTCCGCGTGAACGTTTAGCCCCGCCAGTCAGCTTTAGGCCGGGGCGCTGTAAGATGTTTTCACGCTCCAGGGAAAAATTGCTCCGTTTGCAGGTGTGTGTGCCCAAGGGACGCTTCCCTGTGCTCTCTCCCACGCTCCCATGCTCTTTCTCTCCCAAAGCCGAGGTGAAAGGATACAGGGTGGGGAGGAAAATTCAAGGTCTGATGTTTTGTGAATTAGACGCCAGTGGAAGAAAGAGTCATCTGAGAATTAACGAAGTATTTTCACGGCGGTAATTAAATCCTGGCCGCTACATGTGACAGGAAGCGCTGGGTTACCTTCATCATCGCCACGCGCGCATCCTTCCTTTTTGTTTTAGCCTTTAACTTCATTGTATCTCGTTAGTTTGAGGAGTTTTCGCAAAGTTATTTATTTTTCCGCCCCGTGGAGCCGCGTAACGTGTAACAGACTGAACTGGGTGTTGTTGTTGGGTTCGTGTGTATACTAGTATTGTAATAAACTTTTATGGATCGACACAACCTCTCGCATATGCAACACTAACTTGATTATTAGTTTTTTGTTACGATGTAAATATTTGTAACGTGACTCGCGGCCCTGGTACATTATTAAAACAGCGAACACGTCCCCCTCCCGTCATGGCGAACGCGCGGAATTAAAGTTTATGGTGATTCTTGTGTGGAAAAAAGATCCTTGATTTATACAGCGCTTGCCTCCCTCCCTGCCTGCCTTGTTCCCGCGATGACTCCCAACTTTTATCATGATTACACGCAAGGAGATGACACTTAATTTCACTGCTCTTTATACTACACTTATCTTTTACACTCACGTTCATTTCAGAAGTCTTCGCTCTTTCACTTCACTATTTCCCTCACACTCCCTCTTTCTCGCTTTGTCTTCCTGCCTTGTCCCCCCCCCTCTCTCTCCACCATCGGTCGGCCCACTCCACCTCACCCTACCCATCCCGCCCGCCGCCCGCAGCAGGTGGGTCGGAGCCGGCACCAGTTTGGCCAAGTTGCAATATCCAAACCTTTCCAAACACATTTGTAACATTTATAAAATCAGTAATCCATGTCGGAACGCAATACTCGGCCTGAACTCCAACTAGACCCAATATTGCACGGGAAAAATTGTTCATCACACTTGCATATTGCGTATACCACCCGCAACTTTTATGCCCTTTTCTTCATTTAATTTTTACAATATTAGATTACACGTGGATGTGGATGTATATTTCAGTATTTTTTTCTTTACATATATCAGGCCATTATTCAATATCCGATGAGTGCAATTTGATAAAGTGGTCAAGTTTTGAAACAATGAATATTCAACTGAAGAAAGAATGTGTCACTGAAAACGTGTTTGTCTCAGTCGCGATTAGCTTAACCCGCAGCAGCGCCTCCCCTAAGCTACGGTGGCGATAATGCGACAGGATTAGCTTGAGCTCAGCGTGGGCCAGGCAGGGACTGTTCAAGGCACGGGCGAGGCACTGCATGATATCAGTATTATGAGACACTTCTGGTGGCACCTCGATTTGTATTAGAAGGCTCTAGTTGAAATGATTTGGATTTTAAGTGCATTTCCTTGATTACATTGATAAATCAACAAGCTTTTTACAATACTAACAAGAGAAACACTCTTGAGAATGTGGCCGTGGTAAATAGTTGTGGTGAGAGAGCGAAGTGTTAATGAATAAAAGCCAAGGGACGCGCCGGCTACTTTCTAGCCGACGCTCCCCACGTCGTCCCGCGAGGCTCACCGTGCACTTGGGGAAGAGGTCTGGGGGGCGGGTCTGCTTCCATCCAAGAAGCGGCGGGATGGACACGAGGCCGGAGAACACCCATACAAAGACGATCATGGCGATAGCGCGTTGCGGCGTTCGCTTCTTCATGTAGTCGACAGCGCGCGTGATGCTCCAGTATCGGTCGAGGGAAATGAGGCATATGTTGTTGATAGAGGCGGTGGAGAGCAGCACGTCTATGGCGGCGTGCAGCTCACACCACAGGTCACCGAACACCCAGTACCCCATGAGCAGGTTGGCGAGGCTGAAGGGCATGATGAGCAGGCCCAGCAGCAGGTCCGCCACGGCCAGCGACGCGATGAACCAGTTGGTGAGGCTGTTCAGGGTCTTCTCAGTGGCGATGGCCACGATCACCAGCATGTTGCCCACCACCACCACCATCATGGCCGCCGTCACGAGGGTAGTGATGACCGCCACCTCCACCGTGGTGTAGCGGGACGGGTACAGCGACGCGCCCCATGGGTAAACCCACACCGTACGGTTCCAGGCTGTCACACTCCCGTTCATGTCTTGCATCCTGCTCCTGCTGATCCCCGCGTGGCTTAGGAAATCCTCGCCATCCTCTTCCGCTCTCGCCGTCAGGTTGTCGCTCATGTCATCCATGGCGGAGTGGCGGCGCTGTTTCCGCCAGGAAGACACGAAACGTAGTGACACAGCTCGGCGTCTGTCAGGTCAGTTCACATTTGGCGGTCTGGTATTGGCTGTCAAAAGAAGCAACAGGTGCACTGCACGAGTGTTTCCACTAAAACAAAATCGTGGTAGAACAGTGATTGTTTTTCACCAGGAGTTTCGGGGACAAGAAACTTTCCGCGACGCTTTTCTACTTTGGTCCAACACGCACGCTGGAGGAACCGCCGACACCAGAGATGCACCGCGTGAACCTGTCTGTGCTGGCTCGCTTTACCCCGCGACGAGTGTCCTGCCTCCTCAATGACTCGATCTCGACTCTAACAGACCACCGTCACCAATGCCTCGTCAGCAGTCCTCGCTCCCGGCGTGGCGCCATAGGCCGCGCGGCGGCACTTTCTGAGTGGCCTTGGGCAGGTGGGTGCCTGGCGCTCAAGTGGCGGAGCGATGGGCCTTCCTCTCCTCCCCAGCACCGCGCGCCGCTCACTGGCGCGGCCTCCTCGCCCACACGCCGGCGGGGATCCACAGGTCGCTCTCCCGCCCTAAAGTGGGGCTGTGAGACTCTGCCTTTCTACCGCCGCCTCCATGGACGCTCCGCCGTCAATCGTCCTGCCACCGGCTGGTGCCTTCACCCCATTTGTCGGTCGGCCAATCCTCAAAATGGTTCGCGTGTCTCTCAAAACCTCCCCGCCTCCCGGGGGGCGCGTCCAGCTTATGTGGGTCAAGCCTCACCTGCACCAGGGAGAGGCAAAGCCACGCGTAACTCCAAACTTTAAAAGAATTTCGTTCTGTCGTGCGGGAGACGGCAGAATCCTGGTCACGCACGGTATCACTGCAGGTCACTTTCCTCTATAGGTGAGTTACCCATCCATTGGAGGAACAGAGACACCTAGTGGTGGGATGCCACCCGTAGCAAGCCTCGGGACAGTTGCCAAATAAACAATATTCTAACCCTTTACATAGGACCTTCCCTGTAACTACAGTGACGTCACGGGAGCCAGGAAGGATACCCAGAAGCCGCAGCGACCACGAGGGAGGAGGAAGTGCGTGGAGCGTGTGGGCATAGGATTTTTTGTCTGGCTGTTGGGGTGACTGGAAGACCGAAGAACAAGACGTGGCGGAAAGGGGAGGCAAGAGTGCCATATCAGTGAGGAAGGAGGCGGAGTGGCTCAAGGAAACAGGAAAGAGGTGAGTGCTGAACGGGGACAGGCACCAGGCTGACGCAACAATTGTGTGTGTGTGTGTGTGTGTGTATGATACAAATAGGTTGTTATTTAGCCTTGGATGAGTTCATGGAGGAGAAATAAATCGTGTAGGCCTGAAATATTGGTTACATTTAGAAGAGAGAGAGAGAGAGAGAGAGAGAGAGAGAGAGAGAGAGAGAGAGAGAGAGAGAGAGAGCTTGTTCCACTTTAGGTCGATGTTGTATTGTTACGATTTGCTGCTGATAGGCTTAACGTTTTTCTATTTTCTATTATTGATATTTTCATTCTGCAACAAGACAACCTTGCGAAACACGAAGTGAGATGGCAATGAAAGGCGAGAGTTGTGATGGTGGAAAGCAGTAAAACAGAAAATGGGAAGGGGGAGTATTGGTGGGTCGTCTTTTAAGGCCACCAGTAAAGTTGGCAGCCCTGAGCAAAGCACCATTGGCCGAAGATGACGAGAGATGACGAACATGATCTATGACAGCGAGACGAATAGCGCAATAAACCAGCCCATCATGCCAGCCACTCCGCGTCTGTTTACTATTGATGAGGCGCCACTACCTTACTTTTACGAAGTTCACTCTCACCCCTCCTCTCTCTCTCTCTCTCTCTCTCTCTCTCTCTCTCTCTCTCTCTCTCTCTCTCTCTCTCTCTCTCTCTCTCTCTCTCTCGTGCCTACAAGCGTGTACTTGCGAGTTTCGGTTAATGCTAACTATCAGTACTTGTCAGTAGCCCATGACACGACGGCATACTGTGGTTATATTGTACTTCACGTTTAAATGAAGTTTATGTCCGGGGGCCGGATATTATTGACTCGTATTGATACTTTTGAAAATATATGCATCGCTCCAGAAACAGTTAGATAAGGTTTAGATTAGGTTGAGTTATGCTAGGTTTGGTTTGTTTAGATTTAGTCTAGGTTAGACATGTTTATTTTGGTTTAGTTGATGGGGAAAACCGAAATAGACCAAATTTGTGTTTCTGAAAATGTCTAAGAAGACAAGCAGTGATATTTAGCAAAGCAAGGACTTATACTTTTTACCACAGTTTTAATGCCGCTCTTTGCTGACTTGTATCACTGCAATAGACTTGAGCGTGACTCAGAACCGATGTTGATATTTTGTACGCTTGGAGACAATAATGATAGAGGTAGTAGAGATTGCTACAGTCATGCCCATAAAAATGAATAAATCAAATAGAAAAAATAAGAAAACCATTTAAAGGCCATTATTTTAGGTTTGCATAGTAACTCTTTGATGGCGTCCACGGTTATTACGCTCAGCTAAGTGGAGGGAGCTGCAACCCTTGAAAACGATTTGAAACAATTATTGTTTTCGAACAAGTAAATATTGGTTCGGAACAATAATTACTAAGGATTGCATTATCAGGCAACTACTTACTTTGTGTGTGTGTGTGTGTGTGTGTGTGTGTGTGTGTGTGTGTGTGTGTGTGTGTGTGTGCACACTTTAATTATATGAAGGGAATACTTCTTCCTAAAAACAAGCTGTGTGTTGCAGGCAACTACTATTGTCTCGAACAGCAACTCTCCCATAGCACAGTTTGAACCAACACACATAATATAACAAGCGGTTCACCTCTGTGAGCAATTGACTCGTGAACTAGGGAGTGCTAGTATGAAGTCACAGGGAAGCACTCTTCTGTCAATCTTATAGTTCCAAGTCATGTAGATAAACAAGACGAACGAATCTTTGGTCACTTTTAGGGGCAAGACAGCGGGAAGAGGCGAGGCGGGGGGAGAGGAGGAAGTATAATGGTCGATAGTTCGCAAGACGTGGAATATTAAGGCGCAGGTACGCGAGAGACGAGACTATTAAGGAGCTCGTTGTCTTCCTCCTTTAATCGTCACCTTGCTCCTTTAATCGCCGCTGAGGGAGTGCGGGGAAATATCTTGGCTTTAATTTTCTTCCACCTTCATTCCACTGGCACCAGAAATGACGCCGCGCCATGCAGTCCTCTTCACCATCAGTAATTAGGAATCGCGGCGGGCACGGAAAAAAAGTTATTAGTTTTTGAGTTAATCACTGTATCGGAGAAAAAAAGAAGGTAAAAAACGAGAACGCTGAAAGTAATAAAGGGAACGAGTGTGTTAAGAGTGTTGTAGTTTATTAAGGTGTATTGAATTGCGGAGCTAAGTATATTAAGTGTACGTTTAATATAAGAATAATAACGTTTATTGGTGTATTAGAAGTGTATTAAAGTTCATTAGAAGGTATCACACTGCAAGGATTGGTGTATTGTGCGTATTTTCAGTATACCACGCACAATGTGTGTGATAATAGGTAAAAATTGACCAAACGGCATCCCCTACAGTACTGGGACGTCTTCTTACCTTCAGTTTTGAGTACAATTAGATGATTTTATTGAGATTAGGATAAGCTCTATGGAGGTAAGAAAATTAATGGCCTGAGTCTTCATTATTCTAATCCCCACATACGTTTCTGAAGTTGTATAAAATCGTCAAATATGAAGAATAAATATGAAAATGTGTCATAGTACTGAAGGATTGAAGTGGCTCATTAGTCTAAAGATATATTAAACGACATCAACAGTTTTTTAGGGAGTGCGTCATTAGGATAACGCTGTATCGACTGCATCTGTAATTGTATTTAAGCGTATCATTAGCATAAAGATGATTAACCTACCTTCACCTGCATTTCAAGCGCATCAATCTGTTTTCACTGATTCAGACAGACAGACAGTCGCGCCGCACCGTCAGTAATTAGCAGTGGCGGCAGCAGCAGCAGCAGCAGGAAGAGGAGGAGGAGCAGCAGCAGCGGTGTGAAAGTTCAGTAGTTTTAAAGTTAATTAATTATCGGACAAAACTGCCGCACGACCCTCGGCTGCACGCATCATTGTCTTAAAGCCCCGCGGAGGTGAAGCGCCGAGTGTCACGACAGCATGCTACTGGACTGGAACAGTTCATTCAGTGTGTGTGTGTGTGTGTGTGTGTGTGTGTGTGTGTTTGGAGTTATTCTTGTCGTAATTGGTGTTGGTGGATAATGGTGTTGTGACTGGATTTTATATTGTTTTAGGTATTCCTCCTCCTCCTCCTCCTCCTCCTCCTCCTCCTCCTCCTCCTCCTCCTCTTCTTCTTTTCTCATTATTATCATACTCCTTGTCGTCGTCCTCCTTTCTCGTTATTATTATTATTATTATTATTATTATTATTATTATTATTATTATTATTATTATTATTATTTATTATTATTTTTATTATTATGATTATTACCATCATCATCATCATCATCATCATCACTACTTATGTTTGAATGCTGTGTTTTCAAGATGCGACTTTATATAATTCAATATGTGCGTACAATTTTTTTAAACATTTTCCAATTAGACTGCTACATTTTCAAGGAATCTATTGTTGTTGTTGTTTAGTTTTTAGAAAGTGGCTTTTAAGGGAAACTTCATATACTTTTATCATACCTTGTTTCTTCTAGCCCCGCCTCGTGATATATGAAATAATTGTATGCAATATATTTCATGCCTCTCTTCACCACGATCTTTCTACTCACCCAGCAGGAACTGATAATTTTGATAATTCATTTCCCTCACCTTACCAGTCAATTCTCAGCCTTCCTTCACGTCTATAACTCAATTCCCAACCTGCCCTCTCCTTGCCGCGTAGCATAATAGCGCGGTGCCACGTGCAGGCTGCTCCTCTTTAACCATTCCTCCGTGACACTCAAGTCGACGCTGGAATGTTACACGGCGATCTTTCTTGAGCCCGAGTCTTCACGCGAGCTGGGACATTCGCTGTCACATTTCCCGTAACATTCCCGCAGGCACCGGCGTGTGTGTGTCTCCCGATGGTCGTTGGTGCGAGGGAGCGGGAAGGGAACTCAGCCCTCCGACATGCGAACAATAGTCGTAATGGTTCTATTGCCACCACGCTAAACTCCCCATTACCCGTGGCAGGAAGGGCGGCGGGGAAGGGTTGGCACCCCTGACGCTTGTTTCGTGTTTGTGGGTAATGGCATCGAAAACTGCGTGGTGGAATTAGAAACCATGCGGTGGAATTAGAAACTTTTGTGGAGATATCAAATACTTTTTTTGTGTGTGGAATTATGAACTTGATTATAGGATTGCAAACCTTATCATGGGATCAGAAACCACGTGGCGGGCCTAAACACAAGATTGAAGATTAGGTTGTCGGATTAGAAACCATGCGGTGTAATAAAAAGTGGTTGTATTAAATACTTATCGTTGTTATTGTTGTTTTTTCTATTTTTTTGTTTGTTTATCATGTTGATGCGACATCTCCTTCACTCAAAATATAACAGCTTACGAACAGCCACTCCTAGCGGGGGTCAACGAGTCTGGTGCTGTTTTTTGCTCCTCTTCGCGTCGGCCTCAATTTTCACTAGGAAACACGAAACAGTCCCGCGTAATAAGAGTGAGTGGCTTGGCGTGTCGTGTGTGGGGTTGCCAGCGTCCAGTAGTAGTTGCTGACGCATTAAGGATTCAGAAACGCTTTGGTCTCTCACCACGGTGAGTGGCAGGGTTTTCAAGAATGTTTTTTTTTTTTTTGGTAATAATGCAAAAATCTCGTCAATTTGTCACTAGAACCCTAAAATTGTTCAAAACCAGTGTAACTTTACCACGACTATTTTGAAATGTCACAAATGATTACTCGGATTCTCAAGATTGTTTTTCTTGTCAATAATGTAGAAATCTTTTTAATCTATTATCACAACCATGAAAACGTTCTTTGAAAATACTTTTCCTCACAGCTACAAAGGCTACAGATTTTGCGAGATTTTTTCATGTTAGTAACGTAGAAATACAGTAAGTATCTATCTCTAGAGGTATAAAATCACTCCTTAAATCCACGTCACTTTACCTCGACTACTCTGAAAGCCTACAGTGATGATCAACTGTGTTTTCAAGACTGTTACTCCTACTAGTAATGAAGAAATCTTTTAATCTGTCACTAGAACTGTAAAACTCTTCAAATACTCGTGCAACGTCAACTAGACTAGATCCTTTGGAAAGTAGTGGAGATGCGGCACAAAAGCCTTTCAGAACACAGACTTAAGCCAGATAGACAGCCGCGGCGGACCGGTAGTTGAGCAAAACACTGATAAATAAAGGAACAAACTGCGGCTAAAACAAGGGTAGTATATTTTTCCTGAAGAAGACGCAGACGGGGGAAACCGCGCCACGTGTTCCATCTTCATTAATAAGAGCAAACCTGATTATTTACTCTGGCCTCGCGTGTTCACCTGCAAAGGGCACGCACGCACGCACACACATGCACGCGCACACACGCCACACATGTAAGCGCTTTGTTATGACTGCAGTAAATTCCCAGGATCCCTTTTATGTTGTTTATAAGTTGTGATTGGCGGGCAGTTACTGTGTGTGTGTGTGTGTGTGTGTGTTGTTTGTTTTGTTGTTTTGTGTTGTGTTGTTTTGTGTTGTGTTGTGTTTGGTTGTGCAGTGAGAGAGAGAGAGAGAGAGAGAGAGAGAGAGAGAGAGAGAGAGAGAGAGAGAGAGAGAGAGAGAGAGAGAGAGACGATTTATCATTACTACGCGTGTTTTGTTGCTTGGTTTGCTAATGGTCCTTGTGTAATGCCTTTGCGTGATAACAAGCTCGTTACACTGTTGCATTCCGTCGTTT
The DNA here is from genome assembly GCA_020233015.1 of Callinectes sapidus. Taxonomy (NCBI): domain Eukaryota; kingdom Metazoa; phylum Arthropoda; class Malacostraca; order Decapoda; family Portunidae; genus Callinectes; species Callinectes sapidus. The sequence goes on along the minus strand of CM035208.1, from coordinate 3,177,453 downwards.
GATATTGTTTATATCATTTATAATTCAGGATGTGAATGTTATTTTATCATTTGTTTTAGCGTGAATGTTTTTCTTTGTCTTAAATTGGGAGACTATTGACTTTTTCCTTCTTTTTTTGAAGATGTAAAATCTTTACTTCATAATTTGTTTTTGTGTGAATGTTTGTTGTTTTATTATTTTTTTTCTTGAGTTGGGGACTATTTATTTGGCTTAGTTTTTGTCTTGAAGGTGTTATAAAATCTTGATTTCGTGATTTTATCCTCAAATTGTAAAGGTTGATATTGTTTAACTTTCTTTTGAACAGCGAATGTTCATGTTTTCATAATTTTCACCTCAATCTGTTAGACTTGATTTTTTTTTTTATATTCTCTTCAAACTGCGAATGTTAATGTTCTAAAATGCTCCATTTTAGCTGCGAATATATTTCCTTTCTTTTTCCTTTTTACTGATCCATTTTCTTTCTTTTTTTCTTTTTTTTCTTTTACCAGCACATGACTTCTTCCACTAATATATTCCGCTGATCCCCCTCCCTGCTGTCTGCAAACCTGAATATTCTCACGTCTTTCTTTTTAAGCTTTATTCCCTTTCATAATTTCCTACCGTGGCCTCTCTGGGTGAAGACTGGCAAAGTTTACAATCCTGTGTAGAAGACAGTTAGATTAGACAGGGTTTGTGGACGAGTATGAGAGGGAGAAGTAAGACAGGCATTTTAGGTTAGGTTAAGGTAGACATGGGTTAGGTTTCCTTTAGGGACTGGTACGTATATGTCTGATGGCTTCTTGTAATTTCCTCTTATGTTCTTAAGCCGAATAACAAACACACCGCGCTTCCTTCCCTTGTGTTTAGAGTTCTGTCTTAAGCTTGAGTCTCATATGCAAGGAATCTGTCTGGCTTTGTAAAGAGACTCGGTGGATCACAGGATAAAGAAGAAGGAAAAAAAAAAGAAAAAAGAAAAAAGGTCGAAAATGTGTATTCCTGTTTTTTTTCTTTTGATTTGTATCACCTTGAATGCAGCAATGTTTTTATTTCATTTTAGTATCTTTTCATATAGTAGTGAGACAGACCAAGGCAAAAAAAAAAAAAAAAAAAAAAAACTAGAAGAAAAAAAGATAAAAAGACTTCATAATGCTGTTTCTTCTCTCTCCCTTTCCCCCCCTTTCACCTCATTAGAAAAAGAAAAAAAAAAAAGAAAACGGCAGCAACAGCAACAACATCAGTGGCAACAAAAAGATCCAAAAGAAAGCTCAGTTTAATTTAAGATGCGTTGACTCTCTCTCTCTCTCTCTCTCTCTCTCTCTCTCTCTCTCTCTCTCTCTCTCTCTCTCTCTCTCTCTCTCATACACTCGACGGTCCCAAACTTTCTTTCATTGCGGACACATTTATGGTGCATTATTTTAATTTTTATCTCTTTTTATGTACGAGAGCCGCTGATGTAAGGCCAAAGAAAGAAAAAAAAAATCGCCCACTCATTTGCTGCTCTCAAAAAAGTTAATTAGGAAAGTGTAAAAAGAATCGTATCAATTTTTTCTTTTTGATATTGGTAATTATAGGTAATAACTTGCATTGTTCTGGCTATTATGTATAGTAAAAAAAGTATTTGTGATTTAACCCCTTCAGTACTGGTACTATACACATTTTTACCACGAGTTTTGGGTATGATTAGGCGATTTTAGTGACATTAGGAAGGGTCTGTGTAGATCATAAGATTAATGGCCAGAGTCTGTACTACTTTAATCCACACGTGAATTTTCGAAGCTGTATAAAATCGATAGATAATAAGCAGACTAGAAATGAAGGGGTTAAAGCCACTGATATTAGCTTTTAAGGACATTTGGGCATAAGAAAATAAAGGTTGGTGCAAGAAGTCCTCAGGAATACTGCGCAGTGTTCACTATAGCCGAGACACAGGAGGATAAATACACAAATATGTCTCCAAGTGTGGGTTTATTATGGAATACACACGGGGACGCGGGTCGAGCGGGAAGTGCGGTGAACTGTCAGTGTCGGAGTTGGGAGGTGTACTGGCCCGTGTCATCCGTTGTCCACGTGTACGGCCAGGCAAGAGGGGGTCCGGCGAGTCGAGGGGTAGCATCAGGTCACCCTGCACCTGGCCCAGCTTAGCATGGAGTGACTGCGCTAATCCCGATCACTATAATTGTATTAAAAAAAATCCTTCCTATTCTCATTGTCCTTATTTATTAATTTGTCTGAATTACTATCAAAGCTCCTTGATGACTTAACTCCTTCAGTACTGGGACACGCTTTTATATTTATTCTGTTTATTATTTGTCAATTTTATACAGCTTCAGAAACTCATGTGGTAATTAAAATAGTACGGACTCAGACCTCCAGCGATCCTTTCTAATGCCAATAAAATTGTCTAATCACACACAAAACTCGTGGTAAAAATGTGTCAGTATTGGAGAGGTTAAGCACTAGCAAAATGTTCTCATGAGTTCTGGTTCCGTATTCGTGTGTGAGTTCATGAGAAAGGTTAGGTTAGGTTAGGTTAGCTTAGGAAGATTTGATGGTACTAAATGAGTGAGTGAAGTATCTGTCTGTCTGTCTGTCTGTCTGTTTGTCTCTCTCTCTCTCTCTCTCTCTCTCTCTCTCTCTCTCTCTCTCTCTCTCTCTCTCTCTCTCTCTCTCTCTCTCTCTCTCTCTCACACACACATCACATTCACCTGTTGTTTGAAAGCTAAAGTTAATCGGATTAATTTATTTACATTTTCACTCAACTCCTTTCATCCGGCTCCCAATATATCACGAGTTTCCATATAAATCTCAGTGACACCAGTTGACATTCCATTTTTCAACCTTTTTCAACTTTATTTTTACCGCTGCTGTGCCATTAATGAGTCGTATTTACCTGCCACCTGTTTGTTAATTAATTGCGTATCTGAGGTCTTGATTCTACCTGTGTGCCCGCCCGTGTGTGTGTGTGTGTGTGTGTGTGTGTGTGTGTGTGTGTGTGTGTGTGTGTGTGTGTGTGTGTGAGAGATAATGTGATAATGATAATACAGTTTATTGAAATTGCAATATTTACATACTTAGAACGTACATGGGAGATGGGCTTAGGATGTGTGTTCGTGTGCTTTTGTGTGTGCCGTTGTGTGTGTGTGTGTGTGTGTGTGTGTGTGTGTGTGTGTGTGTGTGTGTGTGAGTTAATCAATTAGTTTCAATAAGTTTCGGCTGCTTAGTTAGTCTAGTCACAGTTTGTTATTCAGTGATTGAATGAGCCGGTTAATCTTTCAGTCTAGCATTTAGTAATTCATTCAGTCTGTCTCTCAGTTTGTTTGCCATTCAGACAACCACTTAGCCATGCAATTAATCAGTCAGCCAGCCATCCAGCCAGACAGCCAGCCAGCCAGACAAACCAACCAACCAAACCAGTGAATCAGTTAATCAGTCAACCAAACAAGAATTCAATCAGTCACACAATTAATCAATAATTTAATCATCATCATCTTCTTCCATTTCCTTGCTCCACCACCACCACCACCACCTCCACTACTCCCTTCAGTTCGAGAGATTCTATATAATGTTCACAAGATTTTCTACGTTTTCAGTTGCAATTATTGTTGTGGTGGCCTCCATTCGCAAAGGTTCAAGGACGAAGGTTTAGAATATTTATACATGGCTTCAGTTTCGGGGTTGTGTGACCTTTTGGGGAGAGAGAGAGAGAGAGAGAGAGAGAGAGAGAGAGAGAGAGAGAGAGAGAGAGAGAGAGAGAGAGAGAGAGAGAGAGAGAGAGAGAGAGACTCATG